>OX359296.1:58960737-59560737 GCA_947179395.2 Pulicaria dysenterica
TCTATTATTATTATTATTATTATTATTATTATTACTATTATTATTATTATTATTATTATTATAGTAATAGTAATACTGATAGTAATCATAATAGTAATAATAATTATTATAATAGTAATTATTTTTATTATTATTATAATAATAGTAATAGTAGCAGTAACAAAATAATTATAATAAAAACAATAACAATAATAATAATAACAATAATAACACTAACAATACTAACACTGATAATATAATAACAATAATAACAATTAAAATAATAATAATAATAGTATTATATATTAATAAGATATAAAAACATGGTTTGAAATTATGATATGGAAATCAAAAGGAAAAAGTATTTAATAGATAACAAGTTTTGTAACATGATTCATGATGATAGAGTAATCAAAATAGATATTAGATACAACAAAGAATTGGATTTAGATTAAGTTTACTATATAGATAAGCTTTATTTTATAAATGTGTAGACTGTTATAAGTTTTTTCATTTTTTTTTTGTTTTGAAATTTTATTTTTAATTGGTCCGTAATTTTTAATATCTTACAGGACTCTAATTTTCTATATGGTATGATTGTATTTGACTGCCACACATGCACAAACATCCTAAATAAACCATTAACAAATTTTTTTTTTTTTTTTGCATAAATTAAAAAATAAAGATCTAAATAAAGCATACGAGCAAGGTTTTCAAATCAAACATTTAGGAAGCTCCGTAAACAAAGTTAGACATAATGACGTAAAAGTGTACGGAATGAGGGATTTTTAGGGTGTGGTGGATGAAGACCACAGTGTGGCAAGAGCAATCGGCGACACTACCTCACCATGGTGGTGGCTTGGTGGAACACTACGCAAGGAAGAGAGAGAGAGAGTAGGTGTGGTGAGAGAGATGGGATTGCTAGATTATTTTCCCTTTTTTTTCCTTTTATCTTTATTTTTTGTTTTTGAGTAAGATAGTTTTGTCTAGTTACTACTAACTAAGTCCTAGAAATTGGTGTAATAAGAAGTGGTGGGAAATGACTACACCATGGTTGAGGTCAGTTGAGTAGAAAAAGTGAAAAACTGACGTATCGGGAGTGACCATTCCCTACAACTTACTTTAAGTGAAAAAGGTCTAGGCCGACAACAAAGAAAATTTTAAAACACCATCAATCGGATCTTGTAATTCATTTCTTCTTATGCTTTTATTATTTTTTTTGCTTTCTTGTTGATCTTTTTGAAATCCTTTCTCATCTTTTTCATTTATGTTCTTTTTTTCCCCCTTTGTTCTCTATATCCTATGTAGTTTATTTCAATTTGTATACCAATAAAAAGTAAATATATAAAATCTATTGAGTTATAATAGATCTTATTAAAGTAAATATCATGTTAGATTATAATGGATCATAATAAATCTTCTATCACTCCTATAAGCTCTTAGCACATTTTAATAGGTTGCAATATGTCATTTTAGTTATATTGGATCTTAATGTGTTGTATTTTGAAATAAGGTCCAAAAATGTAATGTTAGGTTATATGGATCATAATAGGCCACAAGGTATATACTTGGTTATCTATATCTTATCTTAATCTTAATAGGTTATAAAAGATCTTAATTTTTATGTCAAAATTCCATTGCTGACACTAATTCTCAAGTAGTGACTTTTTGGATGTTCAGTTACATATTTGTATATACAAAAAATATAAAAATACGTTTGGCAATCTTTACGTTGGTAATTATGATTTGAAAATCAAAAGGAAAAATAACTGTGTTTTCTGTTAAAACAATTACGAGTTTCATATCCATGAACTCATGATGTTGTTTTCATCAAAATAATTATTAAATACGAAATAAGGACCAAGTTTAGATTAAGTTTATTATATAAATGAGCTATGTTCTATAATCATCTGGATGGTTATAAGTTTTTTATTAATGTTTATTTTTTTGTATATTTTTATACTTTATTTCTCACTGATTAGTAATGTCTATTATCTTTTCTTATGAGACTTTGCCCTTCCTATAATTCTATCTATTTTCTCTCCCTTATATACCACTGGAACTATTATTGGCCAAAATGACTGCGTACCGTGGATTTTTTTTTCCTGCCGTCTTCTTTGAATGACAACTTTTTCTCTTTATAACCTATGATCCTATCCTCCTATCACACACACCACATTGCCACATCAGCTTTTTACTCTCATCACTTATCTCACCACATAGACTAGTGGTGATCACTTGAGACCACGCCAAATTATATGACCCACCTTTATTAATTAATTTCATATTTAATTTAATAATACTCAATACATTAAAACAAGATTTTTAAAATAAAAAGATATAAAACTCATTTAAGATTCTAAAAATTAAAATATCACAAAAATTAAAAGTTCCATAAATTAAAAAGTAATTTTTGAAAGATAGGAAATAGATAAAAAAAATTAACTCATCACTTTTCTTATAACAATTAAAATTCAATAATAAAGAAAAAGAAAAGAAAAAACAAAGAGGTGGGTCATTTTAAGAGCACATATTATCTTATAATAATTAAAATTCAATAATAAAACAAAGAAAAGGAAAAACAAAGAAATAGGCTACTACAGCCATTAGAGTGGTGGGAGTGGTTACCTCCCACCACACCCACCACACCGTCACGTCAGCTTTTCACTTCCGCCACTCAACTCACCACATACACCCGTAGTGGTCACTTCCTACCACATCAAATTTTGGGACCCACCTTATATATTTATTTTATATCTAATAATGCTTAATAATTAATGTGTTTTATAAAAGATTTAAGTAATTAAAGTTTATATTTTGTATAGTATATGTATTGACAAACAAAAATTAAAACAAGTTAAATTTAAAAGGGGTAAAAATATAAATATAATAAACTTTAAGGATGATTTTGAAATATATTATAATATTTAAACAAAATATATTAGGGTTAGAATAGTGGAGAGTGAGCCGCCTGCAGTACCTACTTCTTCATCCTGTCTTCTTCTTTGTTTTTTGTTCACAACCATCTTCTTCTTCTTCTTTGTTTCTCTGTTTTTTTTTTCACAGCTCATTTTCTACCTTTGTTTCATGGTTTGTTTAATGAAAAGAAAAAAGGAAAAAACCTTTAAATTTCTTCCACGCCACCGAAGCTGCGAGGTGGACGTCACGCCGAGGGGTGACCATGCCGCCATGGTGTGGTTTTTCTTCCCACCACAGCGCGGTGAGGGTGTTTCCACACTGATTCTACCCCCCACTCCGACCTCTCTTAAAATCAATTGGGGCCCACACAATAGCATACCACGCCATATATTGAAATGTGGAGATCTCCACGCAAATAATGAATTACGCCGCCATGTAGTGGTAAACATATTTGACCACTTTGTGGTAAGCCACCACACACACCAAAATCCATACCACTACGTCCTCTCTAAGAGTAAAAGGAATGGTTACATTCTACCACTCCCACCACACTGTCACATCAGTTTTTTTTCTTATCACTCAACACATCATTCAATCCTGTAGTGGTTACATTTTACCACATTAATCTCTGGGACCCACAAAATACTATACTAACTAATTAAAAATTAAAAAATATAAGAAAAAGAAAAGAAAGTGTGAGTAAATAGAATTATGGGACCCACATAAATTGAAACCACGTAGCTTCTTTTGGTGTGGTAAACACCACCTGTAGCCAACAACCACATGAATTTGGAGTGGGAAACTTTTTTCGCGACGTGGTGAAGCTATAACATGAGAAATTCCATCTCCACACCGTATGCTCTAAACACATCATGTGTTGCGCCTCGGCGTGTGACGTTGATCCGTCGTATATTTGCCTTGCCATTTATTTTTATTCGTTTTCTTAAGTGTTTTTATTATTCTGTTTTATTGTGTTAAAATTTTAATTAAAAATTAGTGTCCAAAATAACTACTTTGACAAGAACAAGAACAACACACATATAATGTGATAATGGTATGTGACAAAATTGATCCATCAAATGACAACAAAAAGGGAGAGACAAAAACAACTTTGATTAAAGATTTCATTATTTATAACACACTATTTTGCCAATAATGAGAACGACATGTGCTTAAGTTCACCAAAAAATTGACCCATCAAATACGACAGAAAAAAAAAGTTAGTTAATGACTTAAATGATTAATTTATATAAACAATAGTTGGCCGGACAAGAACAAGGACAACACAATATGCTCGGGGACAGAGATTTGATTTCACATATATAATGAATATTTAGATATATAAAAATATAACAAGTTTTGACAAAATTGTTGTTATATATAATTAATACTTTTAATATAAATAAATAAAATATAAAAATTATAAAATTTATTACATAATTTTAACCATTAAATTTAGATACGAATTTTAATCATCAAATTTTAACTATCTATTTTGATAAAATAAAATAAAATTCATGTTTAACTTTTCTTGATCAAAATCAGATTAAATTTTGAATTTATATCACATAAGAATTATTATAGGTAATTTCATCTATGCGCTCTTTAAACCCTAAATATGGTATTTGTCCGTCTTAATTGACAAATATCATTTACCCTTTATAATATTTCAAAATAGTATATTTAACCAAATACTTAGCTTTATCATCTTAAATAAGCTATAATCATTTTATTTTTTTAAATATAACCAATAAGCATTTAACCTTATTGTGCCCTAATTGTAAGTGTTAGGGAGATAATAATTTCAACTCAACAATAAAATCTCTATTGTACTATATAGGATTTTATTATAACAAAACCTTACTTTCAGTAAGACTTAGAATGGATTTGAACACATGTAGGTTGGAACCTGACTAGAAAATTACTAAGTATAGAGTATCAGTTGAAGACCTGCTAAATACTAAGTACCAGCGGAGCTAACATCCGAGATCAATTAAGGAAAAGACAAGTGTAGAAGATCATCAGTTGATGCAAGTTTGCCTATCAGTTAAGTGAATCCAAGTATCAGCTGAGCGATCAGTTTGATAAGCTGAGGAACACTTTGATCAGCTAAGTATACCTTTTCGGCACTTAGTTTTATTTTGAAAAACTTGTCACTCTGAATCATCAGTTGAGCATCTCTAATTAACTGATCATCTAGGTTGATAAGCTTATGCCTCCTCTGGCCTAACAGTTTGATCAGCTAAGCATTCTACAATCTGCTGAGCACTCTATTACCTACTAAGCACTTAGTGATCTAATGAGCAATCAACACTTAAGACGAGAACTTTACTTCTATCACTTAGTACATTTTTTTAACCGAGTTGTGAATTTTACCCTACCTGTGTATTAGTATGCTTTATTTTTGTATGTAATTGTTCTTAAGTTAAAGACAAAACATGTGTTGTTCTATTGTGTCTTGGATCTTTTATTGTAAAAGTATTTGCACTTTTTGTACCATCAGCTGAGACAAAAAAAGATAGAACTTTGTCCTCTGGAAAAGAATAAAGTTACCTTCGATACAAGGCCTTGAAGATTTGATAAAGGTACTTAAAAGTCTGAATATGACCGGCAACTACAATTTTGGTAAAGTCAAACATGAAAATCATGACTTTTGATTAAAGTTCAAGTATGGAAAGAGAAGTTTATTTTTACAAGGAAAAAAGGTATGGTAAATAATATTATTATATAGTTATTGGGTTTGAACTTTTTAAGAAAAGTACTATTATCTTATTCAAATCCGATTAAAATAATAGTATTTTTCACCCACTTACTGTGTAATTAAAATATTAATTTTCTTATATCACCTTGTCCCCCAACATCCTTTTCAACCTTCTGCCAAAGCTTCTATATATACATATGCATACTCGCCGGAATACACTCACCGGATATCTCTCTCAAAGAACAAGCTTCAAGCTTTTAAGCAAAACAAGTTTTAGAGTTAACATTAGTATAAAACTTGTTCATGTATTGACCTCTTAGATATTAGTTGTCTTCGAGAAGCTAGTCTATGTGTTAGATAAATTTAGTTGTCACCTTTTATTGTATTTGAAATTTCCGCTTTCTTCTACATATAATTTTTGATTCATATCAATAAGAATTATATTAAAAATATTAGTGTAATACATTAATTTTTAAATACCTTAAGTTTGTATTCAACCCTCCTTTCTACAAACATTTGTTGTTATGTACTTAATTTGGGATTAACAATAACAATGACGGTCGATGAATTGTACAAAAAATACAATCACGTATTTTCGAATTATGATACCACGTTTCTGCCGTCACATCTGTCCTCCCACTCGGATCGACGTTTCCATTGCTGGTGTGAATGCTGAATCGGTCAATTGTCATTTTTAATGCTCATTCTGTTCGTGTTTTATAACTATTTAATATCTTATGATTATTGATTACTATTTTTTTAACCAACTTATGTATCACACGGAAATCTAGTCTAGTTAACTATTATTGTATTGAAAATTATAATCAACTTTCAATTTTGATTCATTTTATGCAACTTGCTTGTTCACATACGGTTTTATGATTTTTTTATTTCCTTAATAACTTTTTTGCTGATCTATGAATATTTACACCTATATCCATGATAAACCAACGCCTCAACCCAATTTAATCAACTTACCTATGTTCAACTAAAGATTTCACATTCAATCATCAATTCTTCGATATTGAATATCTGGATTTGACTACTCAACTTTATATTTGATCCATTATTTCAAATTGAACCCAAATTGCAGCTTACGTAATACCCGGTTTCTTAAAAGCTTTAAAAGCTCATCGCCAAACTCAAACTTAAAAGTGTAAAGGCCAATTATATAGGGTTTAGTTCCTAAAAGTATACCAACATTGTAACTTTTTGCTATTGTGTATACCCATCTTTGAAAACTCTCATTTAGTGTATCAAAGTTTCTAAAACTAGCATTTTGTGTATTGGGTTACCTACTAAGCAGGTAACCGGTAATTATGTCTTTTTTGATTTATTTTAATGCCCCTAAAAATCCACATGTGTAGCCATGTCATTAATCTTTGCCACATCATATTTATCTCTCTAATTTAGAACATAAAGATGATGAAAAACATGAAGATGAAGAACATGATGATCTTCATCTGAAGAACACATAAACTTGAAGAACTGAAACCCTAAATCAAATGGAACAAATCAAGAACACAACCCTAAAAGATAGAAACCCTAACTGGATTGAAGATGAAGAAGAATCAAGAACACAGGCACAAGCACTAACTGGAACAAACAAGAACGGAAACCCTAAATTATTACTGCTAATGTCTAAATAAAAGATAGAACAATCAAGAACACAAGCACTAATTGGATTGAAGATGAAGAAGATTTCAAGAAGCCTAAAAACGCAGATCTGAAAGATGAACAAATCAAGAACACAACTATTCGAGCAAACCCTAAATCGTATAAAACCCCCCCAAATCTTGTATGAACAGAAACCCTATATCGAACAAAAAACCTAAACATACCTCGAAGAAGATGAAGCGATCGATGGCACAAAAACAGAAAGCCTAATTGATCAAAAACTTGATGGTGGCGATGGCGACCTTCAAAGATGGTGATGGTGATGATGCCTTCACGGATTGTTCAGTGTGGCGATGGCGACGGTGTAGTGTGGCGGTGGTGGCTGCCATGGTGGCGGTGCTGAAGATGAAGCACCCAAAACGACGATGAAGCAAGGACGATGAAGATCTGGTCGATGATTTGGGCGACGAAGATCTGGTGGACTTGGTAGTTTGTTGATGAAGACGATGGTGGTGATGGTTCTCGTCGATGAAGATTTGGGCGATGAAGATCTGGGCGATGAAGGAGGGATTTGATGAAGATTATATTACTATGATTATTATTTATTTATTTATTTATTTATTATTATTATTATTATTATTATTATTCAATTATTTTTAAACAGGTATTATCCATGTCAGCTTCCAAATCATATGCCACATCAACAAAACATGTGCCACATCACCATTACCTGTTGAATAGGTTACTGGATACACAAAATGGTAGTTTTAGGAACTTTGATACATTAAATGGGAGTTTTTAAAGATAAGTATACACAATAGCAAAAAGTGACAACTTCAGTATACTTTTAAGAACTAAACTCAATTGTATATGCAACAACTTTTCAAAAAAGATTATAAGTGTGTTTTCATTACCTTAAGGATTAAACTTAAAATTCGATGGAAACCACATTGACGGAATTTGTAATTTACTCATATGCTAATCAAACTTTGTATTACTTGATTTGATACTTTTGGACTCAAAAGTAACTCGACTCTATACTTTTCGTCTCTTCCTAACTTGATTCGATTAGAATGTAGAAAGACTGTATAAGTATATATACACACTCACAAGCATAATAAAACCATAATATAGCACAAGTTTGATAAGAATTACAAGTTTTACGAACCGAGCATTTTTAATACTCATGATTAACTCACCTGTTTACTAATCGATTTCGGCAAAGGCAATTCTTATAAAATGTCAATTTTAACATTTAAATAATTACAAGTAATGTAATTCAAAAATAATAGGGTAATTTGCTTAATGAATAAACAAAATTGTCTAGATTATCGTAATTAACCGTCAAATATACCTTTTAATATAAAAGACCAATGAAGCTTGCCATTTTTTACGAGTAGTTACCTAATAGCTAAGAGAGCTTTCTAAATTATTTTAAAAATAACAACAAAAATCTTTAATATTTAATCTTGAAATATATATATATATATATATTAAAAGAATAGGATTATGAAGTCATCATCTTATTTTTAGAATTTTCCATTAATTTCTTTATTTTCTTAAATCCCTTTATAATTATTTGTTTCTATGTCAAAAAGCGTTATGCTATGCATATTTTAATATTTTCATATCGATAAGTAATTTAGTTTGTTAACACTAAAATATTTTAATAGAAATATTTATTCATATCTTTTAATAAATATATATTTTCGTGATTATTTATATTAACATATAGACCAATTTGACTATAATTAAAACATTAAATTTTTATTATTTGATTTGTAATACTATCTTATTTTATAAATCAATTTTTGAAAATGATTGTTTATTTATTGTCTGGCTTTTCTTTAAAAATCAGTTGCTGGTGGTTTTATAACTAACAAGTATATAAGAGGGTCGAACAAAGAAATTCATAAAGGAAATTTTGATGATATAATAGTTCTTTTCATGAAGGATGGATAATGCTTTTATTCAATATGTTAACTCGATGACTTTATTGTTTGAAATCTTTGCATATCTTCGAGCATGATCATGCATCCGACCAAGTTACGGAGGTTTCGCCCCATTGACTTTGAGGCACCTCAAGGGCCTTCCAAACGGCTTGAGACCCGTCCACGATATCATCTTTACACCCTCGGGTCGAGTCACACTCGTCTATCACCATCGCTTGTACACTTTTATCTTTGTAGTTTATATTAATAAACTTAAAGCATCTTTGTCCATGGTTGTACCACCTTGTTGATAATGCTACGATAAGCGTGTCGTCTGAGTGGTACTGGCTATCACACTCAGACGGCCCACTACCCCCGCCCTTCTCGAAACTATTTAGCGTCATAGTTGCCTGTGTGTTAGGGGATTGGGCATTTGTACACGATATAAGTAAGGTAACAAGAAGGGAAACAAGAATGAGAAAGACAACTATGGATTGCTTCATTTTCCGTATGTATGTATGTTGATGGTTAATGGTATGGTGAAAATGGTTTGGGTGATTGAATTTATAGTGGTGGGTTTTTCTTTGTCTTGTAAGTTAGGTTGAAATTACAATGACGATATAACTATTTTTGGAATAATTTATGGTGTTTGCTAAAATAATATATGTAAGTTAAGATCTTGAATCTATGTAACAATCATAGTAATAAAAAACATAAAATGGTTACCGAAGTTGAATTGGCGGTATGATTTACTAAGATCATTAATATATTAAAATATAATGTTCGGTGCATAAAAGGATAATTATATTAATTTTTTTTGTATTCCAGTACATTTTGCTCTATAAATTATAGTTTGAACTAATATGAGATGTAGGAATTTATTTATAAGATTAAAGGTCCAAAACTTTGTCACTACTCTTCTTTTTTATTGCACGTCTGCTGGGTTTAAATTATTGTTGAATTAATATGTGAGTAACAACTTCTTCATAGGAAAAATTAATGTGCCTTGATGATTTTTTTTCATTTTGCTACAACTTTTCAATGGTAAAATAGGATTTAGTTAATAAATATATATATTAAATTTGTTACATTTTTTTATTATACGTATTGGACTTTAAAAGTCTTAGTATGTTTTAAACTCATAATTAATGGCATCGGTATGTATCTTGGTTGCATAAAAATAGAAAAAAAAGTAGTATATACAATAAAAAGTTCAATAAATATCATAGCGACAAATTAAATTATTGATACAAACAATAATTGTATTAACTTCAATACACATAATAGGAAAGTGTGACAAATTTGAGTACGTACACTTTGATAAACTAAAAACAGCAACATACACAACTCAAACCTAAGTGTGATTCAACACCTCTGTCTATTATGAGACTTGAGCCTACAATCTTAAGAAACAAGTGATACATATGATATCTCCGAGTTATAAGCTTTTTGTCAATTTTATTCTTATTAGGTAGTATTAAACCACCTGAATTAAAAAAAACGTTTATGTTATTCCCTGAATATGACTTAGGGCATATAAGAAATTAATTATACTTTGTGGTGCTGTGTATTAGTGGTGTTGTTCTTGTTCTTGTCCAAATTTGTTATTAGGGTATCAATCATTTAACATCATTTGAGATGGTGATATGTAAATTGTACACTAGCGTTTACTTTTAAAGTGTTAAATCACATGTAATTTTTTTTTAAAACGACCACATGTAAGATATATATATATATATATATATATATATATATATATATATATATATATATATATATATATATATATATAGTTCATGCGAGAACCATTCTTAGTGCGACACCCGCGAGAACCAATCTGAGACGTCCAATTCCCCCTTCTTCAATGTCATTGCCCAACCTTAAATTCCTCACATGCACATTGCCACACTCTATCCCTCAACGCTCTCCATCCGTTTAACTTCCCATATCAAAGGAACGGCTGAGATTGGTTCTCGCGGTTCTCGCACTAACAACGGCTCTCACATGAACCCTCCCCTATATATATATATATATATATATATATATATATATATATATATATATATAAGAAATGTTCAATATAGTCCATACTTAATCTATAGTCCCGAGAGACTAATTTTAGTCTTTAGATCAGTCTCATCCATGGTTCAGATTGAATTTTAAATTTTTGAACGGAGTGACATTATATATTAAATGCGAATAGAAGACTTAATCTCAGCCGTTCATTTTGTAAGTGGAATTCATGGATGCAAAGCATGGGGGAATCGAGTGTGGCAAGGTGCATGTAAGGAATTCATGGGTAGGCAATGACATTGAAGAATGGGGAATTGGAAGGTTGAAATTGAGTCACCCATTCTAATTTAATTTAAGGTTTTCATTTGAACCTCCAACTATATATATATATATATATATATATATATATATATATATATATATATATATATATATATATATATATATATATATATATATATAAGAAATGTTTAATATATTGCATACTTAATGTATGAGGGACTAATTTTAGGCTTTGGATAAGCCCTATCAATGGTCCAGATTAAGTTTTAAAATTTTGAGCGGAGTGACATTTAATAATTAACATGTGATGCTTTTACATTTATATGTGATTGTATACTAAATCATATATATATATATATAGGGAAATGTTCAAATGAGAATGAGAAATTAAATGCGAATGAGAGACTAAATCTCAATCGTTCATTTTGTAAGTGGAATTCATGGATGTAAAGCGTGGAGGAATCGAGTGTGGCATGGTGCATGTAAGGAATTAATGGGTAGACAATGAAATTGAAGGAGGGGGAATTAGACGACTGAGATTGAGTTTTCCATTCTCATTTAATTTAAGGTTTTCATTTGAACCTTCAACTATATATACATATATATATGAGAAATATTCAATATAGTGCATACTTAATGTATAGTCCTGAGGGACTAATTTTAGGCTTTGGATATACCCCATTAATAGTCCAGATTGAGTTTTAAAATTTTGAGCGGGGTGACATTTTCGTAATTAACATGTGATATTTTTACAATTATATGTGATTGTATACTAAATCATATGTGATTGAATATTAAAATCGATTTTTAACATTTAGATAATTACAAGTAATGTAATTCAAAGATAATAGGGTAATTTGCTAAATGGATAAACTAAATTATCGTAATTAAACATCAAATATACCTTTTAATATAAAAAACTAATGAAGCTTTTGAAGATTTGATAAAGATACGGAGAAATGAAAGAGAGAGAGAAGAAAAGATTTGAGGGAATTTTTCTCTGTGTGTATATTAACTCAATAGAGATCTTAATATATACATGAACAGAATAAAAGAAAGCTACTAACTGACTAACTAACACAATGGTGACCTATCAAAGCTACTTAACAGAACATAATATATGCCAACCCCCCCCCCCCCCCCCCCCCCCCTTCTCAAGCTGGTGGACATGAAGTGAGACCAAGCTTGAAAGAACCTTGAACATGATCAACACTTGATAAAGACTTGGTAAGAATATGTGCAGGTTGATCTTATGTTGGAATATATGAGATTGAGACAAGACCATCTTGAAGTTTCTCCCTCTCAAAATGACAATCAAGCTTTATGTGTTTGGTTCGTTCATGAAAAATGGGGTTTTTGGCAATATAAATCACAGCCATGTTATCACACTTTAAAGGTATAAAAGTAATATTTGGAACTTTAAACTCTTTCAAAATCCTACTCAGCCATGCAAGTTCAAAACACACTCTTCTCATCAACCAATATTCGGATTTTGCTGGAGATAATGAGACCACAACTTGTTTCTTGGATTTCCAAGAAATTGGACTTCCACCCATGGTAATAAAAAAACCACTAACAGATCAACGGATGGTTAGGCAAGCAGCCCACTCAGAATCACAGAAAGCTTTTAAATTATTTTTATGAGTAGTTACCTAATAGCTAAGAGAGCTTTTAAATTATTATAAAAATAACAATAAAAATCTTTAATCTTTAATATTATTTATTACTTATTATATATATTAATAGAATTAGATTATGATGTCATCATCTTATTTTTAGTATATTTCATTAATCATGTTCCTTTATTTTCTCAAATCCATTTATAATTATTTGTTTATGTCAAAAACGTTGTGCCTTGCATATTTTCATATTTATAAATGATTTAGTTTGTTAACACTAAAATATTTTAATAATAGTTTGTTAAAATTTACTTTAATCATTCTCGTAATCATTAGCTATTACATTCACCGTTACTGGAAAAGTACTAATTAGGTAAAATTGGTTACATTAGAAACAGATACTGTAAGTTTATCAACACATTAATTAGCTACAATTTTGAAAATCAAGAATAAAAGATCATCGACCTTGATTGGTTGTTTATTGTCTGACTTTTCTTAAAAAATCAGTTGCTGGTAGTTTTATAAAGTATATAAGAGTGCTCGAACAAAGAAATTCACATAGGAAAAACTGATGATATAACAGTTCTTTTATTAAAGATAGAGAATGCTTTTATTCAATATGTTACACAAAGTAACTCGATGACTTTATTGTTTGAAATCTTTTCATATCTTCGAGCATGATCATGCATCCGACCAAGTTACGGAGGTTTCGCCCCATTGACTATGAGGCACCTCAAGGGCCTTCCAAACGGCTCGAGACCCGTCCATGATATCATCTTTACACCCACGGGTCGAGTCACACTCGTCTATCACCATCGCTTGTACACTTTTATCTTTATAGTTTATATTAATATTCTTAAAGCATCTTTGTCCATGGTTATACCATCTCGTAGACAATGGTACAATAAGCGTGTCATCTGAGTGGTACTGGCTATCACACTCAGACGGTCCACTACCCCCACCCTTCTCGAAACTATTTATCGTCATAGTTGCCTGTGTATTAGGGGATTGGGCATTTGTGTGCGATACAAGTAAGGTAACAAGAAGGGAAATTAGAATGAGAAAGACAACTATGGATTGCTTCTTTTCCGTATGTATGTATGTTGATGGTTTATGGTGTGGTGAAAATGGTGTTTGGGAGATTATATATATAGTGGTGGGTTTTTCTTTGTCTTGTAAGTTAGGTTGAAATTACAATGACAATATAACTAGTTTTGGAATATTTTGTGGTGTTTTCTAAAATAATATATGTAAGTTAAGATCTTGAATCTATATATCATATATGTAACAATCCTAGTATTAAAAAAGATAAAAGGGTTACCGAAGTTGGATTGGCGGTATGATTTACTAAGATTATTGATATAATAAAATATAATGTTCGGTGTATAAAAGGATAATTATATATACTATTTTATTGCCCCGTGCGTATTTCGAAAGTGTATTTAAGATATTGAAATTTTCAAATAAAAATAATGCAATAAATGAAATAACACCGTAAACTTAGATATGTCATAATTCTTAACAAAAAAATAACTAAATTACTCAACTCATCACTATAATCCCAACAAATCCACTCAACTCACTACTATTAATGGATAACAAAAAATTAAGAATATATTAATTTAAAAAAGTGTCATATTACAATAAAATTTATACCAAAACGTAGATAAAAATGAGACGTTCGTAAATATATAATTATTTTTTTCTAAACAAAATATATGAAAAGTTACTAACAATAATTTATAAAAAGCTTATAATTAATTACATTAATATACAATTTTTATATAACCATTCGTATTTTCTTAAAAACCCCTCACATGTTTAATAAAAGTCCCTCATAATTTTCATCCAGCCCCCTCTTAATTGATTTCATAACCTTTCTAAAATTGTTTTGAGAATTGATTAATTTTGAAATTGAAAATTGTGATTGATTGATTGAGACTCAATTTATAGTTATTTTTAGAAAATTTGCATACCTTATATATATATATATATAGTAGTTTAGAGACCCGTGTACTACACGGGTTGGTTATAGATAACTTATATATAATAAAAAACACATACAAATTACTACTGAAATGAAATACAAAATCGGATATAAATCATAAATTGAAAATTATTTCTTTGTATATTTGATAGTGATAAGATGAAATTGACATAGACTTCTATCAATGCAACTACCAAATACCATCATAAAGATTATACCATTATGTTATCAGGAGTTACCAGCAAAATCAAACAGATCAAATAGGTGAGTTTGTTACGCAAAAAAAAATTATAATACTTACCACAACAATATTCGTGTGTCATGACCTATGAGGATTGAACAAATTTGGATCGAAAACACACTACAACAGGAAATGACCTTCAAGTTGCTGTAAAAACTAACCTCTTATTAACATCCTTGGCTATTAACCGACTACTGTTGTGTCAATATGTTTATATATATCTAAATCAATCTTGAAAACATACATTTCTAGTTGATCTCATAAGATGTCAATCCACAAAGATCGTAGATATGATATACCAGTAGTTTCCTGAAAAAGATGGGTTGCTCAATAGCTCCTTGAAAAGAAATATCATTAATAGCCCTGCATAAGAACAACAACATAGCTACAAGGATTGACATGATCATAATGGAACACGTTCTTAAGGAAAAACAAATATATAAAACCAACCAAATCCAAAACTATGGGAATATATGATGAGAAGAAAAACTTGTTACTTTTCAGAAGTAAGAACCGCAAGGAGCTAAGTTTTTAAATTACATCAAATTCCAACTATTTAGGGTCGGTTGTCTAAAAAATTAAACTTTAACTCAAAATACACCAGTCAGGAAGCTTTACCCTGCAATTCCTTTAAAGTTACTTGTCTAGTGTTGGTGTGTATGGAAGCTACCCAGACCTTGTCTTTTCTGCAGCATCTTATACACCTTTTGTAGTATTTGAAATCTCATATCTCAAAGGGTAAATGTTCTTTGACACTAATTATAGCTCACCCCTAAAGACCATATATTGAGCATTGTTTTTTCTCACCCTCGTTTATAATTTCAGGTGCTAGTACCATGTATATCTTTGACATTTTCCAATATGCTATAACCAAACACATAAATATATAGATATTTGTTTCATTACTGAAAGGAACATAAACAACTCATATTATAACAAATAATGGCATCCATATGTTAGGTATTTACCATAAGCAGCAAAACATATAATGCTATAAACATCCTGCAATTATAAGACCACCATAGCAATAGCAGACATATTTCCAAGAAATTGAAGCAAGGTATAATTGAATGCATCTGATAGTTTTACATTAGTTTCATAGAGCATAGGAATAATTTGATATATATTTGAATCTCGCTGACAAATAAACACAAACACTTGGTGTGCAAAAAAAATAAGGTTCTATATGAAAATATTTGTAAACTCTACATTCATAATTTATTAATCTCTAGAAGTTAACTACTCAAAATATAACCAGAAAGAACCAAATGCCTAGAAACTTCAGCTACATACTAAAAATTCCTTTAAAAACTAAAAAAGTGAGTACATATCATTGATAATACAGAGTAAAAAACAACGGGACATGGTTGAAAGTTGAAACAATATGGTGATAACCATGGACAATTCGAATAGTAATTTTAGGGAAATCGAATTAAAAATCAAATAGGTGTAGGTCTCGCACCTGTATTTTTCCATATACCTTTACACACACCGAGATGGATATAGAATGAACTTGAGACATAGGCGTAGTAGATCGATCATTAGACTGTCGATTCGAAGCAATAACGAAGAAACAAATTGAGAAAGAAGGGTTCCAAACTGAGCGGGGTTCAGATTATACCGAGATTGTGAGAATATAAGCTTGAAAAAGAGGGATAGTAGATTGATCTTTAGATCTTTAATTCAAAGCAACAATGGAGAGTTCCAAGTTGAATGGCGTTAATATCAAGCATATAAAGAATAGAGAAATAAATAAACACCACAACATCTTAATCTTGATCCATCGTAACAATATTTATCAAATGAGAGGAGAAATTAGGGTTTGTATGGACCTGTCGATGAGAAATTAGCGAGCCACTGAAGCAGGAAATGCGAAGGGGACATATACGTGGCAGTAGCATAGATAGAGCTATTGAGCGGGAAAACCATAAAATGGTGGTCTAGAAAAAGGACATGTGACACCTAGTTAGCTGTTTTTTATAATTTAAAGATATATATATATATATATATATACATATAAATATATATATAGAGAGAGAGAAATAGCATCAACATAGAATCCCTCCTTAACCATAGAACCTAAAGAACCCTCTATGAGTCATTGGATTAACTAAATTAATGGATAAAATTTAAACATTTTATTATAAATTAAAGATGATGATTGACCCTTCATTTAATATACTCAAGGGTAGTTTGGGAAACAAATTTCTCCTTCTTTTTCCTATCTGTAAGTCACGACTAATTTACAGTTCCCAATTTCCATTTGCATTTGATTTTGCTTTCTCTTTATATATCTCTTTCCCTAATTTTGCAGATCTGAACTGTTCATCAGCTACAAACTTGTTTCCATTTCTTTCCTTTTTCCTAGTGCCTGCGACATATCAATCGAGAGAGAGAAGAAGGCGGTCGATGCATGTAAGAGTTGCCGACGAACAGCAGAGGGGAACATCATTAAACTTTGTGGTTTTTGCTTCAAATCAAACCTTCACATTGCTGTAAACCCTGTGCGACGTGGGTGTTCTTCACGTCAGAAAGAGGCGAACAGTTTCTCATTTGAAAAGCATCATATCGACGAGGATTCAAGCAGGCAACGAGAGTTAAATCAAATTTTGTGTTGATTGAGGATGAATACGAGTTGAGACCTATTGTTGGATGAGATTCTAAGATTTTGTTGATAATTTTTCACGAGAAAACCCGAGAAGGAAAGGGCCGAATTTGTGAACTGTTGTTCATCCAAATACACGGAAGTTGAAGAAAGAACATCAGGTATTCTTCCCTAACCTCTTGTGAGTATGTAGGTGTTCTTTTTGTGTTGAATGGTTGTGTTTTAGAGAGATTTCGAGATGGGTTTTGGGCTGTTCATTTAAGTGCAGAAAATGAAAACCATAATCTGGGATTTTGGCTATCACGATTAATTGTTAGTGTTGCTTCTGTTTTATTGAGATAACCTAAATAAATTGGAATTATGTTGTTGAGTGGTAGCTGCTACAAATGTAATCAAACGTGTGTTTAGGTTGGAGTTGGTGTGTATATACTTATATGTTTGGTTAAAAATGATTGTTTATGTATGAAAACTAATACACATAAATAAACATGTAGATTTAATTGAAAAACGCATTTTGATTATTTGTGTTCAGTTGTTTCTTTTGTGTATGAAATTTACATTTTGGTTTGAATTTGTAATTTGCATTTTGGTCATTTTTTCATTGATTCAGATTGTGAAATACAGATGAGAGTTGCTAATTGTAGTGTTGTGTAGAGATTTTGCATTTTGGGTTTAAATATATAATTTTGCATTTTGGGCTGCATTTTCATTGCATCAGATTGTGAAAATGCAGATGAGAGTTGTGGTTTTGCATTTTGCATTTTCATAATTTGCATTTTGGAAGCATCTGCATGACTTACATCTTTGATATTTTGCATTTTGTATTTTGCATTTTGAAATGAAACCCAGATGAAAATGAAAATTTTAAAAATTTGCATTTTCAAAAAAAAATGTTTTAAAAGTATATCAGGCCTAGTCTTGTTTGAAAGAGGATGAAAAACTGAATCTAATGATATAATTTTCTTGCTTAAACTCTAAAAAACGAAGAAGTTATGATCAATTAAAGTTGATTAATGTTTTTTTTTAAATATGGCTGGAAGGGGCTGGAGGCGCATGTGTTTATTCTTTTTTTTATTTTCCAGTTTTGCCCCTAATCAATACGCCACGTGTCATCTTCAGAATGGTTCTTTAGGTTCTATGTTTAAGTGAAGTTCTTTATATAACCTTACCCTATATAAAATTAATTTCTTATAAGTAAAATAGGATATTAGGGTGACATGTTTTTCATCTATGACCACATTTATATGTAATTTTAAAAGTATTAAATATTATTTAATTATTAAGTCATTAACTAGTTTTGATAAATAATTAAATTTGATAGTTATCTAAATTGATATATGAAATGTTGAATATTATCTTCTTTTTAAAAATATGTACTTATAACGTGTTTACCAATAAATAATACAATTCGTAGTGATTCAAATTTTTTGATAATAATGAATTTTAAATATGTAGATTGATAATTATATATTACTAGTACTAGTTTAATACCCCGTGTATAAACACGAGTTTTGTTGATTTGAATTTAAAACATTTATGTTGTAAAATCATAAATATATAATAAATCCATATATCAATAATAAATAAAAAACCAATTATAAAAATCAGAAGATGAAAAAAGGAAATTGACATATTCGCATATTTGTGCCGATAGTTATTACCCGTTTTAGGAAATAAATAGTTGATTAGTGGGTAAAAATTTCAAGAATAATTCAAAGCCATCTTGATATTGAGGATTTAGATTGGTAAAAATATTGCAAAAATAATTTGATGATGTCATAAACTTATTATTTTAATATATATTAAAGAAATATTAAAGAATTAAATATAAAAACCAAAGATAAGTATTTATAAAATAATAATGTGATGCAAATGTTGAATAAATTTTTAACTTTATGTGAATAAAAGGCTAAATTGTAAGAATGTCAATTTGATTCTTTTTAGAATTTTAAATAAAGTGAAAGATTTAACCATATAAATTTTTTTAATAGATCCCGTACATAATTTTATGGATGTAATTCGATTTTTTGAATATTTCAAAAAGATAACAAATATTAAGATAAAGTTTAGGTATTCCTTATTATTTTAGAAAGTTTTTTTAATCCCATTAATATTTATCATTGATTTAATTAAGGGTTATATTTATCTTAATTTGCGTTGATTAGAGGTCCGTGTGATACACGAGTTAGTTTATAGTAAGGAATTATTTATATACTATATAATTTAAAAAATAATCAAATTATTAGGGAACACTCAATTAAAATAACTAACGAAACATATGGCTATTATACTTTTATAGCCTAAATAATATCACCTTTAAGTGTCAATTTTTGTAGTAGAAAAATCTATAGGAGTATACTATAGAACTAAATAAAATAAAATAATAAGTAAACTTAATTTAATGATATTTGATCAAATAAATGGTTGTCAAAATTTATTTATTTTTTTAATTTAGTAAATCAGGCTTTAAACAAAATATATTGTAATATTGATTTTTATGACCACGTGAAGATATTTTATATTTACCAAAACAATAATATTTTGATTTTTAATGATTTACGTTAAAGGAATTTTTAATTCATTGAAATATGACATCCTGCCTTATTTATTAAAATTAAGGGTTTAGTACACCAAAATGTATCCAAGTTGTCACATTTTACTATTGTATGTACTGAACTTTAAAACTAACCATTTAATGTATCCAACCTTACAAAAATTACTTTTTAATGCATCTGGTAACCTATACATCAGGTTGCAGGTAATTTTGTTAATTTTCATTTATTTCTAATTACCACATCAGTAAATTATTATTAATTTCAAAAATAAAAACAAAAGCTTAAAGCAGATGAAGATCTGGAAGAATGTTCATCTTCATAATCATGAAGACTAAAACAACCGAAGAACATTTGAAGAATTTCATCATCATAAAACCTACACAGTCAACAATGTAAGAACATTCAATCAATGTACATGAAATCGACCCAAATCATAACCTTATAAACCCTAAAAATCAAACCTAAACTGAAATCCAAAATTTCCAGATCCGAAATCCCAAAATCCCAACAGGGGATTAGATCGTAGATCCCAAAATCGCATATTTGAAATCCAAAAACCATAGATCGAGAATCGCTAGAGACGAAGCAGATGAAGATCGAACAGAACCCATGTCTCAAATACCTAAACCGATAGAGATGGGAGACTTGAAAATCCAAAACCACAGAGAAAGCATATGAAAATCGATATGCACATGAAAATCAAAATCTCACATACCTAAATAGATGATTACCGTAACATAGATCTGGAATCGCAGATAATAAACTCCATAAATAGATGATTACCGTAACATTGACAATGGCAGACTCAAAAGCGAGCCTTGTTGAAATCGCATGAACACATCTTCAGATCTCAGAATCAAAATCGTTGGAACACATTTTCACATCGAAATCGCAGATCTGGGTTGTGAAGAAACCCTAAAATCCAAAAGTAAATATAGAATGGGAAAAAAGGCAGATGAAATCAAAATTAAATCAATGAAGTTATGAACTCATTCAAAGCTATGAAATCGTAAAAATGAAAGTTAGAAATTAGGAATCATCGACCTGGGGAACAAAAGTATGAAGATCAAATGAAATTAATGTTCTTGAAAGTAAGAAACATTGGAATTCGAACTCATCAACCTGGGGAACAAAAGTATCTTCATATAAATATTTATTGTTATTAAAAATAGATATTTATTTTATTTGGAATTGTTTTTTAATTTAATAGTTCATGTCACTTGCCAAGTCATTAGCCACGTCAGCCAAACCTGCGCCACATCACTATGTTACCTGCTATAGTATGTTGGATGCATTGAATGATAACTTTTGAAAGTCCAATACATTATATGGCAACTTTAAAAGTCGAATACACACAATAACAAAAGGTGACAACCTGGATACATTTTGGTGTACTAAATCCTAAAATTAAGTTTGAATAATTTTGTAAGTTGAGTTTAAAAGTTGATCATCGGAAGTCAAAATTAAAATTTTAATTTTGATTAATTATCTTAAATCATTTTGAGATTGAGTTTCAATTTTAACTATCAAAAGTCAAAATTAAGTTTTAATTTTAAAAAAATAAATGGTTAGAATTTAATTTTAATTAAAGGCTAGGGTTTTCTAATTAAATTAATGATGATTAGTCTTTATTTATATTTGAATATTAGTTTGACTTTAAAAAGTCAAAATCAAAATTTTAGAATTTAAAGAAATTTATGGTTAAGATTAAATCTTTTTATTAAATGAAGGGTTCAGATGATCTAATAATTTTTTTCAAAATAGTCTTTTATATATATTAGAATATTAGATATTAATAAGAAGATTTATATTAATTATAACACATGAAAAAAATGAAACTAAAAGAATGATAAATAATTCAAACAATAAATAAGTTTATACTTAAAAACAGTGTACAAATAATCAAATATATGATTCGAGGACGTCTAGTTAAAAACTATTAGACGAATCAAATTGTTATAATATTTTTGTTGCTTAAACATTTACATATTTAGTGTCATTTTTTAGTAGTTATATAATCTATAAGTGCATATCTCAAAATTAATTTTTTTCAAAAAAAAACTTTGATAATAAGAGATAACGATATTTACTTAACTAATGATGAACATGTTGATATAGATGAGGTCAATAAGTTCACATTTATATTTATGTACCCTTAACTTTTTTGCATTATATTTTTTTAATCTTTACTTTGTCGGATGTTAGTTTGTTTTGATACTTGCAAAAAAGAAATTAAGACATTACTTTTTTACTAAAATATTATAACAGAAACAAACTTTTAAATATGAACAATAGATCTGCATATCATATGTGATGATATATGAATGATACAAATAAAATTAAGTTAACTTTAGTGTATCAGTTTTATAGAACTACTAATATAACATAAATAATTAGAATGCTTTCAGGGTTTACTTATATTTTTTTCTATAATTTTTGAAGATCTATATCTCCTTCATGTGTGAAGTGATGAATTTTAGTAATTAATTAAAAAGGAAAGAAAGTTATAACTCAACTAAATCCTACGTTTAGAATTTGATATTAATAGAGTTATTTTTTAAATTCAAATAATACTTTATTTATCTTATACTTTATCTTATATTAAATTTAGAATTTAAACAAATTTTATTAATATAAAATTTTAAAGTTTGACTAAATAAAGTTAAAATTACGTTTAATTTTGGTCAAAATAAAAGATTAGGATTTAAATTTAACTAAATAAAAAGTTTAGATTTTTTTATTAAATTAATTAAGGTTAGTCTTTTATATATATACTAAAGTAATTCCCGTGTGATACACGGGTTATTTAAAAAAGATAAATATTAAAATTAATAAAAAAAAATTAATAATTATAAGACGAGAAAAAAAATTAAAAGGATGATAAATAATGCTAGTTTATTAATCTTAAAAGATTAGTACAACATGAATAAATATATAATAATTTTTAAATTTATTTTATCAAACTTTCAAATTAAAAGGCTTAGAATAAAAATACGTGTACTACATGCTTTTGTTAACTTTCAAATTTATTTAATTAATTTTAATAAGTTGTTTCAATCCAGATGATATTTATTATTAATTTGATTAAGGGTTATCTTTATCTTAATTCATATTGGTTAGTCATTTTAGTTTGACTCTAAAAAGTCAAAATCAAAATTTTAAAATTAAAGGATTGAACGGTTAAGATTAAATCTTTTACCAAATGAAAGGTCTAGATTATTTAATAATTTTTTTCTAATTAGTCTTTTATATATATTAGAAGATATTAGATTAGAAGATTATATAACATAATATTATGATGATACATGTCGCAACGATGACACGGTAGTTTTTTGTTTAGGGTTTAGTTCATAAAAGTGTCTCCAACTTTACACAACTTTTGCTATTGTATGTACTGAACTTTCAAACTTACCGTTTGATGTATCAAACTTTTGAAAACTTACTGACTAATGTATCCGGTTACCTATCGGTAATTTTGTTCATTTGCATTTATTTTTATATGCCACATCAGTAATTATTTTCCACATAAGCCATGTATTAAAAAAATAAAAAAATTATGAATAAGTGAAGAACATGAAGAACACATGAACACCTAATGTAACATCCTCCCACTGGGCCTGGTAGTTTACGTGAGATGGTAAACTATTTGTTTATTAATTATATTTAATTGTTTGTGTAATTGATTATTTGATTGTTATTTAATTGTTATTTTTTTTATGATTATATGATGATGTTAATTGGACCGCAAGGTATGTGGTGAAAATATTAGTTTTAATATTTTTATATGTTAGTAGACCATATGATTCGATTTTACACGAGGGTCCCGAATAATACCTCGTTGCGTGTTTATTAATTGAATAGGACCGCTTTAATTAGGTTCCTGTATGTTAGATATCTGTAATTGATATTGTGTGTTATTTGATTAATTCCCAGCCAACCCTAGACTTTATATTTGACTTTAGAAGTCAAATACTCTTATTTACTTCAAGGTGAAGTGTGTTTTGTGTGTGTGTGTGTGTGTTCTCTTCAAAGAAAGCTTGTTCCAGCCTTGATTATTGTGTTTGTTGTTGATTTGCTGTCTTATACAAGTAAGTTATGTATATTTGAGTTGATTCTTGAAGCTTATGGGGTGTTCTTGCAAAAAAAACTCATTTATTATTTTTAGAGTTCAAGATTCATGTGGATTTTGTTTAATCCGAATTGTGTTTTTATTATATCATGTTCTATTGAAGTATATACTGATTTCGAGTTACTTAGCATGATGAGTTATGTGTTGTGTATGTCGAGTTTTGGTTAAGAAGTTCTTGAAAAGTTGAGTTTTAGCCGTGCGAAGTGAAGTCCATTCCGTGCGTAGTGGCTACACTTCGTACGAAGTGCTTGATGAAGAAGATGAAGTCAGTGAGTTTTGGTCGCACGTAGTGTGGTCCACTCCGTGCGTACCAGTGTCCAGTCCGTGCGTAGTGTGTGAAACATGTTTAGTGTATTTGAGTTCTCTACGTGCGTAGTTTGTTCACCTCGTGCGTAGTGCGTTCAGCACGTGCGCAGTGAATTCACTTCGTGCGTAGTGCCTCGGATGTTAATTCAGTTTGTTGTTGTATGATGTTGAGATATTCATGCATGATTTAGGATATATATATGAATGATTTAGATGATGAAACATGTTCTGTTAAGAATTGTATGTTGCTTATGATCTGTGTGATTAACTTAAATGAGTTAAGTTCTGATTATATGGTATATATGAGAGGGTTTACTAATGATGCTTCAAGATTGGATTCTATATGTTAATTGCATGCTTACTTAGTGAAATGATGTTAGATAGCCTGAGTTTATGATCCGTTGATTTCTATATGTCTCATATGATTTATGAAGCACTCTTAAATGGTATTTGATATGTTTCAAGCTGGTTTGGTATTATGAAATCTAACGGGTTGGGTTTTGACTGTTTACGGATTAATTGGAGATAGATGAAGTTTATGAATGCCTTGTTGATTGCTACGTGTTTAGTATCATATATTATGATATTTCAAATGGTTTAGAGTGTATTTCTTGTTGGTTATGTATGTTAGGTGAAACGGTTAAGCTTTGATCTGTTTGCGAATTGATTTGACTTTTGGAGTTAATTATGATTTGAGTTATTGACTTGTTTATATTGTATTCTCAGGGGACTCAAAGACTCAGTGATATAAGACAACTGAGTGTGGATTTTGGATTGGTCGAGAACGCATGTGAGTGGATTTTAACTCACTGGTGGTATTAGTTATGATTATGAGAATTATCTGGATTCGTTTATTTAATCATGCGATAGATTGTTTAATCTGATATGATTGCTTGGAGTTTGGTATGATGATGGTACGGAGATTGAAATTGTGATTGTATGGAGATTGGCACTATGAGTGTGCGGTGATTGGAAATTGTGTTTGTTTGAATTGTTGTTAATTGATTGCAATCGAGTCCAAGATATGTGCGCAGTGAAGATTACTGTGTGCATGCTGTCTTTGAGGGAGGTTAGCCGGTTTGTGTGGGCTAGGCTCGTTTGCTTCTGGTTGTGCGGTTGTTCACCCCCTGTTATATTCGTTGCAGCAGAGGGGGTTTAACTGCGCCAGTTAGCAGGCAGTCATCGGTAAACCTATGCTTGGCCGGCATATGGGTTGCAGGCTCTGCAGAGCCGCCGTGCCTCTGATGATACGTGATGCCCGCTCTTGAGTAGTCCTTGTGGGTCTTGTTTCTATGTTAATTGTTGTGATTATGCTATTGTTACCTGTGGCTTAAATTTCATTCACTTAGCTTTGTGCTAATTCCCCACCTTAACTCTCTGTTGCAGGTTTTGGTGAGCTTCGGTAGGTGGTTGTTTGTACAGGGGAAGTTTGACCGTCGCTCTGATATTATGTTTTAGATAAGATGAGCCATCTTTGTGAACTCTTTTGTAACACTAAACGATATACTGTGTTGTTGAACAGTATTGGTTTTAAGTTTGTGGGTATTGTTATCTTTACTATTTTCAATTGCAATACTTCCGCTGTGAATTAAAAAAAATGGCTTGTATTTTACGGTGTTACAATTTGGTATCAGAGCCCTGGTTTGGCATGCGAGCACGGCTAGAGTGTTCAATTCCCAAATCTTGGCTCGAGGTTGGTCAAACATTTCCTGTGGGGGAATTAGAGTGTTTGGATTTGTTGTGTATGTTGTGGTTAGCATGTGTGTACTAACGGTTCATCTAATAAGTGTTGAGGTGAAATCCACTCCTGTGACGGATATGACGGATAAAGAGACCCCGACTGAGACTCCTGTGACCCTAGCAAAGATTGGAACTTCATCAATGAGTAATATGGAAACACCTACTCATGTCAAGGATGCAGGTACTGAAACTAAACCGGATCATTGTGAGTATATCTTTAAATTAGAAGATGAGATACAAGAACTTCGAGATACTATTCGTAGTTTAGAACAACAAATACTTAAACTGAATGAACAAGTTAAGACTTCTTCGACTGTTATTCCTTCGGTTATTTTTCCGTCTACTTCTGCATCACAGTGGACACAACAAAAATTTCACTATCCGTTTGCACCTCAGGGAGTATATCCTTATCCATACATGAGGTTTACACAACCTTGCGATTATAGGCCATTTTTGGATTATCAATCATCCGAATACCATGGTATCTCAGATTTTAAGATAACTTTGAACTACTTGCGAGAAATGGTAAAAGTTTTGGAAGCATGTAATCCTGAGAATAAATTGAGAATACAATATGCGATCCAAATGCTAGAGCATGAAATTAAGATTAAAGATAAGAGAAACCGAGATGAGACTCTTCCACGGGAGTCAAGTTTTGAATATTATAATAGTCAACGGGGACAGATGGGGCAAAGCAGTCAGGATCATGGAAATCAAGAATCACAATGGTGTCGCAAGTGCAAATCCTTTCATACTGAGTCTTGCACACATCAATCGGTACATTGCGTTCGATGTGGAATGTTTGGTCATGAACTTAAGAATTGTACATTCCGTCACAGTGTTTGCTGGAATTGTCAGAAGGAAGGTCATCGGTGGAATGACTGTATAGTTGACAAGAAAATTTGGTCAGGGTCAGGAGCGGCAGATGTCGGGGAATGTTCGTCAGCAGTTGGACGGAAAAGAAAGAACCCTTCTTCGCCAGAGGGTAGAGCAACTTAGATGTCGGTAGATGATACTACCATTACTGAAGATGATATTACGGGTATGTTTTGTTAAGCTTTATAATTGTACGCATAATTATTTGATTATGAAGCTTATTGCTTTAGTGTTTATGTGGCGGTATGTGATGTTTTGAGCATGACTACTTCTGATGTGACTATTTCACTAGAAGTAGAGATAACTGATGATAACCGTTTGCTAGTTCATGTTAGTGATGCTTATATCAGAAAATGATATCTTGTTAAGTATGTGATAATTGAATATGCCTGCTTCTGATGTTATTGTTCTACTAGAAGTAGAGGTAATTGATGATAAATGATTTCTGGTTCATTTTGTTGATGCCTATATCTGGGTATGATATACTGATAGTAGGATTGTTTGAGCAAGTATAGAGCAATTGTTAAATGCCATAAGAAGTTGTTTTCTGATTAGTTGAATTGCATGCTATATGATGTATTGTGTTTAGTTATTTGTTAAAAAACAACCGATTTCTTCCTTGCTTTGTTATGAAGATTTACCTTCTCATTTTGTGTATGAGTGTATATGGGATTGGGCTGAAATGAAATAGCAGATGATGTCTGATAAGTGAGGGCTTTGGATTACCCAGAAATGTTTTAATGAAAATGGATTTTAGATTGCGATACATTTGACTTGGCTAACCTGTAAGGAGATTTGATATGATGGAATGATGAATAGAAGCAGTATTTCAGATTTTGAAATGGTTATCTTGTCAGACACCTATTTTTGTACTACTCGATGGATCTGATAATTTTAGTGCGTAGTAATATTTCCTTTGCATGACTTGGAGTTTGCAGTTGTTTGCCTTAAACATTGTGGAGATATTATTGAAATGATATAAAATGTGTAATTTGTGCTGATTATTCGAGCTTGCGATATGTGTTTTCTATCAAAAGAGTTTATATGAGATAAAGACAGTATTTAGAATTGATTTAATTCTATGATTGCGAAATTCATTTTCAACCTTGGAAAGCTAATACAGTAGTCTATGCTTGAAAAAGGCGATGGAGTCAATGATAATATTTGTTTTATGCAAATTGGGATTGTTTTGACTTAGTGGATAGACTGAAACTGTTCAAATGAAATTGTTGAATGAAGGAAATTTGAAGTCAAAAGTTATATTAAAGAGAAAAGAGGATTTGGTTGATGAATTTTGAGGATTAAAGATTTACGGGTCTAGTGTTTAAGTGCCTTTGCTTGGAGAGTTTTGTGACTTGATTTTATCAGAGATTGATAAGTCTAGATTGTATGTTTTATCAGATGGCACTAAATTGAATAATGATCTTAATTTGCTGAATTGGTGGTCCACGATGAAGACAAATGTTACATAGTACCTAGAATTTTGATATATTTATGCATATGTTATAGATGAATGCCAGAAATTTTGTGAATTTTGAAACAGCTAAGGATATCAGAATGGAAATGGGAGAAGATCATGATGGATTTTGTAACCAAACTCACAAGTACTCAGTAGAGTCATGATATGATTTGGGTAATTGTTGACTGTTTGATGAATAATGTGTATTTTTTTGTGACTAATGGGACAATTTTCCTCAATAGATTTAGCTTGGCTGTGAGATTGTATCTTGACATGATATTACAGTATTCATTGTTTCTGACAGAGATTGTAGATTTGTTTCGAACTTCTAGAAGAGCTTACAGCGGGAATTGGGAACGCATGTTAATTTGAGTATAGCTTGCCATCCTCAGACGGATAGTCAGACTGAACGAACCATTAAAAAAAACTCTAGGATATGTTACATGCATGTGTGTAGAGTCTGATAGACTTTGGGATTTGTAACTACCATTGATTGATTTTGCGTTTGAAATTCTTATTACTCGGGTATTGATATGACACTTTATGAAATGTTATGTGATCATCACAGTCATACTCCTACGTGTTGTTCAGAGACAGATTAGAAACAGTATGCAGTTCTTGATATTATTCAGGTAATAGCTGAGAAAGTTACTATGGTGTGAGAGACAGAAACTGTACGCTGATCCACTACTTTGAAAGGGAATAACTTGTATTGGGGAACGATAGAAGTTACTTCTTCATTTTATATTTGATCAATTTTGCATATGATGAATAGTCAATGATCAGAGGGATACTTTTGATCTTCATGTTAAGAGGCAGGTGTTTATGATACCTTCAGTGTCTGTTATTTGCATAAGGGTAAAGTAGAATATGAAAGTCAGATTCTCTTGATATATGAACTGAAGGTCAACTTGAAAAGTGATTAATGGAAGAACCGTTGGGTTAGTAACGTGGTGAGATTCCGAGGACGGAATCCTCTTAAGAGGAGGAGATTTGTAACATCCTCCTACTGGGTCTGGTAGTTTACGTGAGATGGTAAACTATTTGTTTATTAATTATATTTAATTGTTTGTGTAATTGATTATTTGATTGTTATTTAATTGTTATTTTTTTTATGATTATATGATGATGTTAATTGGACCGCAAGGTATGTGGTGAAAATATTAGTTTTAATATTTTTATATGTTAGTAGACCATATGATTCGATTTTACACGAGGGTCCCGAATAATACCTCGTTGCGTGTTTATTAATTGAATAGGACCGCTTTAATTAGGTTCCTGTATGTTAGATATCTGTAATTGATATTGTGTGTTATTTGATTAATTCCCAGCCAACCCTAGACTTTATATTTGACTTTAGAAGTCAAATACTCTTATTTACTTCAAGGTGAAGTGTGTTTTGTGTGTGTGTGTGTGTGTTCTCTTCAAAGAAAGCTTGTTCCAGCCTTGATTATTGTGTTTGTTGTTGATTTGCTGTCTTATACAAGTAAGTTATGTATATTTGAGTTGATTCTTGAAGCTTATGGGGTGTTCTTGCAAAAAAAACTCATTTATTATTTTTAGAGTTCAAGATTCATGTGGATTTTGTTTAATCCGAATTGTGTTTTTATTATATCATGTTCTATTGAAGTATATACTGATTTCGAGTTACTTAGCATGATGAGTTCTGTGTTGTGTATGTCGAGTTTTGGTTAAGAAGTTCTTGAAAAGTTGAGTTTTAGCCGTGCGAAGTGAAGTCCATTCCGTGCGTAGTGGCTACACTTCGTACGAAGTGCTTGATGAAGAAGATGAAGTCAGTGAGTTTTGGTCGCACGTAGTGTGGTCCACTCCGTGCGTACCAGTGTCCAGTCCGTGCGTAGTGTGTGAAACATGTTTAGTGTATTTGAGTTCTCTACGTGCGTAGTTTGTTCACCTCGTGCGTAGTGCGTTCAGCACGTGCGCAGTGAATTCACTTCGTGCGTAGTGCCTCGGATGTTAATTCAGTTTGTTGTTGTATGATGTTGAGATATTCATGCATGATTTAGGATATATATATGAATGATTTAGATGATGAAACATGTTCTGTTAAGAATTGTATGTTGCTTATGATCTGTGTGATTAACTTAAATGAGTTAAGTTCTGATTATATGGTATATATGAGAGGGTTTACTAATGATGCTTCAAGATTGGATTCTATATGCTAATTGCATGCTTACTTAGTGAAATGATGTTAGATAGCCTGAGTTTATGATCCGTTGATTTCTATATGTCTCATATGATTTATGAAGCACTCTTAAATGGTATTTGATATGTTTCAAGCTGGTTTGGTATTATGAAATCTAACGGGTTGGGTTTTGACTGTTTACGGATTAATTGGAGATAGATGAAGTTTATGAATGCCTTGTTGATTGCTACGTGTTTAGTATCATATATTATGATATTTCAAATGGTTTAGAGTGTATTTCTTGTTGGTTATGTATGTTAGGTGAAACGGTTAAGCTTTGATCTGTTTGCGAATTGATTTGACTTTTGGAGTTAATTATGATTTGAGTTATTGACTTGTTTATATTGTATTCTCAGGGGACTCAAAGACTCAGTGATATAAGACAACTGAGTGTGGATTTTGGATTGGTCGAGAACGCATGTGAGTGGATTTTAACTCACTGGTGGTATTAGTTATGATTATGAGAATTATCTGGATTCGTTTATTTAATCATGCGATAGATTGTTTAATCTGATATGATTGCTTGGAGTTTGGTATGATGATGGTACGGAGATTGAAATTGTGATTGTATGGAGATTGGCACTATGAGTGTGCGGTGATTGGAAATTGTGTTTGTTTGAATTGTTGTTAATTGATTGCAATCGAGTCCAAGATATGTGCGCAGTGAAGATTACTGTGTGCATGCTGTCTTTGAGGGAGGTTAGCCGGTTTGTGTGGGCTAGGCTCGTTTGCTTCTGGTTGTGCGGTTGTTCACCCCCTGTTATATTCGTTGCAGCAGAGGGGGTTTAACTGCGCCAGTTAGCAGGCAGTCATCGGTAAACCTATGCTTGGCCGGCATATGGGTTGCAGGCTCTGCAGAGCCGCCGTGCCTCTGATGATACGTGGTGCCCGCTCTTGAGTAGTCCTTGTGGGTCTTGTTTCTATGTTAATTGTTGTGATTATGCTATTGTTACCTGTGGCTTAAATTTCATTCACTTAGCTTTGTGCTAATTCCCCACCTTAACTCTCTGTTGCAGGTTTTGGTGAGCTTCGGTAGGTGGTTGTTTGTACAGGGGAAGTTTGACCGTCGCTCTGATATTATGTTTTAGATAAGATGAGCCATCTTTGTGAACTCTTTTGTAACACTAAACGATATACTGTGTTGTTGAACAGTATTGGTTTTAAGTTTGTGGGTATTGTTATCTTTACTATTTTCAATTGCAATACTTCCGCTGTGAATTAAAAAAAAATGGCTTGTATTTTACGGTGTTACACCTAAAGAATAACACCAAACCTAGAAATCTTAATTACACACACCCTAAATCAAAACCAGAAAAAACTCTTTACTAAACACGTCACTGCCAACTAATCGCCATGTCAACTTAACTTGTGCCAAATCAGCAAGTTACTTGCTATAGCAGGTCAAATCCATTAAATGGCAACTTTAAAAAAGTTTGATATATCAAACAGTAAGTTTGAAAGTTCAGAAAATACAATAGCAAAAGATGTAAAGTTAGATACACTTTTATGAATTAAACTCTTTTATTTAATTCAAAACAATAAGATAGATCATCGTAAATCATTTCAAATTCTAAACTTTGTTGAGATAATGTTTAATTATTAAATTTAATGAATATCGTTAACCTATTTAAAAATTATACCTTTCAAATTAAAATATTTGAGATAACTTATCATAAACAATTTAGTAATTATCCATTTTAAACTTTTTGACATAATTTGTAGTTATTAAATTAAATTAAATGTTATAAACTTATTTAGTAATTTTTTATTTTATTTTTACATAAAACCTCTACCACCGTTAGATCAATCACTCTTGAAGAGAAATTTTATTTACGTATTGAATAAAGATAATAAAATGATTTTAGAATAAATATCTAATAAACCTAATTATCTATTAACAAAAAAAATCTCCATGTTTTTCCGGTATCAAAAGAATATTTTTATCATTTATATTCAAATACAAAGTATATCTATAATTCGAATTTTAACCCGGCCATAACGTATATAATGGTAAGTAATAAAAGTATGTTCAAACTCCTACCTATTATTATTTTTTTATTAATATTGCACATTAATAAATTCACTACTACGAATAATTGAAAAAGATTAAATAAAAAACAAGTGTCATTTAATTATATCTTATATCTTTATTACGAGTAATCTTAAATACAATTTATATATATTAAAAGCCTAATATAAATTCTATCTATTATTTTTTCTGTAGGAAACTATATAGTACGTTGTCTTATTGATTTATAACTTGTGAATTCCCTATTAGAAGTAATAAATAAAAGATAGTGTAAATTTGTCAACACATAAGCCACGAGTTGTCAACGGATTATCGATTAAAATCAATAATGAATAGATTTTGCATGCTTTAGTGTTTATTTCTGATTTTTCTGTAAATATCATTTGGTAATTATATAACTACGCAAGTATATAAGAGGGAGTGAATAAAGAAAGTCACATATGGAAAATAAATTGAGAATGCTTTTATTCAATATGTTGCACAAAGTAACTTCTTCATTATATTCAAGCATCATCATGCATCCGACCAAGTTACGGAGGTTTCTCCCCATTGACTTTGAGGCACCGCAAGTGCCTTCCAAACGGCTCGAGACGCGTCGACGATATCATCTTTACACCCTCTGGTCGAGTCACATTCATCTATCACCATTGCTTGTACACTTTTGTCATTGTAATTTATATTAATATACTTAAAGCATCTTTGTCCATGGTTATACCACCTTGTAGACAATGCTACAATAAGCGTGTCATCTGAGTGGTACTGGCTATCACACTCAGACGGCCCACTACCCCCACCCTTCTCGAAACTATTTATCGTCATAGTTGCCTGTGTGTTAGGGGATTGGGCATTTGTGTGCGATACGAGTAAGGTAACAAGAAGGGAAACTAGAATGAGAAAGACAACTATGGATTGCTTCATTTTTCGTATGTATGTATGTTGTTGAAGGTACGTGGTGTGATGAAATTGGTATTCAGAAGATTGAATTTATAGTGACATGTTTTTGTTTGTCGTGTTGTTTAAATGGTTAAATTTCTTATAATATGTAAGTTAGGTTGAAATTACAATGACAATATAACGATTTTTGGAATATTTGCTGTTATTATGTATGTAAGTTAAGATGTTGAATATATGTAATAACGAACATAAAGGTATAAAAAGCTTTGTTTGTTTGTTGACGTTTAGTTAATTAGTTTGTTTGTCTCACATGGCCATATGTATTTTTCATCAATTCATCATGTTCGGTTAGTAAGATTTACATATTTAAATTCATTTTACTAATATAATATAAGTTCAGACAAACTATACCACTAAACGATAGATTTGTCTAAAATTTTGTTTATATGAATAACATATGTTAGTGTTTTCGTAATATAACTATACAATGAACTAGTTAAAAAGTTATATTGACATGACCTTCCTATCTATTGCTGATGGAGTTAGCTTTGTCAATCGGATCAAGTTAAAAAGTTTTTAGATCGGACTTTCATTTCTTCAAATTTTACAAATTTATTTTTTAATTAATAAGTCAAACCAAAATATATAGCTCATATTTCTTAATGAACCAAACATAACCTAAAAAAGAATTTGAATAATTTACAACCCGAAAATTAATCGAATTGTTATAATGAAGAATGTATAAACTCGGAAATTAGCATAAACATTCATGGATTTTCATAAATGATTGATTCTTGATTAAATTTTAGGAAAAGGGAAACTTTATAATAATGACTAACTGATATGTTAACATAACCTATGAGTATAGGAATTAAGCCGTAATTAACTATAATTAAGCAAGATCGAAATAAAAATGCATCATGCTAACAAGCCTTAAAAAAGAGACTAATTGATATTCTAATGTCAAAATTATCAAATTCAAGAATACAGAAACCCAGATTTTAACATAAGAACTATCAAGAATACAATAAAAAGGATTCAAAATCTCAAATAATTATGCACATCTACACAAATCAAAAATCAAAATAAAGTGTTCAATCAAAATTTTTATACGAATGTGTTTTATTTATTTAATATTCAAGAAAACAATTAACTAAACTTTATTGATTTGCCTAAAAAAGTTTAATTGAAAAATAAAAATTACAATATATATATATATATATATATATATATATATATATATATATATAGGGTAAGGTTAAACAAAGAACCTCCCTTAAACAAAGAACCTAAAGAACCTCTCTGGTGATGACATGTGGCACATAGTCTAAGGGCAAAAAAGGAAATTAAAAAAAAAAATCGGCGTCTTCAGCAAATCCCCCCCAACAAACTAAAAAAAAAAACTCTCAATTTCTTTAAATGATCATAACTCGTTCGTTTTTAACAATTTTAACATAAAAATTATACCATTAGTTTCAGTTTTTCGTCCTCTTTCAAACAAGACCGGACTTGATATATTTCTGAAACTTTTTTTTTTGAAATGCAAAGTTTGCATTTTGAGCTGGGTTCATTCAAACTCAAAATGCAAAATCCGTAATTTGCATTTTGAGCTGGGTTCATTCAAGCCCAAAATGCAAAATCCGTAGTTTGCATTTTGAGCTGGGTAATTCAAGCCTAAATGCAAAATCCGTAGTTTGCATTTTAAGCTGGGTAATTCAAGCCTAAATGCAAAATTCGTAGTTTCCATTTTGAGTTGGGTTCATTCAAGCCTAAATGCAAAATGCAAAATCCGTAATTTGCATTTTGAGCTGGGTAATTAGCGACATTTAGCTCATTAGCGACTACATTCAACTCATTAGCGACGACATTCAACTCATTAGCGACGAGCTGCCAAAATGCAAAAAAAAAGTGTTTTTCCCGTACAGCGCCAAAATGCAAAAAAAAAATCATTTTCAAATTATTTTAGAAAAGTATAGGAAGAGTGATCTTGTTTGAAAGAGGATTAAAAAACTAAAAGAATGGTATAATTTTTTTGATTAAATTCACAAAACTTAAAAAGTTATGGCAATTTAAAGTTTTTGTGATTTTTTTTTTTAAATCGTGGGTGTTGGGAGGGGGATAATTACATTTTTGCCCTATTCTTCCTAAATTAATACATAATAATTACAGTTTTGCCATCATTCAATCTCATCCATTAATATTCATGATCTAAAGGTCCAGATTGATTCTTTAGGTTCTTTGTTTAACACATGGTTCTTTATTGATCCAATTTCTATATATATATATATATATATATATATATATATATATATAGATTATAGAAAATAGATCAATATAGAACCATTATTTAAACATAGAACCAATCTGGACCATTGGATCATCAAAATCAATGGATGATATTGAAGATGGCATAATTGTAATTATCATGTTTAATTAATATGTAAAAGGGTAAACATGGAAATCCCCCCCCCCCTAACAAACCCACATTTAATTTCAATCAAGACCACTCTTCCCATATTTTTCAAAAAAAATTATGAAAATGCAAATTTTGTTTTGCATTTTGGGCTGCATTTTCAGTTAGTTCTTGTTTGCATTTTCAGTATTGGTTTCAAAATTTGCATTTTTGTAAGCATATGCATGACTTACATATTCGATTTTTGCATTTTCGTTTTTTGCATTTTTGCAATTTCAGATGAAACCCAAGTGAAAATTCAAATTTTGAAAAATTTGCATTTTCAAAAAAAAAAAATAAAGTTTCAGAAATATATCAAGTCTGGTCTTGTTTGAAAGATGACGAAAAACTGAATCTAACGGTATATTTTTTTGTTAAAATTCTTAAAAACGAATGAGCTATGATCATTTAAAGATTGAGGGAGATTTTTTTTAAAGTTTGTTGGAACGGAGGGGGAGGCGTGAGTGTTTTTTTTTTTCCAGTTTTGCCCTCAAACAAAATGTCACGTGTCATCACCTAAAGTGGTTCTTTAGGTTCTATGTTTAAGCAAGGTTCTATATGTAACATTACCCTATATATATATATATATATATATATATATATATATATATATATATATATATATATATATATATATATATAGAGGGAAATTCCATCGAGAACCAAAAAAAATGCGAGAACTGCGAGAACCGATCTAAACCGTAAAATATCTACCAAACGACAAGATATTAAATTATAAAATTTTACCAAATATGCTCTTTTAATATGATATCCATATTGCTATATTTTTTTCAACAAAAAAAATTCGTTTTTACCGGGTTTTTTTTCTAGCACTATAAAGTATGTTACATATATGTAATCAGTACTAACATATATGTAATCAGTACTATAAGGTATGTTACATATATGTAACGAATTTTTTTTTGTTGAAAAAAATATAGCAATATGGATGTAATATTAAAGAGCATATTTTTGTCGTTAATTTGGTATAATTTTCATAATTTAATATCTTGGCTTTGGTAGATATTTTAGTTTTAAAAAAATGAGGATCGGTTCTCGCAGTTCTCGCATTTTTTTTTGTTCTCGATGGAACCCTCCCCTATATATATATATATATATATCATATATTCTTTTCGTTTTATTTTCACATGTAGTTACTTGTATATTTACGAAAGTTTGACTAGTTTTCAGTTTTGTTGATATACTATGAAAATTACAATATAATCTTTTATAAGATGTAGTTTTTTTTATTAATCGATAAATTATACACACTTGCACTTGCACTAGTAATTTATTATTATATTTAGGGTTTAGTTTCGAAAAGTGTATCGAATTTGTCACTTTTTGCTATTGTGTATACCCAATTCTCAAAACTACCATTTAGTGTATCTAACTTTCTAAAACTACCATTTCATGTACTTAGTTACCTGTTTAACAGGTTACGATGATGTGGCACCGGTTTTGATGATGTGGCATTGAAAATATAATAATAATAATAATAATAAAATTAATAATAATAATAATAATAATAATAATAATAATAATAATAATAATAATAATAATAATAATAATAATAATAATAATAATAATAATGGCAATTCATCGATTTCCTGGACATCGACTGACGGACAGATACATCGATCGATCTGCATCATCTCCGGCTACCCTTGAATCGCTGCTTCAAATTTAAGATCTTAGGCGACCCTTGTTCAAGGGTGGTCGTCGATGAACCCTAATCGAAGAACCCTCAGATCGCCATGGTAGACCCGATCGATTTTGTTGAAATCAGAAACCCAAATTCGAAAGAAGATGGTGCAGTCGTCTTCATGCGTGCAGATCGAGGTCACCATCGCCTCCATCCAAGTCGAACAGATCAGGGGTCGACAATAATCATACGAATAGATCTGGGTCATCATCACCATCTTCATCTTCATCGAAGGCGAATTTGGTGTGAAAAGGTTAGGGCTTTTTGCAGGTATCATTTTCTTCGATTTCAGGGTTTCATACGAACACCATTGCTTTTATTTTAGGGTTTCTTCGATTCTGTTCTTTATCTTAGGGTTTCTTATGATTATGTTCTTATAAAGTTTCTTCGATGATCTGGGTTTCTTACGATTCTGTTCTTCAATGTTCTTCACGGATCTGGGTTTCAGTTATTGGTTTTCTTGATGAGGTAAGCTCGTGTTCAAGATCTAGGCGATTTAGGGTCAATCATCATATGAGATCTGTTCATATGCTTCTTGTTATTGGTTTTTGTTTATACGCTTCTTGTTATTGGTTTTTGTTTATACGCTTCTTGTTCTTGTTATGGTTTTTGTTCATATGCAATCTGTTTATGTTTGGGTTTCATCTCTTCATATGCTTCTTCTTCTTGGTTCAGATTTGTGTATGTTGTTAGTTTCATCTATAGATCGGGAATTTCTTGTTCAAGATTTGTGTATGTTCTTCATGGTATCCTTGTTGTTCTTCATGGTGTTCTTCATATCCTTGTTTAGATATAAAAAAAGAAATAAAAAATGACATGGCAGCTTACATGGAACTTTAAAAAATATAAATTAATTAAAAAAATAAAAAATTACCTGCTACCTGTATAGCAGGTAACAAGATACATAGTTTGGTAGTTGTATATAGTTCAATACATTAAATTGTAGTTTTGAGAATTTGGTATATACAATAGCAAAAAGTGACAATTTCGATACACTTTTCGATACTAAACCCTTATACTTATTACAACGTTTCATTCTTATTGTTTGACATGATAAAGAAGAACTAACGTCGATCTTCTTAGAATAACATTTTTTTGGACAAGAGTGATCGCGTTTCATCTTATTACCGGAACTACATGTAGGGTGTGTTTGGCAGCGGGCTTATAGAGGATTATAGGGGCTTGAGATTCTAGTTTTTATAATCTCTAGCCCTCTAGCCTCGTTTGGGTGAGGGGATTATAAAAAACATAAACATCCATAATCCCCTATAAGCCCCCAAAATAAAAGTTTTTTCAAGTAGCTTACTTGTGCTTGGGATTATCAATTAATAAGCCTCAGCCCTAGCCCCAGCTCCAGCCCCATCCCCATTCCCAGCCAGTTTCACCAAACATACCCGTAACCTCAAAGCCGTAAACTAAAATTATTTGTTACAAGCTTATTTTATACATATAGGCCAAGCAATGCAAAGCACAGTTTCCCAAATTTACTTTTTATACATATAGTTTACTTTTTATAAGAAATCAAATGTACGTTTTAACTAAACTATTGTGAGACTCGTGAAAACCAATCTAAGTCATCTAATTTTTCCCTTTTCAATATATATATATATATATAGGAAAAAGTTCATGCGAGAACCGTTGTTAGCGCGAGAACCGCGAGAACCAATCTAAGCCGTCCAATTTCCCCTCCTTCAATGTCATTGCCCACCCATGAATTCCTCACATGCACCCTGCCACACCCTATCCCTCCACGCTCTCCATCCATGATACTTCCCATATCCAAGGAACGGCTGAGATTGGTTCTCGCGGTTCTCGCACTAACAACGGTTCTCGCATGAATCCTCCCCTATATATATATATATATATATATGGTGCGGTTCAAATGAGAACTGTTTTTCGTACGAGAACTGTGAGAACCAATTACAGTCATTCATCAAAGAGATAGTGGGTTGAGATTAAAGAGTCGTTAATGGATAACCTTAAACTAATCAAACTTATCCTTAATAACTAAGGGTAGTTTTGACATTTTTCCATTACTCTCGCATATTTTAAACTAATATATATACATCAAACGGAAAGGTGTTAAATTACAAAAATTATATCAAATTAACGAGAAAATTATACTCTTTAATTTAAAAATGATCTTGATATACACACAAAATTGAGAACACAATCATATAAGTAGTTCGATCTAAGGAATAAGCTATGTCCATGGCTGCACTAGCAAGTCAATATTATTAATCTCAAAATAGGGTTTTACAGTTATATATATATATATATATATATATATATATATATATATATATATATATATATATATATATATATATATATATATATATATATATATATATGGGGAGGTTCATTCGAGAACTGTTGTTAGTGCGAGAACCAATCTCAGTCGATCCTTGGATATGAAAAGTTTCATGGATGGGAGAGCGTGGAGGGATAGAGTGTGGCAGGATGCATGTGAGCAATTCATGGGTGGGCAATGACATTAAAGGAGGGGGAATTGGACGGCTCAGATTTGTTCTCGCGGTTCTCGCATGAACTTTTTCATATATATATATATATATATATATATATATATATATATATATATATATATATATATATATAAAGAGAGAGAGAGAGAGAGAAAATTTCACTCATGGTCCCTGTGGTTTACCACTTATTACATGTACAGTCTTTTAAGTTCGTTTATTACACTGGAGGTCCCCATGGTACCTACTTTGTTACACCGGTAGTCCCTTTCCACCTCATTTGTACTTGAAAAGACCATGCTACCCTTATCACCTTAATTTCTTTAATTGTTATTCTTTTAATTACTAATTAATATTTATTAAAAACCTTAAAAAACTAGAATAAATAGCAAAAGCCTCTTCCCTGACAAATGAATTGGAAACCCAATGAACACCCCCCACGCCGCCGCCTGCAACCTCTCCGACCCCCGCCAAAACCACTACACCCCTCTTCCCCTGAAAATTGAATCGACCACCGTCTGCCACTACCCATACCGCCGTCTGGGACCACTCCCACCACCGCCAAAACCACCTACATCCCTATTCCCCTGAATTTTGAATCGGAAAACCCACGCCACCGTTCAGATCCAAAATTACAACCTCTTGTAGAGTTAACGCTTTCAGACATTCTTGAAGCCACCAATAACTTCTGTAAATCAAAATTTGTAGGCTATGGTGGATTTGGTACAGTTTACAAAGCCCAATTACCAAACGGAAAGACTGTAGCTGTCAAGAAACCGAACCAGTCGAAATCTCAGGGCCAACGAGAGTTTTTGGCTGAGATGGAGACCTTAGTGAAGGTTAAGCATCGAAACCTTGTATCATTGCTTTGTTACTGTTCATTTGGGGCTTAAGGTCTGAAAAATAACATGAAAAAACCCTAATTAGAAAGAAGGGGGACGCACCGGTGGCGTGGGTGGTGGTGACACAGCGGTGGCGGCGATGGTGGTCGTGGGTATAAGAAATTTCAGAAATACAAACATGAAAAAACCCTAATCTGAAATACTACCCAAATCAAGAACAAGATCTAGAAATGGTGGTCGTGGGTGTGGTGACGCAGCGGTGGCGACCGGCGAGGCGAGTGAACGGCGGTGGTGATTTGAACGGCGCTGGTGATTTGAACGAGGTGGTGATTTGAACGGCGGTGGTGATCTAGAAATGGTGGGTCGTGGTGGTAGTCTTCCGGCGAGAGGTAGGAGACGGGTGGCGCTGGTGTTCTTCCAAAGAGATGGAGATTTGAACGGCGGCGGTTGTGAGGTGGGAGTAGCCGGTGGTTATGGAACGAGAGAGAGCGACGGACTGTTGCGTAGGGGGTGGGGGGAAGCATCTACAATATTATATTAATAACAATAAAAATAATATAATTAATTTATATTAAATAAAAAACAATATTTATGATAAAAAAAATTGAAAAAAAGATATATAAAGGTCATTATGGTTAATTTAAGTGAAAAGAGAGGGTAATTTTGTCTTTTTAGTTGGATCAAGGACTACCAGTGTAACAAAGTAGGTACCATGGGGACCTCCAGTGTAATAAATGAACTTAAAGGATTGTGCATGTAATAAGTGGTAAACCACAGGGACCATGAATGAAATTTTCTCATATATATATATATATATATATGAAAAAGTTCATGCGAAAACCACGAGAACCAATTTGAGCCGTCCAATTCCCCCTCCTTCAATGTCATTGCCCACCCATGAATTCCTCACATGCACCCAGCCACACTCTATCCTTCCACGCTCCCCCATACATGAACTTCCCATATCCAAAGAACGGCTGAGATTGGTTCTCGTACTAACAACGGTTCTCGAATGAACCTTCCCCTATATATATATATATATCGGTGAGGGTTCAAACGAGAACTGTTTTTTGTACGAGAACTGTGAGAACCAATCTTAACCCTTGATTAAAATTAATCAATGACTAAGATTTTTTGGCGACTCATTAATGTTTCATTAGTGAGTAGTGACTCATTAATGGCTCGGTAATGACAGATCAATGAGGGTTATTTCGGAAAAAAACAAGTCTCGCAAATTAATAACGGCTCATCCGGACGCAATTAATGGTTGGGTAAATATATAAATTACCAAAGTACCCCTATTGATGAGTCATTAATGTTGTCAAAAACAGTTCTCGTTTGAACTTAACCATGTACTCAATGAGTAATCGCTACTCGGACCTAAGCTAAGGTGAGTTGGGGTAAATCAGACAATTACTCGGTACTCGGTCAAAACCGGTCCAACTCGACCTACTCGGTCATAGCCGGTCTCTTCGGTCAAAGTCGGTCAACAAAAAGTTGGTTTTCTTTTTTCATATAATCGGTCGAATCGGTGGAGATGTGTTCCATCGTTGAAATGAAGAGAGGGCGTTGTTGAGAAGTAGAGAGGTTAAAACTTGAAAGCATAGTTCTTGAGGTGCAACGGAAAAAATGGAGAAGATAAGTGTGACTGCTATTTTGAGTTTGAGATTAGAGTTCGGAATTTGATGAGTTACTATAAGAGAGTGAAATGAAGCAAAGATCTATTTTACCCCTAAATTTCATTTTAACTTCTATAATAAAAATACCACTAATATTAATTGATAATCTTCTAATATATATATAAGACTATTAAAAAAATTATTAGATAATATGTATTCTTTATTTAACATAAGAATTAATCTTTATCATTTATTTAGTTCAAATTAATAAATCAATTTTGACTTAAAATTCAAAGTTCTACATGTAATAGTTTGGTTCTAAAAACTTAAAATTGAATTTTTGATTTTAATTGAATGAATAGTCAAGATTATTTATTTTATTAAATAAAGGGCTTGGATTGTATAATAAATTTTATTTAATTAGTCTTTTATATATATTAGAAGATGAATATATTTGAATTAAGTAATAATTTTTTACCTTTTAGATTTGACATTGACTTTTAGAAGTCAAAACTATTTAAGTTAATCAAAATTATTATAAATAATTTAATATATATCATTCGTAAACTTTAAAATATTATATTTGTCCATCTAATTTATAAATAACATATTTATCTCTTCTAACATTTCAAATTATCATGTTTAATTAAATTTTTTAAACTCTCATTTTTTGCGTTCTTTATAAGTATTTAATATCATTTATTACTATCTAATATATATTATTTTTCTAAACCATCCCGTGTATTACAGGAGCATTAAAACTAGTAGATTAATATTTTATTAAATTCAAGATATAATTCTGATTGTACATTGGCATACTTTTTTCAATAAATATTAAATTTTACATATTTCTTATATCTTAATATTTATTAGTAATACTAATACTTTAGTTTTATTTAGACAACCCTAACTCTAATTCAGTCGAAATTATATACCATAGTGGTTAAAACATTAAAATGATCAACTATTATTATTAAAATATATACTCAATATATTTAATGATAATTTTATTATTGCTATCTTTTTTTAATTTATGTTTATTATATTTATACTATAAATTTTATCATTATTAAATTATATATCATTTATAAATTTGTTATTGGATTGAAATTTTCTTTACTCACACCGTCACACAATATAATCATATATTTAGCTAAACAAATATAAAATAACACTTTCTCATAAATAATTATAGTTAGCCCGTATATTTACACGGGTATTTAAACTAGTTTAATATATATTTATATATTTTTTGTTAAAATAATCCAACCCTAAGTACTCCACGATTCCACGTCTAGGCCGATTACCCATTCCTAATCAGCCACTCGACTAGAACCTAGAGGTGCACAAAAAATCCGAATATCTGATTTTGTGCAAAACCTATCCGAACTGATTTTTTATAAAACCGGATTTTTTTTCAAACCGGAGCGAATTTAACCGGTTTTTTCGATCCGATCCGGTTTTAATCCGATCCGAAACCGGTTAAACCGGTTACACTTTTGTCCGAGAAAATCCGGTTTTAATCCGTACGAAACTGGTTACACCTCTGTCCGAGAAAATCCGGTTACAATCCGAAAATCCGGTCCCAAAAAAACCGAAAAAATCCGGTCCGGATTTTATCCGATCCAGATCTGATTAAAATCCGAAGATGTACACCTCCACTAGAACCTAACAAGTTTTTACAATATTTTATACTATCGAAAAATATATGTACAAATGGGAAAGTTAAGATCATGGATTTATATGTATGTTAATTAGAGTGTGTTTTTTTTACCTTTCAATTTTTAGAAACAACATTTAATAAACCCGTTTCTTGATCTAGTGGGCAAGGAGACGAGTAAAAAGTATATAAAACCTCTATGAACATAACGGCATCGAGTTAAATTGTGAACTCAAAACTAGCAACTTCATAAAGATTATAAAACATCAGGATTTGTTACAAAACTTGGGAGTTGAAACCAACAACACATAACTCCAGGTAAAAGCATTTCGTTAGACTCTTTAATTGTCAACTTCCATTGCTTGAGCAGCTTTAGCTTTTGCCAATGGTGTCAATCTGATCTTCAACTTCTTCTTCCCTACTGTAAATCCACTGCTTCCCTTCTTCTTGTTCTTGCTTGCACTTCCATCAACCTAATCAACAAAATTGCAGGTTGAGTGAATTTACAAGACTCAAAATCATACAGCTTAAAGATCATAAATCTCTCACAAAGAGCCATTGTGGCAAGAAATGAAAAGTTATGCATTATATTTACATAATTTTAGTTATTTGCATGTACCAATAGGCGTTCATATATCAGGAAAAAAAGATGATGATCATCAAAAGAAAAGTGAACATCTAACTAGTATGAACACATTTTTGCAAAAAAAAAATGATGATGATCAAAAAATTGATTTAGCAAAAGTTCAAAAAAACATAAAAGAATATCACTGCTGAAACAAATTGCTTAAAAACATTAATTATTACAAACAGAAGTCCAAAGGAAAGTGACTATTATAAGTAAATGTCTAGTTGTAGCTCTATACATTTAAGTCAGGGTCTAACCTAGTTGTGCCCAACCTATGAAGTAATTTAATTTTCATTTTTCAACATATAAAAAATTGTAAAAACTTAAATGCCGTAATTGAATATACGATTGACCTTTCAAGTCCACTATACACTTGCAGCAAATGGTATTAGTAGCAACTCGACCCTTTTATAGCCTAAGCTATGTTTAATGACCACATGGTTTAATATCATGTATTCGACACTGGTTTCGAAGCTGACAGAGAACCATTTTTCTTCCTTGAACTGGAACCCGATTATTATTTGGCTTAACAATGAACTAATCATGTTAACAAATATCCATTTCACTTTTGTGACATCTAAAAGAAACATAACTTTTTTTCTAGGAACCTGATTATGAATTGGTTTAACAAGAAAGTCATCAAGTTTACAAACATCTATTTCACTTTTCATCCCAAACATATGAAAAGTACCAAAGAAGCCAGCTTTCTTGCAGTCATGAAATATAAAATATTGAGCTTCCCTCCTAGTTGGGCTATTGCACTGTGTTTTCTTTACTTGTTTATTTATGGGCTTTGTTGAACATGGAACCAAGTATGTTAGCCCACTGCCCACTACTATTACAAGAAAAGGTTTCCATGCGGTAAAACAGTGTGAAGTGAGTAGAGACAAGGAAAGAGGCGCAATAAAGAGAGGGCTGCTTAGAATTAATTTTTGGTTTTCACCAGATTTGCACAGTCATGAAAGAATCACTTGTGTGCATCTGACAAACCATGATTAAATATGTGTGAAATTTTGGACAGTAGCTTCGAGACACTAGTTCTTTAATTTAGATAGTGAGTTATTTGTTGGAATTTTCTACGTAGGCCTGTAGTTTTCCAAGTTGCTGTTGTTGTGATTAGTTAAACGAAGCAACTTTTCTTTGTTTTTCTTTTTTTTTGAAAGGCAGCAACTTTTCTTTGTTGATTCATGATTCAAGGGAGCTTATCCTTGTAATTTGTTAGTGATAACTGATAAGAGCTCTTTTGTATTCTCTAATTTGGTGCTAGTAATTTGGTGCTAGTAATTTGTTCCTAGACTTGGTCACGTGGTTTTTACTCCTTGGTTTATCGAGGTTTTTCATGTTAAGAATCTTGTTGTCTTGTCTTCATTTGTTTGGTAGGATTTTATCCTTATTTTGTTGTTTGCTCGAATTTTGGAAGCATAAGCTCTCCGAACAGGTAATCACAATTATTTGGTTATTCCTTTGTTTTATAAGGTTCCTTACAACACTCTCATCAAAACAAGTGACCCTGGAATACAAAAAGGTTCCCAAGAACAGTGATTTTTATGCATTAAATTCTAGTTACTAAATTAGTTTGCAACAAAACTTCAAATTTGATGATTCAAAACTATAATACCCTAAGGAAAAAAATAATAAAATAAAATAAAATAAAACATGCATTAACTAAGAGCTAGATGTATAGGACTATTAATTGAATGATTTAAACCAAAGCCCATGACCCATTTATTTAAACCTAACACTTGGTCTATGTACGTTCAAACTCAAACACAAAAAAGGGAATGCAAACGCAGAAACCAAGCACACAATCACGCGTGGAACACATAAATCAACTGATTTTCGGTGGTTTTGGTGTACACGTGTGATCTCCAGTTACGTAAGAAACACAAACCGAAGAAGAAATTTCAAACAACTGGGTTCATAAGGAAGCTGTTGAGCAAGATCCGCGATTTGGGTCAAACTTTCAACAGCAATTATAATATAAATCTCAACCTTAAGCTTGAACCTATTTATCAACGACAACAGAACCCAATCCCGCATAACCAGGGTATCGGAGAGGTAAGATGTAGACAATCATACCTCTACCCAAAGTAGAAAGACTACTTCCAGAAAGACCTTGAGCGCAAAAAAATTAATTTTTATAGGTAGTAACAATAATAATAATGAAAGGTACCTACATATTTTAAAGTAAGGAAATAGTTTGTTCTTTTTTCTTTTTTATTGGTATTTTTAGGGGTTTTTTTATTATTGGTTTTTCTTTTTTTATTAGTTATTATTTTATATGATTTTACTTTTTTAAAATTTAATTCCTTACTTATTAATCAGTTTTTTAAATATAATTATAGTTATTTATTTTTATTGTTTTATGTATTATTATTATTATTTTTTCTTAATCAAATTTAATATAATGACTATAGTAATAACTAAGCTATTTATAATATTTATAACTTAGTATTGATTTTGTCTCTATCGATTGGAGGCAAACTAAGTAACCCTGAGTACAATTCCAAAACTTTATCCGGTTTGGGATATTGGGGAAGATAATCAATATGTATCATGCTCGGCTAGCCACACACTTAAATACTCGATTTGAAGTTAGATTTTAGGTAAAACAGGATGGCTACCAGTTGCGTATGACCAGTTTAGGATAGTGCACACTGTAAACATAATACAAATATGAATTGCTACTGGCTATTTCATAATCCATGTATACATTTCAGAAACTAGTAAGGCTTCTAGATTATCAAGATTTGGTATTGGACTGTAGTTTTATATAACATTATTACTTATGTAGGACTCCATTGGTAAGTTCAAGATTTTAGATTACATTAGTTAGATTCATTATGACATTTTCTTTGACTTAATTTGAATAGGTTTGATTTAGTTTGAAGCTGGAATCATAGTTTGGAAAATGAGAATACATGCAAAGTATGAAAAAGAAGAAGAAACTTTGAATTTTTTCTTCTTTTGAGTTGGTCTACTACCAAAAAGAACAGCGGGTCATTGAGGGAAAAGAGAAGAAAATATGGATTAAAATGACAGCAATATGATTTTCAGTTTAGAGTTTTGTACCGAATTAAAGAAAAAGAAGAGGGATGTTGTTAGAGTGATTGGTGCTTAGGGAAACTTGACCAATCAACAGGATAATGTAGATTTGGTGCCTAGTATTCATTGAAAAGCATGTGTTCATAAGATTAGTTAGAATTATATTTGGGCAGGTTTTCTCGAAACGGCCACGGGTAACACCGGTTAGACCGCGTACATCAAAGCCAAAGGCTTGCATCCCCCGGGAAACCCTAACAGGGAAAAACCCTTTTAAGATATATTTGAGCAGGTTTAGAATATGATGTGAGCTTAGGCATGTCGATATTAATGAAAAGGGGAACCTATACGTATAAAACTATCTGAATAAAAAAACAAATTAACTACATTGTTGAAATGATAATCGCTATCATTACTAATGACAACTCGTATCTTTATGGACAAAGTAAAGGGAAGTTTAAGTTTGGACTACTAATAGAGTTCAGAACTTCTCATGTAGGGTAATAAAGTATGATTCCTAGTTCTATCCATTTAGATTTATTTTGATTACTAATGCGGATATATATCTATTTAATAAGGATTCTTCTATTCATGAATTTTTTTGATATGAAGATATGGTATACGTATATTATCTAATATCTATTTCACCTTTGTTCTAGTTATGTATCTAGTTTCCCTTGAGATCCTATATTGTATCATTAGGTTTGATCTAACTCTGTTAGTTATTGATTTTAAATTTTTTTCTTGATGCCTCTTAGTTATAGTTGTATTGGTATAGACTCATTGCTATTGCTATATCGATCAACCTTCATCATTATTGTCTTGATGACACAATGTCATCGTTATTCATTGCTATTACCCAATTGCCATCGACTCGTTGTGGTAGCCTTAATGGTATGGCCTCATTGTTGACGCCCTTCCTCCTAATATATAGATCACTTTACTCTATGTATAAGAGCTATTAAGCACCTATGGGGGAACCAAGGCATGTCAATGTAACCCTAAACCCTTAACTTAAGAAATGTTTATTCGTATGAGACTTTGCACTTTACTTTATTTGGGAAACATTTTCTTAGTTTGCCTCTGTTTAAAATAACCCAACCAGACTTCATGTAATGCACAAAGAAAACATTGTCCAGTTGAATTAAATCAACATGCTTTCTTTCATTAAAACAAACATGATACTCTAATTGAAATAATTAAAACTAAATCACTTACTTTCATCTTGTTCTTCTTAGCTTGTAGCTTCTTCGCCTTCTTTTCCTTCTCTGCCTGTTCTCCTGATTCGCGAATATGAATAACAAGAAAATCAGATCCCAATTTAAGAAACACAAACAAGTAGAAAAGATACGTCGTTTTGAGAAAACGGCTTACTTCGAAGCTCGAATTCGTGCTGCTTTTTTCTAAGAGATAGGTTATTTTTCTTCGACATCTCCGGTGTATTTTTCTGGTGACAATTCGATCTGGATCAATTGATCGTCTTGGCGGTAGCTGTGGACGATTATTAAGAAACGACTGCGCTAAAACCCTAAGGCCACCCGTACCACCTCCGGGTGTGGTATCGGATTCGGCCGGGTAACTCAAAAACACCCATACGGGTGAAACGGGTGTGGCTAGCGAGCTTTGGAGCCGGTTATAAACACCCGATTGTTGCAACGGATTATATTGTTTTTTTTTGTTTTTTTTATTTTAACCCTTTATGTAAAAAAAAAGATTTTTTTTTTTGAAAATTGAAACCAACGGCTATATTGTTTTTTTTTTGTTTTTTTTTATTTTAACCCTTTATATACAACCAACTTTCACTCATTTTCAAATCATCTTCTTCATATTCATTTTCTCAAAACTCTCTCAAACACTCTACCAAACACTTTCTCAAACATTTTCACACGTATATTTTGAATACGTTAATATCGAGGAAGCACTCGGCTACGAAGCACCTCGTAATTGAGTTCTAAATTTTAATTATCTTAATATTTGTAATTTGTTTTTTTAATTTTAGTAATGTAATTTTTTTTAATTTTAGTGATGTAATTTTTTTAATTTTAGTAATGTAATTTTTTTATTTTAATGAAATGAAGTTTTAGTTGTTTAAATTTATTTATAAATATTTTATTTTGTTAAATAATAAATTGTGTGAAGTAAAAGAATTAAAAAAAGTGGGGAAAATGTTAGGGTAGGAGAGAGAAGGTGGTACTAGCAAATTGGGTAAATTAGGTAGGAGAGAGAAAAAGCTGATGTGGCGCTGATGTGGCTGTTAGGGTAAGCTGGGTAAACTTAGGGCGGTACTGATGGCCTAATAAGGCCATAAGTAGCGCGGGTTTGGGTTTGGAGGAAACACCCATCCTTCACCTTTGGGTTCATTCGGGTTCCAACTCAATTGGGTTTACCAAACCGATCAAGCTGAATTCAAATATCAGCTTTTCTATTTTTTTTCTTTTCTATGTTTTAGTTTGTTTTGTGAGTGGTAAGAATATATAAAATATTTTGGGTTGATAAAATAAGTGTTATTGGTATTTTGGATTGAGTTTGGATTGCGAAGGAAACTAATTTAGCAGCTGGGGTGACATTCGGGTTGGCATGAGTTGATAAAGTTGCTACTCGTGGTCTAATCCTAGGAGCGATTCAAGTCGGGGAGATGTCCACGTCTTCAAAAGTGGTTCAAGTTTATTAACGTTTTAATAAAATTGTAGTCTAATTTTTTTTTAAAGTTGATTTATATTTAATAAAAAATTCTTTCATTCATAATATGTGTAAATACTTTATAATATATGGTATAAGTTAATAATGTATAAATTGTTATATTTAGAGGAATTTTGTTGTGTATGAATTATTATCATTTTTTAATAAGATTATCAAATTAATAGAAGAGCGTGTATATGAACATAAGATATAAACGTCCATACCTTAATGATCGATTTTGAGTCTTTTGAGTTTGATCATAAGAAGAAAAGTTCATGTGTTAATAAGTTTGATATGTGTTGTCGTAACTTCAAAAATTATTGTAACACTCGTTAGATAAAAATTATTCATTAAGTGAATTCAGCTAATATTATAAACCACCACATGAAAACGAAAACAATGCGACATGGAGAGCACATACTAACCCGACCTTTCAAATAAATAAAACGACCAGATGTAATATTTTAGACAAACCCCATATCGTTCAGTGGACAAGATATATGTTGGCTTATAAGTAAACATTAGCCTAATATAATACAACGTGTTATGGCCTTCTAATACCACAAACATAACAAATCTATTGACAACTTTGTAATTATTCATGCTTGAACGGGAGCAATCCAATGATTGGTGACTTTCTCGGGAGTTCTCGTATGATCTTTAGAAACAAAGTCTTGAGCCAATGGGGCAAAACGGACAATATTATATTGTGGTAAGGCGAGGTGTAACACCCTCTCAACCGGCCTAGATTAATTAAGGTAATTAATTTAATTTACCTTGAGACTAATGTTTGATTATGTGGTTTTAATTATTTTAATTGTGTTTTGAGTTGTTATATGTTTAATTATGTGATTAGTTTAATTAAATTAAAATAATTAATTTAATAAGTGGACAATGAGGTGTCCTTTGTGGGTGACACTTAGTCACCAACACACCACCACTTTCCTCATTCCATTCAATCAAACAAAGTGTTAGTGCGTGTGCTTGTGTGTTCGGCCGAGAAGAAAAGGAAGAGCATAGAGAATTCATCTTTATCTTGCAATTTTGAATTTGTTGTTTTGAATTCTACTATAACTGATCTCAAAGGTTAGCTTAATTGTTTTAATTTTGTTGTTTATATTCGGTTTTGAAGAATTTAGGAGAAAACCGTATGATTTATGAATTATATGAACTAAGGTTGATTGCATGATAGAATTAATTGATAATTTATGCTCATTATATGCTTAGAATGAATTCTGGAAACATAGATTATATGCATGTGTATAAAACAGTATAAAATTGAAGTTAGAATCGAAATTATGCAAGAACACATGAATTGTTCGGAACTGAGTATGAATCAATCGGAATTGGTGAGTTCCGAACAGATTAAATCGGGAATGGAGTTGAATCCGGATAAACTGTTGAATTTATGGTTGAAATCCGAACACTATTATCCGGAATTGGATAAATCCGAACGAATACTTGTTGCCTTAAACACTTGGAGATCCGAATGATTTGATTGGAATTGAGACTATCCGGATAGAATGATCGAATCCGGATAAAATCTAGACGGATATTTCCTTAGCACTTTATTCGGAATTGAAGATTATTCGGATTTGGATTGTGTTCGGAACTGATGATTGTTCGGAAATGAATATGTGCCTTTACTCGGAAATCCTTTGATCGGATTTGGCTTTTACTCGGAACTAGACTTTATTTGGAACTGAACCTTATTCGGAATTAGCCTTTGCTCGGAATTGAATTGCATTCGGAAATGGACTTTGTTCGGGAATGCCCTTGCTTATTCGGAATTGTGAAATTCATCCGGAATTATGATAATTCCGTATGTTATGTCCGGAATTTGGGATTTATAGAATTTCATTAACAATTCAGATTGTGACATACTGTTTTTTCTATATATCTGTGATATATGTGAAATGTGTATATACATGTGATGTATGAATAAGTGTATTACTTATTATGAATCATTATCGAGAAATATATACTGACTTGTGTTTATATCTTTTCAAGAACTGAGAAGGCTCAGTGAGTTAGTCAACTGAGTGTGCTCCATCAGTGCAGACTATGGTGAGTGGATTTATATATTCGGATACAGGATATGATATCCTAATTGTAACTATGCTCTTGTTTGAACTGTATACATGTTTGTTTGGAGATCAGCATGAGTTGAGCGGCTGGGCCTGTTGCTTAGGGATTTACAATATTAGATCTTGATATGCATTTGTTGTATTAAATGATGCTAGTACTGTTGTCCATGTTAGCAGGGCTATCGGTAAACCTTGGTTTTAGCCGACCTTGGTTTTAGGTGGTTGCAACACCGCCGGTTCTCCATGATATTATGAGCTTTGTGTTTGGGCATGTTGGCCTTGTATATGTTTAGATATTTGTTCCCTCACTTAGCTTTGTGCTAATTCCCAACTAGATTGTTTTGTAGATCTTCCGTGGTAAGTTTCTAGGTGATGATGACTGGGATTATGGACGGACCACTACTCTGATATCAAAGTTTTTGATTAGAGCATGTTTTGTATATAACACTGTAATGGTATTTTTTGTAAAATGACAATCAATCAAAGTTGTATTTACCTTTTGATTTTAATCTAATTATATGTAATTAGCTTCCGCACGCAGTTTTATGTTAAATAAAAAGTACAGTGTTACATGAGGTGTTACACTAGACTTACAAATTAGACACCTAATTCTTGATGATCGTATGTTATATTGGTATACTAATTCAGACGCCCGTGTGAACACACGGACAACACATAATTTTTTATGTGAAAGTAGGTTCAAAAACAGGGCATGAAGAAATAAGTGTTTTTGCTCTATTATTGATCATTTTACATAATTCTTTTTATGTTTTTACTTTTCAAAGAACACCAAATTCATGAAAAATCATCAAGTGTAGGCCAAGAAATCGCTAATTAAAGTCGATAAAGACCATATTCAACACTCTTACGATATTTTGATAATTTGACACATTTTAAACTCATTTTTGTTCGTTTTCTGGTATTAATTCATATACAACTCGATTACATTTCCATAGAGTCAAGAATCATTGTTTTTCGTTAAGTATACATGGAGAATTTTGGTTTCAAAGTTACAATTTCGAAGTGGAGGAAATGGGGGGGGGGGGGGGGGGGTGGGGAAGATGATCTGCTGTTACTGGTCAAAATCAACAAAATGAGTATAATAACATGTTTTTTACAAGTTAGATGTGCAGATGTGTAAGAAGAAGCTAATATGCCACCGTAACATGGGTAAAATCATCTTTGTCTGCAGTGACTTTAACCATATAAACTAAACTAATATTGCTATTATTTAAACACACACAAGTTGCCTAATATTACTATTATTCAAACACGCACACAAGTTGCGGTTCGTTCCATTATCTCAGGATTACATATAACGGATAATTTCATATATATATATATATATATATATATATATATATATATATATATATATATATAATTGTAAAACTTAGAAATTGTATATACACAAGGTATATTATGTCCACGTGTTGCGCTGGGTTGATATTTAAATAATCACGTTTATAAAATTTTAATTTATATAGAGTTTTATAGATAAGATGGTTGTTCGAAGGTAGTATACATACATATTATTTGTTTAATAATGTGATCTACGAAGATAAAAAATAAAGTTGTTTTTTTAGAAAACTGTAATTTTTCAAGTAGTTAACTAACTAAAATGAGTTGTCGCAACGTATTGGAGGCGCGCTTGTTTCTTAAATACAATCGGAGCTTGTAATAAAATATACGTAAAAATTGTGTACTTTTGAGATTGTGTATCTCATTTCATTTATCAATATTTTTAATATTGAGTCTCTCATTCTCATTTAATTTAAGGTTCTCATTTGAACCTCCCAATATATATATATATATATATATATATATATATATATATATATATATATATATATATATATATATATATATAGAAATTGGATCAATAAAGAACCATGTGTTAAACAAAGAACCTAAAGAACCAATCTGGACCATTGGATCATCAAAATTAATGGATGAGATTTAACGATGACAAAACTGTAATTATGATGTATTAATAAAGAAAGAAAAGGGCAAACATGAAAAATCCCCCATCCAACAACCTTCGATTTAAAAAAAAAACCCAAAAAACTTTAAATTGTCATAACTTTCTAAGTTTTGTGAATTTAAACAAAAAAAATATACTAGTCTTTAGTTTTTTAATCATCTTTCAAACAAGATCACTTTTTCCATATTTTTCTAAAATTTTTTGAACATGAAATTTTTGTTTGCATTTTGGGCAGTATGTAGTGTTTTGTGCGGATTTTGCATTTTGGGTTTGAATGTGTAATTTTGCATTTTAGACTGCATTTTCATTGAATCATGTTGGATTTGCATTTTGCATTTTCATAATTTTTGCATTTTGAAAGCATCTAGATGACCTGCATGTTTATATTTTGCATTTTTCGCTTTTTGCATTTTGCATTTAGAATGAACCCAACTCAAAATGCAAACTTTTCATTTAAAAAAAAAGTTTCCGAAATATATCAAGCCTGATCTTGTTTGAAAGAGGACGAAAAACTGAATCTAACGATATACTTTTTTTGCAAAAATTCTTAAAAACGAATAAGTTATTATCATTTAAAGTTGAGTGGTGTCTTTTTTTATAAAGTTGATTTTTTTTTTGTTATTTTCCAATTTTGGCCTTAATCAAAGTGCCACATGTCATTACCAGGATAGTTCTTTAGGTTTTATGTTTAAAGGAAGTTTTATATATAACATCACCCTATATATATATATATATATATATATATATATATATATATATATATATATATATATATATATAGTTAGGATCAAAAGAGAACACTCTTAAATAGAGAACAAAGAGAACACTTTTGAAACTTTGATTTCAAAAGTCAACTTTACATCCTAAATTTTAAAATCAAAATTATTTCTATAATTATTTAACAATTTAAAATTTTGTACGCATTGATGCATCAAATAACACTTTTGTATGCATTGATGCATCAGGATTATATTCGAACATATTATAAAAAAAAACGTGATATTTTTTAAATCCTATGATCAATGGAATCAAATGCCTAAATAAATTGTGACAATTTTTGAACCATCCGATCAATGAAATCAAAGTTTCAAAAGTGTTTTCTCTGTTCTCTATTTAAGAGGATTCTCCCTTGATCCTCACCTTATATATATATATATATATATATATATATATATATATATGAAGAAGATCATTTGAGAATCATTCTTAGTGCGAGAACCGCGAAAACCAATCTGAGCCGTCAAATTTCCCCTACTTCAATGTCCACGCTCTCCATCCATGAACTTCCCATATCCAAGAAAAGGCTGAGATTGGTTCTCGCAGTTTTCGCGCTAACAATGGTTTTCGAATGAAATCTCCTATATATATATATATATATATATATATATATATATATATATATAGGGGAGGGTTCAAACGAGAACTGTTTTTCGTACGAGAAGTGCGAGAACCAATCTTAGTCGTTGATTTGATAAGTGGAATTCATGGATGTAGAACGTGGAGGGGATCAAGTATGGCAGGGTGCATGTGAGGAATTCATGGGTGGGTGATGACATTAAAAGATGGGGAGACGGTTCAGATTGATTCTCGCAGTTCTCGCACGAAAAACAGTTCTTTTATGAACTTTTGCTATATATATAAAATAAATGTGAGGTTGATTCAGTCACAAATGAGCTCGTATTTTAATATTCGAAGTCGAGAAACTTTTATTCGAACATATTTTAACTACCTGATAAAACATTAATAATATAGTTGGAAATTTAATATTTAACTATCAAATTGATTTGTACAAATTTAAAAAATGATGGTTCAATGATTTCAAAGATTAAAAATAAAAAACTCCCACAAATGATCTGATGAAGACATATTAAGTTTTCTCTTGGATGGAAGTGGTGGCTTTTGGAATCATCTCTCCATCACCCACCCACACACATTATTGTTTGTTTGTTTTGTTCCCCATTTCTTTTCTTTTCTTTTTTTATTTTACCACATTCTTTACTTTTATAAAAGTAAAATAATTGAATTCACCACGCTCAAAACCTCAACTGTACATAACCGTCCTTTTAATTCAAAATAACACACACGAGCCATCATATCAACACATTGGAAATAAATGTTATTGAACTATAAAAATGCTTACAAACAAGAGGTGATTACAACATTCGTAATTATGACTGAAAGACTGTCATATAATCATATCCATATAATTTGTTCGTAACTAAAACCACATAAGAGCAAGTGTAGTCGATTAGCTTTTCAAAAACTAATCAGGTGGACTTTTGGTATCATTAGGATGAAGCTACACTCTTGATATCAGTATGGTCGAGAAAGACAATTTGGTTAAGATATGCCGATCATGATATGAGAAAATCGGCCTTGATTCTTTTTCTATTTCTTTCTATTCCCAATGGATACATTATCTAATTGTAACTTTTCTTTAATCAATCTTTCTCTATAAACTTTTTTATTTATTTATCTTCTGCACTTTCATCTACACAGATTTTTCAAACAGTTTCAGTCTCTAACAATTTCGGTTGTCAAGACAAAAGAAAATCAACTTTAATAACAAAAGCTCGATTATTTTCTAGAGACGAACTAAGGCCAAGAGTATAGTATTTTCCAACTCAAACCAATCCAAATGTCATCTCAGTTGTCACATCAGATTTTTTACTTTTTTTTCAACTCAAAACACAAGTAGCACTATCATTCAACCCAAAATATTTTATCTTTCCTTACACATTAAAAAAAAAGAATAAGCTGACAACTCTCTCCCTTGTTTGGTGAACCAAAGGGTGTTGAACCCGAAGCCAACCCAAACCCCCGTAAGGGTTGTTAGATATAGTCTCTCTGTATTCTCTTTTGAGTATAAATAGTCTTTTTCTGTATTTAGTTGTAACAAGAAACACATTTGAAAGAAATACAAACTCTCTCTCCATACTTTCTCTCTAATTTCTTTTTCAAGATATCAGATATTTCAAGGGTGTTCAACGATCAACCCGAAAGTTACCCGAGCAAGAACCCGAGAGCTATACAGACGGACTAATAGTTAACCCGCGTCTAATGTTGAAGAAATATAAAAACAAAATATATCAAGGTGCCACTGCCAGCCTGTCACCCGCGTAAATAACATAAAAAAAATCAAAAAAAAAAATCCATAAAAGAACAGATTAATTCGTGTTCTCGTAGTAATAAAGCAAAAAACATCACTCTCTTGATGGGGTATTCACTGTTCAGAAGTTTCAAATTTATAGATTACCCACAAAGAGTAATCTTTCTTTCTTTCTTTCTTTGTCTTTTTATATGCCAAATCTAGGATCTTGTGATTGGTATTTGATTTGTCAAAGCTGAATTCTAGAGCTTTTTATGTTTCCAATAACACCCTTCTTTTGATTTCCATCCTTGTTGATTCCCAAGCACAACTCTTCTTCTACAGTCTTGTAAAATTCAAGGCCAAAATGTGGCTCCTGTGGGAAACTGGAGACGTGGTTTAGCGCTTGATTTAATTTGATCAAAAGGGTTTATAATCTTGACTTGATGTAGATGATTTAAACACTTCACAAAACGTTAGGGTTCTTATTGGGTGAGAGTGATTCGGAATCAGATAGAGTGGAGAAAGCTGACTTTTCGTTTACTAGTTGACTTCAAGAACAGAGAGATATTTACATAACAAAGGTATGATTTAATTCTCCTTTTTTGTTTTACCTTTTTGGCTTTCTCTCTTTGGACTTCAAAGAGTGAAAAGGTGTATTTAATTGAATTCTTCAGTCAAAACCATCTTGATTGACCTGTATTCAACTAAAACCCTCAGCTTGTTTTTCAGTTCTAATCATCCCCTATATTTTCTGTTGATTACTCAATGACAACTTTATTCAATTAAGCCAATATTTTTTGATTGTTTGTGTGTGTATGTGTATGTAATTATGATGCCTATGTTAATCAAGCATGTGGAATTCTTCTGGGATGAAGGAATGAATATGTTTAATTTGATTAACTGATATAGCTAAAAACGAGTCAACCTTTCTTTCCTTCTTTTGATATTAAAATCTCAAATTCTTGACTATAGATTCCACATGTTATTTATTAGTTATAATTAAGTGTAGTTAATCAATTTCTCGTATGAATTGAAAAGCTTTCTTGTCAGTTTCAAAGTTGAAAAAGATATTGTTTGATATACAAAAGTCAACTGAGAAAAGCTTATCTGATGACATGCATCCACCAAACTCAGTTGAGAAGTTTTAAAATAGATTATAAATATTCTCTCATGTTTATTATCTTCTTCATAGAGTGAGAAGCCTCCAATATGGGCTCTTTTTGCACCAAGCTCATTCCATGCTGTTTAGATTCATCACAAGATTCATCTATTCTAGAGGATCCTAAAGCTGGTATGTTTTCAGCTTTGATGGTATTTTATCTTGTTTTATTTCATGAACATAAAAATATAAATGGTTCAAAGGGGATAAATTTCATTAATAATTAATATTTTAAATATGATTACACAAACTATTGTTAATGATCTGTTTTCTCTAGTAAGTCAATATAAGAAGTTGTGTGCAAACACTTTATCCTGCCATGGATGATGTTTAACTTATTCGGCCTATTTTCTTTGTAGCTAAATCTTTTTTTCATTTTATATACTCCATTTGACCAGTAGTGATGAAATATTACTCGGACGATACCTTTTTATTCATTATTTATTTGTTCTTCTGTGCTTCTATTGTTACTGCAGGGAACACGGAAGAAGAGGCGAATGACCCAACTGCATTCAAAGAGTTCACATTGGAGCTACTTAAAAATGCCACATCTGGTTTTGCTGTTGAGAACATTGTTTCTGAGCATGGTGAGAAGGCTCCAAATGTTGTTTATAAAGGGAAACTCGAGAATCAAATGAGGATTGCTGTTAAGCGCTTTAATCAATCAGCTTGGCCTGATTCTCGTCAATTTATGGTACTGAATCATTCTCACTCTGTTTCAAGATATGTCATATTTTATGCATGTTTCGCTCATTGTATTTGTTTCACGTGCTTAGTCAAATGTTTGCTTTTGGATTCTTAAAGAATAGTTGATCAAATTCAAGTGAACTTTAGTCAAGGACTGGAGAAAGTCAGACGAAATCAGTTAGCCGTCGGTCCTTGAGTTTATTTTTTAAAAACTTCTGCTGTCTTCTAGATTTTAGAGTGTAGGGGTTCGTTTTTGGTACACAAAGGTCAATCTTTCCGGATCATATTACCGTGTATTAATTAAAATTTTCATTGAATCACTACCAACAAAAATAAAGGTGCAAAGAAATCTTTTTTTAGACATAAATGTCATATTAATGTCTGTTCAAGATTTAGTAGTTATTACTTATGTCTGCACCCATCATTGAATGAATATCTGAGAATTTGATTTTCAAAAACATCAGGAAGAAGCGAAATTGGTGGGCCAGCTGCGTAATGATAGGCTGGCTAATCTCCTCGGTTATTGCTGTGAAGGTGATGAGAGGCTACTCGTAGCTGAGTACATGCCCAATAATACACTCGCAAAACATCTTTTTCACTGTAAGTACCCCTCTCTTTTTATTATGAGTTGGCAAAACAGGGCAATACAGGCAATGGGTAAAAACAGTCATTAAGCAAAAAGTTCATCACAGGTCAAAATGAAGCTTGACCCAGCAACACAAAGTTTCTTGGTATTTTTTCATTTTTATGAATAAAAAATATATTAGAAGTTATCACTAAACTAGTATTAAAATAAAGATCTAGTTTTTTCTAAAGTAAACCAATTCAGGAGGTTTGTGAAAAATTGAGTATGCTTTGGGTAAGTTTATAACTCGTCCGTCTCTTTTCTCATGCTAAACTTTTTAATTTTATGGGTTAAAAAATGAATGAGCCAAATGACCTATTTTCACAAAATGGGTTGTAATTGCCATCTTTTGTGTTTCCATTATATATATAGCTGTCACAACATAAAATCTTCATTGATTTAGGGGAATCACAACCAATGAAGTGGGCAATGAGGTTACGGGTCGTGCTACATCTTGCAGAAGCTCTTGACTACTGTACAAGTAAAGGTCGTGCTCTTTATCATGACCTTAATGCTTACCGAGTCTTGTTTGATGAGGTAAAGTTTTGAATTTTTATATATAGAACTTTCGTTGGATCTGTTTATTCATGCCTGATAATTTTACAGGAAGCTAACCCGAGGCTTTCATGTTTTGGGCTGATGAAGAATAGTAGGGATGGGAAAAGTTATAGTACAAATCTTGCATTCACTCCACCTGAGTATTTGAGAACTGGTATGTTTACTTTACAATGAATTTACTTCTCCTTTTGTTCCATAAAAATAACAATATTTTATTCTTTTTGGCAAGATAGAACTATTTATTTGCCCATTGGAGATAGCTGATACCGTAATACTTGTTTGTTTCCTCATGATTCTTATAATCTCATGTCGTTATCAAAGGGTATTTTTGTAATTTGCCAAGTACCCGGCCACTCATTTAGATCTTATTTTTTATTGCAACTTTTCCCATTATTTGTTCCCCATCTTGGTGGAAGTTATCCAGAAGAATCAGTTTTGAAAAGCATTCTGGCTCTAGTAATGGATTTTAAAAATTGGTGATCAAATTAGTAATGAAGTGAAAGTACCTAGCTATACTTCAAATGCTGACTTGGCTGAATGGTATTGCTGTTTTTCGTAAGTTTGATGGTTTGTATAATGGGTTTTTTGGGAATTTCATTTGTGTTTGTATGCAGTATTTAGTTAAGAAATGAAATTAAGTGTGCTGCAAATAGACAGTACCTTACTTTTTCCAAAATTTGTGTAGGGAGAGTGACCCAGGAAAGTGTCATATATAGCTTTGGGACTCTTTTGGTTGACCTTCTTAGTGGTAAACATATCCCTCCAAGCCATGTAAGTATACGTCTCCTGTCTATATGTGAAGAACTGAAGACCTTATATGTGCATTGATTAATCTATGTTGAATTTGGTATGTTTTTCTAGGCTCTTGACTTGATCAGGGATCGAAACCTTCAAATGCTTACAGATTCATGTCTAGAGGGTGAATTCTCTAGTGATGATGGAACCGAGTTGGTGCGTTTGGCTTCACGCTGTTTGCAATATGAACCACGCGAACGCCCGAATCCGAAGTCAGTGGTGTCTGCTCTAATTTCCCTTCAAAAGGATAGTGAGGTTAGTTGCGGCAATCCTGTTATTCCGTTGGTGTAATTTGTAGATCAACAAAAGCATTAACTTCATTTGATGATCAAAACCGCTTATGCCAATTTTAAGGATTGGTTGAAATGGGGCGGTAGGGTCATGCTGACCCCAATAAATATTGTCCATTTTTTATAAAACAAATAATGATGTTGTAGTGTTGTACAGTGCAAACAACTAGCAATTTGTTTGACTTGTTCCCTTTTTAGCTAACTATTTTTATATGACTTAGTTTACCCATTTGTGATAAAACACAACCCAAATCAGCTTATTAATAAGTAAAATGAGTTGGAATTGCCGCCTCAACCTATTACCCTATGATGTTTTAATAAATAATCACTCGGTTCTTGACATGTAGATTCCGTCACACGTCTTGATGGGAATCCAAATGACTACCTCATTCTCGCCTCGATCTCCTCTTGGTGAAGCTTGCTTCAGAATGGATTTGACTGCAATGCACGAGGTCATGGAAAAACTTTCATATAAAGATGATGAAGGACAAACAACCGAGGTTTAGCCATTTGCCTATAGCTATAAATGTTGGTGTGATATTTTTTTCCATGATTTTGTTAGGTGTATGAAGGAAGACTACCTATTATGGATGTCAAAATGGGCGATAAGGATTAAAGGAGTTGTTCTTTTTTTTATTTTTTATTTTTTGTGTGCTTGTCAAAATGGGTTGAGTTGACCTGTTAATCCTGTTTTTGTCTATCATCTTGAATTTATATAAGCAGCTACGATACTAAATATGAAGAATAACAACAATATAGATACCAGGTGTTGCTATGATCTGTTTTGAATGACATTCGTCTGCTGGTTTATAGTCTAGTTCAAGTTTAACATCTAAGCCCGAGTGTCATGGTTTTGACCTTTTGAGTCATAGAAACTCTCTCTAAAATGATTATTTATTAGCTTTGGACACTTGTTAATTATTTATGTGGTTTCTTATCCCAGCTCTCGTTTCAAATGTGGACTGATCAAATGCAAGAGTCACTAAATTCGAAAAAGAAGGGTGATGCTGCATTTCGGCACAAAGAGTTTAGCACTGCTATCGAGTGCTATACCCTGGTATTTTCTCTCTTCATAATATTTTCTTCCAAGAAATGCAGTAGAACAACCATTATTATTTGGGTTAATAATGGAAAAAACCCTACACTTTGATATACTTTTTGGTTTAAACCTCAAAGTTTATTTTTAACTGGTTTAAACCTCAAAGTTACAATTTATTTTGGTTTAAACCTTAAAGTTTAAATTTTATTTTGATTAAAACCTTAAAGTTTTTTCCAAATGGTTTAAACCCCACAACTTATTCAAAAATGATTTAAACCTCCAAATTTACACTTTATTTTTGTTTAAAGCTATAAATTTACACTAAAAATTTTGTTTAAAATATATTTTAATCTCCTAAGTTTTGTTTGCTTTTTAACTTTACCCTCTTTACTTGATTTAAATAAAAATTTGGAAATGAGTAGACTATTTTGTTGACGAGTTTATATCAAAGTTCAATGGCCGAGTTTGTATTTAACTCAGATTCACCTCAACTCGGCCCCAACTCGTGATGAATTGGTCCCAAAAATTTTCCATTTAAATATAAGCACTAATAAAAATTAATTAATAATAAATTGTCAACTTCATAGTCTCCTCATTTCTAAATTTTTTATTTAAATCAAGTAAAGAGGGTAAAATTAAAAAGCAAACAAAACTTAAGAAATTTAATTTAGTGTAAATTTAAAGCTTTAAACCAAAATAAAGTGTAAATTTGGAAGTTTAAATCATTTTTAGATAAACTATAGGGTTTAAACCATTTGAAAAAAACTTTAAGGTTTAAATCAAAATAAAATGCAAACTTTAAGGTTTAAACCAAAATAAATTGTAACTTTGAGGTTTAAACCATTCAAAAATAAACTTTGAGGTTTAAACCAAAAAGTATATCAAAGTTTAGGGTTTTTTTCATTATTAATCCTTATTATTTTTGTATTTCTAGTTTTATTTTGTACATTACAACACATTATACATCTCATCTTTTTCATGTGCATACTGTTGCATGCCTGTTCATGTGCTTCTGGATGTAATGCACACATGCTCTTACATCTTTTGCTACATGCATAAGGAAGACCTCGTATAAAACGTAGCATGTGCTACTCATCAATTTTGTTGGCAAAGTGAAAATTTAAAATTTGTAATGGTGCTAGTAGTCCTTTAATATTGTGCTATCCATAGTTTTTACACTGCTAGTCACTAGAGCAACCATTAAACATGCATGGTTTTAAAAGAAGGTGCCTAATTGAAACACAAAAGCACACAGTGTGTATATATATAGGGGAGTGTTATTATGAGAAAGAATATTTAAGTGAGAATGAGAGAACAAATCCCAGCCATCAATTACATGTTGATCTATTAGATCTAACTGTCGTAATCACCTATTGCAATTCATGGTTGGTTATAAATTAAATGATGGGGAAATTGTAAACCATCCGATCAAATCAAATGGAGGGGCCAAGATTAACTCTCCAATTTTCACATAAATATACATTCTCGTACAAAAAACAGTTCTCGGTTGAACTTTTGCCTATATATAGGTTAAATATGGTTTAATGCTCAAGCTTTATACCCATTTCGGTCTAATCCCCAAACTTTTTTTGAACGGTTTTATAGATAGGTTTTGTTTGGCATTTGTATTAATCTCATAACTTTTGTTTAGCCATGGTTTGCCTTCTTCTTTTTTACCTTAAACCGGTCAACTTCACCTTTTCTTATATATTTTATGTATTTCTTCAGTTTTCTTCTCTTATATATATACATCACTACAACAGCAACAACAGCTACAATAATTCCTACAAACCACCACTTCTTGCCCTTACCTACTTACCACCACCATCGCTACCGCCAACTCCTCTAGCCAACCACCACCCCCACTATCTTCAAAAGTTCGTATTCATCTTCATCTTCAAACACGCACAAATAGCACACACACATGCACATCTGTAACACCATCACCTATTCTACGGTGATAACACATACAACCCCAAGACCCTAAATTGGTACGATGCACACACATGAACACACCCCCAAATATACTCAAATAGGATCCATGATCAAAACTCAAATATAGAAATAACATTCACCCACACTTGGATGGATACACACACCAACATCCCCAAACTGATGTCAAGAAAAATCCAAGTAAATATTGAGAGAGTGGCGAGGAGTTATATGTGTGTTTGAGAGGGGGAGAGAGAGAGAGAGAGAGAGAGAGAGAGGGGGGGGGGGGGGGGGAGGGGAGCCAGCAGTGTCTTGTGGTGGCGGCGGCTTGCAGTGGTGGCGTTGATCATTTGTGACAGGGGTTCTCTAGAGAGGATCAAAGATATGATAATGAGAGAGATCAAAGTGAGAAAAGGGGAGGGTTTGTTTCAGGTTGTGGGTGTTTGGATATATTTCTTAGAAAATACATTTTAACCTCTAATAGGAGGTAAATATAGAATGACATAGTAACCGGTTTTCCTAGGGTTAAACTATCAAAGGAAAAGGTTTATGGGTTGAACCGAAATTAAGTTGCAAACTTTGACGATTAAATCACTTTTTATCCTTTTTTTTAACTCAAGTCCTTTTAAAGTAACACCTATTATACTAAATCCCATCAAAAAATTAAGCCTAGACATGTTTTATCAATTAATGCAGTTTTAATAATTAGAATTTATTTTATTTTATGTCAAGGTAATTGTTTATGCTACTTGTCGTGTGCAGTTTATCGAACATGGACCTATGGTCTCTCCAACTGTATATGCTCGGCGTAGTTTATGTTACCTTATGAACGACATGCCTCAAGAAGCCTTGGGTGATGCAATGCAAGCACAAGTCATCTCGCCCGTTTGGCACATTGCTTCATATTTACAAGCTGCCTCCCTTTTCAGCCTTAAAATGGAAACAGAAGCCCATATTGCCCTCAAGGAGGGTGCCACCCTTGAAGCCAAGAAAACCGGAGCTGCAACTAATGGACAATAACAAAGTTGTTGTCATTCTCATAAAGTGTAAAGTGTAAATTGATTATATCGACCTTTGCTTCTTTTGAACGAAAAATGAAAACATGTGAAGCGGGTCCTTTGTGTGCGTTAAAATGATGATTTTCCCTTAAGTTTGATGTCTTGTTTCTAGACATGTTTAAATGTGTATTGAGAAAGATAGAAACATGGCTTCTTTTGGTGGTAAATCTGATTGTAAAGCAAGAAGAAAGTTGAGAATACATGCGCAATTTGTGTACTACATGACCATTTTCTCCTTGTCTTTGATTTTTGGTCTTTTAGCTTCATATATCCTTTTTAGTTTTATTATTGTATTATGTGGCTAGTAGAATACTTTGTATTAGGATGTCGATTTATTTTTTCAAACAGAAAAAAAGAGTTGATATAATGTATGATAACCTTGTAACCGGCATCACCTGTAAAACAGCAGTAACAACAACAATACTTAATTTTGTTATAATGAGGTATGGAGATGTAGAATGTAGATAATCATATCTCTACCCGTAGACAGAGAGATTACTTTCTCAAAAAGACCTCTGGCAACATAGGAAAAAAAGACTAAAATACAATAGAGGTGATAATAAAAAATAAAAATAAATAATAAAATAAAGCGAAAATTAAAAATAAAAATAAAAGTCGAGAGCAAGAGCTAAATTCCAAAAATAAAATGGGCTAATAATTTAGTAGATATTTTAAATATTCATGGGGTCTACTTACCTTAAATTGTTAAGTCTGGAATCATTATAAATGATACGTTTAATTTCTTAGTTAGAAAATAGTTTACGATACACGCTCGATCCTTATCCTAAGCCTTATGCGGCAAAGTGTCACCTCCCTTCTGAGAGAGAGAGAGAGAGAGAGAGAGAGAGAGAGAGAGAGAGAGAGAGAGAGAGAGAGAGAGAGAGAGAGAGAGAGAGAGAGAGAGAGCTCCTACAAATCCGCTCTAACTCTATCCTCCTACCTCAGGTAAGGACGACCACGCCTTTTGGTACCATCAACTAAAATAGTTTCTGCTATCCTTATTGACGTTGTAGGTTGTCTCCCTTTTACGTGGCTGAACCATCGTAGTCTCCCCTCTCTCAACTTGTTGACAATAGACGTAACTCTAGTTAGTTTCTAAAAACACCAACCGGAATTTAATCCAATAAAGTCTTCCCACAATTCCATCTAAGCATCCTTATCTCAGCTACTTTCATCTTCTCCGCTTGTGCCTTTTTAGGGACCAACACTCGGATCCATATAATATGGCACCTCTAACAGTTAGTGTGTAGAATTTTCCTTTAAGCTTAAGCGGTACTCTCTTCTCGCATAAAACTCCTGTCGCCGCTCTCCACTTCCGCCACCATGCTTGAATACAATTTGTAACATCCTCGTCTATCCTCCATGATCTGTGTAATATGGAGCCCAAATACCTAAAGGACTTTTGGGTCTAAAAACGTGATCCCTAAGCAAATATCCCGGCTCTCATTGTTTTCGGTCTTGCTGAAGTGACAAAAAAAGATACTCGGTCTTATCTCTGCTAATCCGCAGTCCTAAGTCCTCTAACGCTGCCCTCTATAGTTCTAATCTTCTGTTCAACTCCTTTTTTTATCCCGAAACCAAGACAATATCATATGTGAATAGCATATACCATGGGACACCTCCTTAAATTTCTCTCGTTAGCTCGTTAAGAATGATTGCAAAAATAAAGGGGCTAAGTGCAGACCCTTGGTGAAGGTCTCGTAACACCAAAAAGTACTTCGCTCTTTTAAGTTTGGAGTTAATTGTAATGCATTAATATTTTTATTTTTAATTAGTGTTCATGAAGAGTAAATGAAGGTAAATAGTAAATGAGCTAACCGATAAAAGTTGTGTTCCTGAGTTTTAAGATACGAAAGAAAAGAATAAAAAAGAGAAAATTAAGGAAGAAAGAAAAGAAGAGAAATAATAATAGTTTTAGTTTTTCGCGTTCCCAAATTTGAAAGAAAAGCGAATAAGAAAAGAATATTGATTTTATTTTGTGTTTCCAAGTTAGAGAGAAAGAAAAAAAAATAGTTATATTACAATAATACACTTGTCTTCTAAAATTATTAGTTGTCATTAAGAGTAATTTAGTCACTAATAAAAAATTATAAATTTTTTTCTTTTATCTCCATTCAAATCGTCCACTTATGAGAGGAAAGTTTAAAAGGGAAAATTAATGAAATTTTCCTTCCAAACCCCTCGTCTTCTCTCCTTAAAGAAATTTTGAAACACAATTTTTTTAATTCTTTCTTTTTTTCTTTCAAATTATTTCTTTTGTATTTAAAATAAAGCTCCGAAACACATCGTAAAAGTATGTAGTATCAAACTCTATTTTTATGTTTAAAACCCTAAATTACGAAGATTTTAGTGTCAAATACTCAAATGCAATGGAAAGTCAACAATGGGGTGTTTGACCAATAAGGGTTGGTGGTGTAACGATCTCTTTCTTTTAAGTTTGGATTCGTTGATTGATTAATACTTCGTATATTCTTTTATATATTAAAATCAAATATAAGTATTTTGTTAGAGGCTGTGAGTAATAAGTGTGAGTTAAATGAGAATTGAATTGTATACTAGTGATAAGTGATATGTTATGGGTGATGTGAAATTTAATATGAGTGTTTTTTAATGACAATAAAGGTAAATAAGATGAAGTTTCGGCATGACCATCATCCTCCTAGCAAACCAAAAATATTATTAATTAAAAACTTCTAGCAAGATGCTAGCTCCAAGCGTCATAATACAAGAACATAAGAACCGGTTATAATAACATAAGCACCAAGTACAAGACACATAATGTAACACCCTGAAAATGGGCCTAGCGGTAGTGACTTGTACCCTGTGCTTTCGTGTTTGTACAGTGATTTTTAAATGAATTGAATTAAGTGTTTTGTGTGACTAACGTGTCTTGTGTTAATTAATGTGATTACGTGAAAAGTGTCAAACGTGTCTAAATGTGATGTCGTGTTATACGGTTTCGCGTAATGATTCCGTAGATATCCCCGTTGGTTAAAACGAGATGGCGTGTGTCAAGTTGTAAGTTAAAAAGGGGAACGAAATACCCAGGGTTTAATTAAAAACCCCAAGGTCGGTCTTTTGACTCCTTCCTTATCCCCTGACATTGAGAAACACACACACAACTACACATACATACTTACGTACTAAGAAACACACACATACTCTCAACTTGTGATTGTAAATCAAGAATCAAGCTTCTGCAAGAGATTTCAGTAACAAATCAAAGCTCCAATCTGCTGTATACTAACAGATTTGTAAGTGTTTTCAACTAAAAATCTAGTTCTTGGGTATTTGAAGAAGAAACACCCTTTTGATGGTGTTTTGGTAGGTGTTTGTGTTTGTTGTTGTGTAAAAATTGTGTTTGTAAGCTTCCTTAGATGTCAAGTGAAGTATACAAGTGATTAAAACTGAGTTTTGGTCGAAAAGGAGGTTAAAAAGGCGAATCGCAGGTCTGAGTTATGAACAGGGACGAAGACTGCTGTGCAGGAACTTCCTGCGGGCGCAGGATATACTCCCTGCGGCCGAAGGAGGCCTTTTGTGTTTTCTGCGGCCGTAGGCAGGGTCTCTGCGGCCGTAGGATGTGTTTTTGTGTGAATTACCGTCTACGGACGAAGGAACAAGGTCTACGGGCGTTGGTACATAACTTACGGTCGTAGGTCACCAAAGAATAGCTCCTGCGGGCGTAGGAATAGGTTCTGCGGCCGTAGGGCATGATTCATTGGAAAGAACCTCTACGGGCGCAGGGAACTATCCCTACGGCCGTAGGAAGGGTTTGGTATGTGTCCTGCGGCCGTAAGACATATCCTCTGCGGCCGTAGGAGCCTGTCCAGTGCTGACAGTTTGTGAATTGTGTTTTAAGCCTACGTGTGCTATGTGTATGTGATAACCAAGCCTGAACCTAATGTGTTAGGTGATTCGGACGACTCTGTGTGTTCTTGGGATTCCCGAATTCATATCTGCCTCCTGTAATCTCGAGGTGAGTACCGGTTTCCCATGAGACTCAGTAAGTAGGGTTATCTGTTGCCTATTGCTGTGTGCCACATGTATATATGTGAACGTGCGAGGTATGACGTGATATAGTGTTATAAGTGCTACCATGTGATATAAATTGTGATATGTGATACGCATGCGTACTGTGGACCTTATGGGTCTTCCATTTTGTGATTCCTGTCCGGACAGACGCAGGGGTTGAGGTCAGTTTGCTAACGCGGCTGGATCCTTGAGTGTTTTTCGGGATCAACGGTACTCGATGGAGTTTTCCGGGTTAAAGGTTTTGCAGGCCGCCGTTCCTCGACATACAGTGAGGATCTTGATCTAGGGTCAGATCCGAACGGAGTCCTAGTGGCTCAAACGTGATGGTGGACTGCTCTTCGCTCCCCCACCGATGCGGTTGGTTGTGACTGATTTCCCAGCTCGGATCGTTGAGCCAGGCTAGCTACCTCGCAAGATATGATCCCGCTGATATGTCGGCACACCGCTACGTGATAGCTTAGCTCTGTGTGCCATATTGTGACGTGATAGCATGCTTATTGGTGCTTATGTGATATTTGTACTCACTGGCTAGTGTAGCTAATGTTTCGTGATATTTCCCTTTTCGCAGGTTAGTGATCAGATGGCCTGGCGAGGCGGGTTGCTATGGGTAGTGTTGTTGTATATATCTTTTGGAACACTTGTTTGTTAACTCTGATACTTTGTGACGATGGTCAGTACGTAGTGGTAACACTGGCTTGATTGTTTGGGACTTGGCTTGATTCGTTGTTCATGATCGCCAAGTCGTTAAACACTGCTAAAATGTAATCAGTGGTTTGTTCCGCTGCAAACTTTTGTGTAAATAAGTTTAAAAAGTTTTAATTTCCGCTAATTTTAAGCTCGTGAAACCCGGTGTTACACATAAACTTAAAAAACAAGTGAAAGGTGCGCAAAATCAATCTACCCATCTATATTTAAAGTTTAAACCTAGTGACACTCAAACGCTTACTAAGCCAAAAAAACGATATGGCTTGAACTTGGCTGAAGATCCATGCTTCCTTTTCTTGATTCCCAGCAACAAACACTTTGTTGTTGCTAGCCTTCCACACCAACCAAAGATAAATATATAGTACTTCCATAAAAGCACTCCATTTGTCACCTTTAAATTAATCTAGCTTCCCCACTCAAAGAATAATGTTGCGTCAAGATGGTTGTGTGATCAATAGCCCACCATGCGCAAATTTCTTTCAAAAATGGGCGGAATCTAAAGAGACGTGCTTCATCTTCAATGTATAAATTACAAAAGAAGCAAAGATCAGAAATCATGTAAAAACCTCTCTTATGTAAGTTTTATTTAACGGGTAACCTGTTGTGTTTACCCTTGAAAGAACCCAACTATTTCTAATGTAAATCATCAAATGCATTCCTTATTGACCACACTGAGAACATAATGATTGTTCCAATGGGAGAATTGAGAATGCCTTTCTTTAGCAGCGATGGTATGGTATACATTTAATGGTAATAGGTATATGATTACTAGTATGATGAGAGGAAGAAATTAACGTCAATATAAACGAGAGACTCGCTTTTATCTTATTATTATTATTATTATTATATATCATATGTATTAATTTTTAAATTGACTAGAATCACTAGAAAAAGTTGGATCATGCCCGTTTTCCATTCGGTTCCGCAACCATCTATCTATATCCTATCTAATTTAAGATCTCTTAAATCCTATGTGGCATGTAGGATTGAGTTACAATTTAGAAAATGAAGTTGATTAGGAGGTGTGGCTATCTTACGTGGCAGCCAAATATTAGTTTGGGCCTTTGTTGTGATCTGAAATGGGCTGAATAATTGCGTGTTGGATCATTTGGGAAGGTAGAGGGCCTGCTCTAATTTAATGAGAAGGTAACTATGGTTTTAATGTATGCGTGACCCATGGTATTTCTCCCTGCCGTCATTTTGAAAAATCACCGTCAACGTAGGTGGCTCCTTAATTGCAGGGAGCCAGGGAGGTCGTGTAGTAGTAGGTGCTCTATATTGGTTTACGTTACATTCGGTTGAAATGCTTTTGAACAGCTGTTGATCTTCTCAGGGGCCATTTAAATATGGTTTATTTCTCCCAGATTGAATAGTCGTCTCCTTCCTCATGGCCTCTATTCGCTGTAAATTGCAAATCTTCAACTACACAGCAACACACATATGTATTTATATATAAATGGAGAGCGACAATCACACCCAAAATAAACAAAACCCATTTTGTTGTCACAACAACAATGAAACAAAATTCAGAATTTTCTTTTTCTCAACGTTTTTGAATCAATAAACTCACAGTGAGTGAGCGAGAATGCAATCTAAGCTCCGAGTTCCTGTAAGTTTTCTTGAGTTTTATTTTGTTTTAAAATGAAGCTGATCACAATTAATATAAACGGTTTGGGTATGGGTTGCAAAAGAAAAGCTTTGTGTAATTTGTTAAAAAAAGAAGATCCGGATGTAGTTTTTATTCAAGAGACTAAAATGATGAATTTCCATAAAAATCGTGTTTCTGCAATTTGGAAAAATTCAGAAGTAGAAGCGTGTTGGGAGAACTCACAAGGTTTCTCTGGGGGTTATATTACCCTTTGGAAGAAATCTTTTTTCAAGCTAAAGGAAATTTTTTTTATTAATGGTGTGTTGGGGCTAAAGGGGTCACTAATTTCTAACAACAAAGAAATTCTCCTTTGTAACGTATATGCGTCAAACGACCCCGGAAAGAGGTCTGAGATGTATTCCAAGTTGGTAGACTTAAGGCAAAACTACGATTGTTGTTGGATTATGGGGGGGGGATTGGAATGAAGTTTGCGACCCTGCTGAAAGGAACTCGATAGGTTGGAACAGAAACGGCATGATTAGGTTTAATACCTTTATAAATGACATGCAACTGATAAATATGCCTATGTTGGGCGGGAGTTACACTCGATCTAATAACCAAGAAAACCTTGTATTAAGTAGATTAGACCGTTTCCTGGTAGATGTTAGTGTGCTTGAGTGTTTCCCAAAGTTGCAACAATGGCTGCTTAAGGAAGTGATCTCGGACCACAAGGCCGTAGTCCTAGGATGGGACAGGCAAGATTGGGGGCCTGTACCTTTTAGGGTCTTCAACTGGTGGGAAGATGACCCGGATTTCAAAATTTTAGTGGGTAAAGAATGGAAGGAACTAAAAGGGCCCTGTGTGGCTGTGAAACTTCGGAAGCTCAAACTCTCAATCAAAAAGAAATTGAAGTTCACAAAAAACACATTACAAAAGAGAATGGAGGAAACCCAGAAATCTATCGAGGATCTGGAAGATAAGCGCCAGGCGGACCCGCAAAATAAGGCTCTTTGGGCAACTATTAGGTCTAAACAAGATGATCTCTGGACCCTCCGACAGAAAGCTTTCGACCAAGAAAGGCAGAAGTCCCGTCTATGCTGGCTAAGAAAGGGAGATTGCAACTCTAAACTTTTTCATCTAGCTGTTTCGTCTAGGAATAGGTCTAATAAATTCTCAGAACTACTCTTTGATGGAAAGCCTGTGCATTCTCCAAAAATCTTGAAAGACAAGGTGGCTGATTACTTTCAGTCATATTTCAAGAAAAAGGGTACGTGGGTTAGCCCTGTTGGCTGTGGTTTCAAAAAACTCTCGGAAGGCAGTAAAATGGCCTTGGAACAGCCAATGTCACCAGATGAAGTTAAAAGGGCAGTTTGGAGCTGTTCGAGTGAGAAAGCACCGGGGCCGGATGGGTTCAACATGGGTTTCTTCAAAACCAATTGGGATTTAGTCTCTGAAGATATCTTCAAGCTAGTCCAGGATTTCGAAGCGGGTGCAACAATGTCTAGTCTGGTAAGTGCGTCCTTCTTAGCACTTATACCAAAAAAGTCATGCCCAGCTTCACTGAAAGACTTCAGGCCTATATCTCTTGTCGGTAGCTTGTACAAAATAATAACAAAGATACTGGCTAAGAGGCTAAGCAACGTAATAACTGAGGTCATTGGTGAATCCCAATTTGCTTTTGTTAAAGGCAAACAAATACTTGATTGTGTTCTGATTGCCAACGAGGCGGTGCATTCTATGAAGTCCCACAACAAGGACGGTCTAATTTTGAAGATCGATTTCGAGAAAGCTTATGACACCGTGGAGTGGAATTATATCATAGGAGTCCTTCGTGAAATGAACTTTGGTTCAAGATGGATAAACTGGGTCAAGAATTGCGTTTGTTCTTCCCTTGTGTCTGTGTTAGTTAACGGATCTCCGACGAGGTGCTTCTCGATGGAAAGGGGACTGAAACAAGGGGACCCTCTAGCACCATTGATTTTTAACATAGCAGTTGAAGGCCTCAACATCCTTATGTCCAAAGGAGAATCCCTCAATCTTTTTGAAGGATTAAGGATTGGGAGGAAATCGCAGTACCAACTCTCGCATATTCAGTTTGCGGATGACACGATCCTATTTAGTAGGGCGTGCTCCACAGACCTAATTAATATGAGGAGGGTGCTTCGAATTTTTCAACTAATGTCGGGCCTGAAGATAAACCTGTCTAAAAGCATGCTGTATGGTGTAAATATCTCTCCTGACACCTTGTGCGAGTTTGGGACCCTAGTAGGGTGCACTTGCGGCTCCTTCCCCTTTAAGTATCTTGGGTTACCTGTGGGGGGTAACCCTAGATTACTATCTTTTTGGGAACCGGTTATAAGTAGGGTCAGGGAGAGACTGGAATCGTGGAAGTCAAAGTTCCTGTCAAAGGCCGGGAGAACCGTCCTTATAAAATCTGTGTTGAATAGTCTGCCCACATACTTCATGTCCTTATTCAGAGTACCAGAAGGCGTCATAAAGGAAATTGACAGCATACGCAGACGGTTTTTCTGGAAAGGGGGTGAGGAAGGAAAAGGATTGCATACTGTGGCTTGGGATAACCTAACAAAGCCCAAAGATCGAGGAGGAATCGGGCTTGGTGATCTCAAGGCAAAGAATGTCGCCCTCTTATCAAAATGGAGGTGGAGGTATGGGCAAGCCTCAAGTGGGGAATGGAAAAAGTGTATTCAATCCAAGTACGGATACTGCAGCAGGTCGATACTGCTAAATGATGCCGTTAAAAATGACATGTCTCAAATCTGGAAGAATATCGTAAACCCATGTGCGGCAAACAAGGAGTGGCAAGCGATTCTCAACAGTAACATGCTAATCAGAGTTGGAAATGGTGTGTCCACTAAGTTCTTGCATGATCCATGGGCAGGCGGCCAAATCCTTAAAGAGGCTTTCCCAAGAATCTATGCTCTCTCGGTGGACAAACAAGGCTTCGTCGCTGACTTTGGAAGTTGGCAAAATGGCATTTGGGTTTGGAAGGTCATTTTAAGAAGGAAGGTGTTCGATTGGGAGAAGGAAATATGGGAAGACTTCCTTAAACTCATCCACAACCAGGTCCTCCATAGAGATAGAGAGGATTCCCTCTTATGGCAGGTCGACGGAAATGGTCAGTTCTCCACAAGGAGCTTCATCTCCACACTCTGGGGAAGATCTGACACCTTGGCTACGGCCTCGTCGCAAATTTGGAAGTTTTGGGCCCCGCCAAAAGTCCAGCTTGCTTGCTGGCAAATCTCCATCAACAAGCTTCCGACTCTGGAGCATCTAGGGCGGATTGGGGTACTTCGTGGTGAGGCTTTAAAATGCCACTTCTGTCATAAGGAGATTGAAACGGTCGCTCATGCATTATTTTTATGTCCGAGATCCTGGGCAATCTGGTCAACAATCATTGCTCCCTTCGGCCTTAGGTGGTGCGTGCCTAGGCATCCTAGCGATTTTATACTCTCTTGGAAAGGCTGTGTAATTAGACACTGGGATTTAAATCTCTGGATGCTACTTGGCTTCTGCACCCTCTGGACTCTGTGGACTGAAAGAAACAATAAAGTTTTCTCCAAAAAGGAAGCCAATATGCTGGAGGTTGTGGACCTCATATGGCTTCGGGTCGGCAGATGGGCTCAATCAAAGTGGCCAAACAAAATAAGTTCGGCTGTGGAATTGGCTATCAATCCATGTGCGAAACTTAGCTTGAAGAGCTCAGGAAACAGGCCTCTAACTCCCATCCAAAATGGCGAGGAGGACCTTCTGGTCTGCTCAGTAGACGGGGCGATGCCAAGATTCTCACAAAAGGGAGGGATTGGAGGAGTATGGAGGAACCACAAAGGGGAAGCTATAGGCGCCTTCTCAAAATCTGTCATAGCTTTAAGGGCTATCGACTGCGAATTGGAGGCAATCTTCTATGGTCTTCTAGTGCTTATAGGGAAAGGGAGAAGATACCTCAAGAAGATAGTGGTTGAATCAGATTCGACACAAGCCATCAGGATGGTGCAAAATGAGTGCGACACCATGGCTGACTGTGAGGATGTGGTCAAGCGAATCCAGAAACTGATAGGAACCTTCGAAAAGGTTACTATGAGATATGTGAGTCGAAATCATAATACTGATGCAGATCACCTTGCAAAGTCAGGAATAACTAGAACTTATCCATGGGTAGTATGGGCCTAGGGATTGGCTAAGGTACACTATGTGTGATAGTGACACGCTTGGCAGGTTAAGTTGGATGGTTAGTAGATAGGTGAGAAGGTATACCTAAGATGTTACGGATTTTGTGTGGTTTGCAGGATGTGTTATTACGGGATTTGGGAGGGTTCACCATGTGGGTTGGGAAGTCATTATTGCCTATTCTCTGTGTGTTTTGTTTTGTTGTATTGCAGGTTGTGCTTAACAGGGGAAGAATCCGTCGAATAAGCTAGGCAGGAAAACATTATGGTCCAACAAAGAATGGTCGAGGCCTCTGGCACTTTGGTTCGGGGCACACTACACTACACAGCGCTGCGGAATGAGTAAGACATTTGTGGGGAAGGGTTTTACTGGGCATTGGGAGACCTAAATCTCCTCTGTGTTGCATGGTCAAAGAGTCTTGGTTTGTGTGGGTGGTCACTGTCCAATGTGTCGAGTTTTGAGTCCTTGGGATAAAAGCCTAGGGGGGGTTAATCGGCATGAGGTGGGTCGTTGTCTGATGGTGGAATGGTGTGCGTGTCATCTCTGGGTCATAATGTGATATATCTTGATATCTTGGCATGTTGTGAGGATGGTTCCCATCTTCATGTAGCACCTGCTGATTGGTGTTGTATGTGCATCACACTATTATTGAAAAATGGTCTTATGGGAGGGTTGGGCGGAGTTATAAGGGTGGAGCTGGTAGGAATAGGGGCTGTGACCATACTCCTTATGTCGGCGTTTTGGTGGCACTACTGAATGCACACACGATGCACCTTGCTTTCCTACATCTCATGGTCACGGTCATAGGCTAGTTAAGGGATTCTATTTGTGGTGCAGGAGGTTGCACTTTTGTTTCCAGGTGTGAAAAGGGGGGCACTCCAAACCCTGTGATTTGCTAGGCCATCTTTGTGCAAGCTGACGCAAATCCTTCTTTCAAGCCCCAGAATTTTGTTTCGTGGTTTCCAATGGTATAATATGGGACAGGTTTGGGATGGTTTGGTCTCGCTATGGAGGACGACAACATTTTGGAAACGTACCTGAGTAGATGGGTAGTCCCTATCATGGGTGGGTTGGGTTGGGTTGGTGAAATATGACGGTACTTCGGTAGAGGCATGGAGATGTGGGGTGGCCACCCTAGGGTATGGTGTTATAAGGGGGGTGCAATGAGGTGTTCATGGTGTTTGGAGGTAAGGAGGTGGTTGTGTGTGTCCGGGCAACCCTTACCCTAATATTGCCAGTCGAGCTCCTGAGTTTTTCTATTAGTCTTATTATGGTTGGGTGTAGATGTGGCATTATGGTTAATTATGAGAGGGGGGAGTTTCTAGTCATTACTATCTTCTATTAGGTACCTTGTTGAGCCCCAGAGTTCTTTCGGTTTGGTTGTTACTTATCCCCTTATATGGTGTGTGTATTAATAAGTAACACCAACCTTAGCCTGATGACCGATTTTATGATGTTGATGCCGGTGGCGTAAACGTTTCGTGCGTGGTGCGGATTAGGAGCTGGATGGTCTATGGGACTGCAATTCTTCGATAGCCAGAGAGATGTGGTTCGAGTCTGCTTACAGCAGTGGTTGATCACAGGTTGCTGGGTATGATGTCATGAGGGTCTTTTTGTGAGCATTGATGTATATGCTTCCATGGGTATTATTTTATGTGAGAGGTGCAAATGTGAGCAATATCTATGTACTTGTGTGTCTCACACTACGTTTTTGATGATGAATGAAACTAAGTATTGCTGTTCAAAAAAAAAAAAAAAGAGAGGGAGAGGTGATCTGCACCAAACTCATACAATCGCCAAAAGGGACTCTAAATTTCCATCGAAAGTCAAAAACTCAGAATCAGGAAAACTCAGATTATTAGAAGTCACGATTGCAATGGTAAGAGTTCTACTCAGTTTGCTTTGTATTTCTTTACAGTCATGAAACCTGCTGCTAAATGAAAGTAAGTTGGTCTTCATGAAACCTTCTGTTGAAGGGAACTTGGTCTTCGAGTGTATTGAAACTTGTTGATGAAGGGAACTTGGATATTGATTTGGATGTCTTTTAGTTCAATGCCTGAATAGAGGTTGAATGTCGCAACAAAATATAAAAAATAGATAGCAGTGAGTTAGACATATGATGAGTTTGAGAAATTGACTAGACTTTTTTGTTTGATTTGCTGGCGTATTCCTAGCCATTGATTTGCAGGAAAAGTATGGGGCATATGGTAAGCTTGAGATCTATCCACCTGGTGTTTATGATTCTTTTTCTTTAATTTAAATATTTCATATTGACTTCTTTTACTTCTTTTTTTGAGTAATGTTCATTTTTTTAAATCTTTTTATGACTGAAATCGGATAAATGACTTTTAAGTCCAAGGTTTATTGTATTTGATCTTTTTGTAACTTATTGTTATGTATGTGGTTATGATTGCATCCATGTAATTGTTAGCTACTTAAAAACGCTACATTGGTTTAGATTTGTGTTAATTGATTTTGCGTTTATTATTAGTTTATACTAATTGTTTGATTGCTCTTTTACTCTCTAATATTTTGTGGTCGTTTGATTTTGTTTTCATCAGAAAATATGAACACATGTTAGAAACTATCAATGATATATATAATCTGCATCTCAAGACTAATAATATCGCTACAACAGGTATTTTTGTTTTTATATTCATTTTCTAAGTTTGCTATTTAGTTAATATATTTTAAGATTTTTAGAAGCCTCTTTTTTGTTGTTACCCAAGGCCCAAAATATGTTTAGATATTCTTGGATGCCATGATTTTAACATGTTATAGGTGCTAATTTTTCCATTTCAAGAAATTCATGTAGTCCATGAAAATGGCATCTTGCATAGGAAGTGATTATATGAAGACATGCTAAGTCGAGTTTCTCTCATATCATGAATATTTCAACAAACCACTGTTGTCTAGATTGAATCTTACTACTCTTCAGATGCTTAAATTGATAATTAATAGAAGCTTATGTAGTTCTTAAACTTTATCATGGTGGATCAGATTTGCTTCCATGATTATATGTATGTTATATCTTTAAAACCTTAACATGTTATGATCTTAATTATGATTGTGAATTAAGCGCAATGTCTCGTTGAAGGATCTGGAAATGCTGCTATTGCTTCGAGAAACGGCGGAGTTGAATTGATGTGTTCAGTTTGCTCGAAACATCGCGTTGGTGGCCATGAGTTAACACTCTTATCGGCTTTAGATGCACTGGCTGTCTTTCTTCTTCATGGTATGATTGGTTACATCGATCTATTAACTCCATATTTAATTGTTGTTCTTCTTCTTAGTGTATTGATGTTCCGTTGTATGACTGTGTGTTTTCCCTAGCCATTTGTGACCTTGATTAGTGTACTTGAGCAAATAAAGTCAGATGCTTAAATTGATAATTAATACAAGCTTATGTAGTTCTCAAACTTTATCATGGTGGGTCAGATTTTCTTCCATGATTATATGTATGTTATATCTTTAAAACCTTAACATGTTATGATTTTTATTTTGATCTTGAATAAAGCCTCTTGCAATGTTGTAGTGTTTACCAAGGTCATCCAGCTTTGGGGGTGTTTAGGATTTGCTTATTTAGACCGAATAAGCAGTACATAATTAGCTTATTGAAATCAACTTTTTCGTCCTCGGTGTAAACTTTGTAATTTTGAATCCCTCAGAAATAATAAGTTTAGAATAAGCAATCTCAAACTCTTAATTTCACCACAAAATAAGCAAAGCATAAAGACTTTTTTTCATTCTTGTGAGGTTAATGGGAGTGAAATTAATTTAATCTATGTTCCTTTTGTTATCTTGAATTTTTGTGTATTTTAAGTGTTGATCATGATGGTTATTAAAGATCAAAATTCAATATGCTTATATGATCTTAACTAGATACATATTTCTTACTTTTCACATCAGAACATACTAAGTAATGATCGAGCATTTTCATATCAGATTTAAAGTGCTTTGTTTATGTTTATATTTTAGATATAGGGAAGATCAATCAATGGATTGCTCTATTTAAATTGCAAAAGATGTCGGTATCAATTCAAAGACAGCTCGTGTCAAACTATTTTTATGGAGACAACAACGTAAGTGAATCGTTGCTACCCTAATGGTCCTTCCAGCATAGAGCCCTAATTACGTGGGTGAATCGTTGCTGCCCTAATGGAACTACTGATTTTCTTGTGATCATTTGATACATTGATTTTGTGCATCGGGTAGTATTTGATGAATTGTCGAAGAGGAAAGAAAGGTGCATGTCGACTGAGATTGCAATCACATTGAAGAAATAGTTATTTGGTTAGTCAAGTTACACTTTTATGTGACTTGTGGTAAGTTATTTGACACTAGCTTTATAAGCTACTACTTTTCGGTTACTGTCTCGGTTTTATTATGATTTTTTTTAATATAAGTGTTTTAATCTAAAAGAATGCTTGTAAATGCTTATTTAAGATGTTTGAATGTATAGACTATTTTTGGATTTTTTAAGCTTATTTGATTACAAGAATATTTTATAAACACATATGCTAGCATTTGATTAACAAACATTATCTTACTCAACATATAGAGATATAAAATCATATGTTAAAATTCTCGGGCTTGAAATCTAGTTATTATTTTATTCAAATAGAAAAGAAAAGAAAAAGAAAGAGAGAATAAAACCTAATTGACTTAACGGCTTTTAACCACCCACCACTCTACTTCCCCAAACTCCTTTCTCAACATGATGTCCCCCTCCTCCTCCTGCATCTTCCTCTCATTCCCCCAAACCCTAATTTTCCTCAATGACAACCGCCAAACTCCCGTTTCAAACTCTGTCATCTTCATCCTCACTTTCTCAATCCAAAACCCCCCCTCAAAACCCCCTCAAATTCCCATCAAAACCCCCCAAAATCCTCTGTTCACAATCCCCAGACCCCCGATCTCCACTAAAACCCATTTCCGTCATCTCCATTCTCCGATCGATTCCAGATTGGGCCGACGGCATCAAGGAGAGGCGCATGAAACAGAATAGACTGCTTTACAAGCATGAAGACTGGGTTCGACACAGGAGCTCTTTAAGACACCTCAGGCATCTGCTCTCTAGTCTCAGTTCTCGCGTTATTTTGTCTTTGGTGCCGCCGGTGATCGCCTTTACGTCAGTGGCTGCCGTCGTAGCAAGTTACAACACGGCGGTTCTCTGGGATTTGTTACCAGAGTTTTTTCCGGTGTTGAGGGCTTCTTCTTTGCCGTATCAATTGACTGCACCGGCATTGGCGTTGTTGTTGGTTTTTAGAACTGAAGCTTCGTATTCGAGGTTTGAGGAAGGGAGGAAGGCTTGGAGTAAGGTGATTTCTGGAACTAATGATTTCGCGAGGCAAGTGATGGTTAGTGTGGAGAAAGATTCTTCTTTAAAGACAGCACTTCTGCAGTATATTATGGCGTTTCCGGTTGCTCTTAAGGTTTTTAGTTCACCACTAAACCTATTAACTTTTAAGTTCCTAAGTTAATAAATTGCTATGAAGTTGCAGCAGATTCTATTAAGGAATGTGGCATGACAATGTTCCCATCTTTTTTGACTTTGTCACTCTTATTTCGTTCGTCTTTCTTTTAATTATCTTATATACCATAAATATGAAAAATATTATAAAAATAAAGGTAAAGTTCTTTTGAATAAAACAATTAAGAGGCTATAAAGATGAGTATACCATCGGTCATCACAGCATTGTTTAATCAGTTTTAGCTAACTTATTTGTTTGACCTGTTAGAGTTAAAATGTAACCAAAATTGACCAATATTCACATAGGTTGATAGTCCTCTCTTCATAGTAAACATTTGATGATTCAGGCCTACCTTCAAAGGGAATTTAAGATTTATGTCTAGTAGGTTAATACAGTGAAAGGTTACAATATCATGGGAATGGCTATGAGAGCATTTGACCAAAAAGTCAAACTAGGCCTTTCTTATGTTATTGTTCCTTGTGGCTTTATTATCACACGTGCCTGGGATAGAATGTGTAGTCACTAGTCAATCCTATTATCCTAATTCCTATATGATTGGCTGCATATTCAATTCAAAGAAGGCGCAACCCCTTATCAAGAATAGTGTATTTTCTTGTTTTGGTGGGTTTTGATGTTTCAAGTACCAATTTACATTACGTATATGAAATAGATTTGGATGCTTGTTGAAGATTAGTGATTTTTTGGTTAATGGAAATTGCTTAAAACAAGTTTTAGGAATTATTATTTCTATGGTGATTATGTTCCCTTTTGCTTTTAACTATATATATGTTTGGGTTTTTGTAGTCGAACACGATTGTAAGGATGTTTAGATCATTTTTTGGATTATTTATAAATCTTTGAATGCAGTGCCATTTGATATACGAATCTGATATAGGAAGAGATCTTCACGGTCTGCTTGAGGATGATGACCTGGCAATAGTTCTCACTTCAAATCATCGTCCTCGCTGCATCATCCAGTTCATTTCTCAAAGCCTGCAGCTTCTTGATTTAGAGGAACCGAAGCGAACTTTATTGGTAAATTTTTTGTATTAGGAAGTTATAGATTTTGCCTCAAACTCAAAACTGTATGTGGGGTATAATTTTGTTGCATGGAATCACAGGAATCAAAAACTACTTGTTTTCACGAAGGTATTGGTGTTTGTGAACAAATCATGGGCATTCCTATCCCTCTTTCATACACTCGTTTGACTTCAAGATTTCTTGTTTTATGGCATCTTACACTGCCCATCATACTCTGGGATGAATGTAATTGGATTGTGGTTCCAGCTACATTTGTCAGCGCGGCTTCTTTATTCTGCATCGAAGAGGTCTCTCTCTCTCTCTCTCTCTTTCTCTCTCTCCCTCTCTCCCTCTCTTTGCTTTTTGAAGCTCAAAAGAACTATTTTTCCAACTGAAACTAGTTCTTAGCAAATTTACACTTGTCACTCATTGATTTTGTTGCAAACTTAATTCCAACATGTCTTTTTTGCAGATATTGTTATAAATTTTAATCATTCTAGTTATACAAATTTGTATGGAAACTAAGAGAATGTAAAAGAAAGAAGTTATCTGAAATCGTATCATTCTCTGACAGCCAAGGTCAAACACTTCAATATTCAAAAACAATTTGGTTTTTATCTTGTTATATAGGGGATAATTATAACTAGATATGACGTTTTGAATTAAATTTTTTTTATGGATCTCATTACAAGCTTGATACCAAGAAATATATAGCTCTTGTTATTAATTGTATTATAATAATTATTAGTTGGATCTCGAGACGATAGTGTAATCTATTTTCAAGTGTTTATCAATCTATTTGACCTCAAAAGTCAAACATAGTCTCTTTTCTCATTTTGAGTAGCTCACGCTAAACTTGTATGCTATATATGAATTTACAGGTGGGAGTTCTCATCGAAGAGCCCTTTCAGATGCTTGCTCTAAACGAGCTGTGCATACGTGTTTGTGACAACATACAAGAGGCAATGAAAAGCGAAAAAAGGATTCAAGAAACTTTAATAATGAAAATAGAGGCTGCATCTAAAAACCCATCACTAAATGGGCACCCAACTTCTGGAAGTGAGCAAAATACGCGATCCAACAGTTGTTCACCTAGATAAGTGTTTAGAAGGTTATGTGCTATCCGTCTAACATCATCTGCATCTGTTCTTTAAGACCCACAATCACATGTTCATCCCTTCATGAAAATGATAAAAAGATGTTGAAGGTTGTACATGTTGCATCATGGCCTGTTGTAGATATAATTATATTAGTATTTGTATATGCTTAGCATTTTTGTTAAACAACCATGAAGGTTATCGATCTTTGTTTTTTGTTTTTGTTTGAAAGGCTCATCACATCTAAGCTTTTTATATGCTGCGTATTGTTTGCTAGAAGGTTTCATTTTGTTGTCTTGTAAGAGGGGAGCGAGTGAGTCGAAAATAAGGTTTAAGAGCCTTGAGTTATCAGACAAAGAGTCGAATGGTTTAAGAGCCTTTTTGTTGGATATGGCTCGAGTGCTTGACGACCAATAAAAGTAGTAATACTAGTCAAGAGCTACAATCTTTACTACTTTATAAACCATTTAGCTCTTTTTTTAAAACAATTTTTTAAGTTAAGTAGTACAAGTAATATAGCATGCTTTACAATAACTTCTAGCAACAATCTTAACATTTTTAAAATAGTACAACTCAAATATCATTATTTACAATATATTTTAGCAATGATCTTAAACGTTTTAAATGATTTACAAAAAACTGTCCTGAATTTAATGACACTTTAAATGCTTTACAAAAAACTATCAGAATTTAAATACACTTTAAATGCTTTACAAAAAACTGTCTTGAATTTAATTCGGTTTATTCGGGTTTTTCGGTTTGAAAATTTCTAAAACCGTAACCGAACCGAAAACCGTTTATGGTTTCTGTTTTTAAACCGAACCAAAAACCGAATTTGAAAACGGTTTCGGCTTTTTCGGTTACGGATCGGTTCGTATTACGGTTAAAACGGTTTATATCCGAATTTTGAACACCCTTATGTCGACAAATGAAACTATGTTACCCCGCCGCATCGCACGGGTAAAATACTAGTTTTATTTAAACAATGCTCTAAATTTGACATCACATAAAGACTCAAAAGTTCAAACGACTAATAATAATACAGCATCGAGATAGATATATCCCCCATTTTGTTTCACCTCTAGTTACACCAAAGGAAGCCGAAAATAGATTTCTCAAGTTCCTCAACAATGTAAGTTTGTAAAGTAAAAGTGGAAGACCAAATAAATAAACCAGCTGTATATATGGGAAAATTTAAATGAGAATAAAAAATTAATTGAGAGTAGGAGACTAAATCTTAGTCGTTTATTTTGTAAGTGGAACTCATGGATGGAGAGCGTGGAGGAATCGAGTGTGGCATGGTATGTGAGGAATTCATGGGTGGACACTGACATTGAAGGAGGGAAATTGGACGGCTGGGATTGAGTCTCCCATTCTCAATTATTTTAAGGTTCTCATTTAAACCTCCAATATATATATATATATATATATATATATATATATATATATATATATATGTATTTTCGGCCAAGAATATTATATATATATATATATATATATATATATGTGTGTGTGTGTGTGTGTGTGTGTGTGTGTGTGTGTGTGTGTGTGGAGGACAAGATAGAAACAACAAGTTGTAATGGACTGGCGAAACAAGTTGGTCTACGAGTGTGAGGACTAATTACCATTTGTTACATTTTAATTCTTCACGTACGTATTCGATTTTTAAACGTATCTTTTAATATTTCATACTTTTTAATAATTACCGTTCGATATATTTTGATGTATTAAATTTGATATAGTAGGTTACTTAATTACATGACATAAGTTTGGCTAATATGACGATGACAGTTCATCTTTTTTCTTGAATAATTTAAATAAAAATTAAACTTTTATTATTGATTATATAGCATTATTAAAAAAAGGTGGTATTTAAATGTAATAGTTAACTTTCAGAATTAGATCGATTTGTGACTTACAAATATGGCTCATTAATAGAGCTATTTTGGAAAAATCAAGTCTCGTAAATAATGACTAATCCTCCTATACGTAATTCACGTTTGGGCAAATATATAAAATGACCAAAATACACATATTACTGTGCGAACTGCTTTCCGTACGAGAGCAGTTTGTAACATCATCGATGACTCATAAACGGGGATATGTTATTTACATATTTACACAACCATAAATTACGTCCGGATGAATGATATAATTTAATGAGAGCTAAGATTGGTTCTCGCACGAAAAACAATCCGTTGACCATTTCACTCTCTCTTACTTCAATTAACTTTTCATTCATTCAAAATACATCCATCCATTAACACATATTCTCCTATACCAACACAATCCCCCACCTATATCAATATAATTTCTAATATTTATTATTTTTCTTTGCTTATTTATGAAATAAAACTCTTTTTTCTAATTATAATGGTTTCTTAAAATCAATAAAAAAGTTAATGAAAATAAAAAAGAGGAAAAAAAGAAAATAGATATATTACTCAACAAAATCTATTTCGTGACACTAAATCACACAAATACGAAATAAGGTATCATCATTATATTCTTAAAAGTAATATGTTACAAATTAAAAAACTATTCACCACTTGCGCAACTGAGATGTGAGTAGTTATCTTTCCTCGTTTGCAAAACAAACTCCCGTTAACCCAAGTTGAACTAGCGAACCTTGTTTATAAGTCGGCAATTATTTCAAAAATAGAAAATGAAAACTCCATTGGTTTTACCAAACACATTTTCTGGAAAATTGAAGATTAAAACTCCACTCATTTTTTTTTTAAATTTTGTGAAGAAAACTGAAAACAATTTTTCATAACCAAACGCAACCTAAACCCCCTAATTCTTCCCTTGAAAAATTTATCATACAAAGACATTCAATTCATCGAGGGAACCCTAAATTGGTGAAAATGGAGGAGCAGCATCAGCCCAAAGAACAAAACCTAGAACTCAACACTGATGAAATAGAGGAGCTTCAAAAATTAGAGGAAGACGTGAAGCTCATGGCACAGAAGATCGCCGAATTTAGACAGACATTACCAGATCAGCTCAAGGACACTCTCGCTTCCATTATATCTACTCAAAGACCTGCTAATTTGACCCGTATTGTTCAGGGTTCGGATCCTGGTCCTCCCGGCAATCCCAATTCAGGTATTTACAGTTGCGAATTTTTGAATTCTCTTACTATTTTGCTAGTGTGCGTTTTGTAGAAGATCTTAAGTTGATGATTCCTTGATTGCCAAATTTTGTTTAGGCTTTAAGCTGTTGATCTGAATCCTGTTTATATGCTAGTTTCTAAGTTTACTAAAAGATGGAGATGCTTAATGCTTTAGGACTACCTAGGATTGAAAGCATTAGATTCAAAAGTTTAGAATCTATGCATACACTGGTGCATTATTGTAAAAAAAAGGCAAAAAAAAAAAAAACTATATTGAAAAATCGAACCCTTATATCGACATAAAGCAGTAAAAGAACAACTAGGTTTGACCAAGGAATAACAAAAAGTGCTATAATAGGAGTGTGTTCCTCTTTCATATACCAATTGTTTCCATCTGTCTAATGGTTGCTACACACCATATTCATTCTACAATTTGGTCGGGCCATTTTGTACTAAACCCTCATCTCATTCTATTTCTAATATTATTCTCTGAGTGATTAAGTACAATAATTACATACATTCTCACCTTTTTATGTATAATGTTCCTTTCTTGGATTCCTACGACCACAATAGTAAAAGAATTTGAGAAGGTGTTTCAGAGAGTAATCTGTGTAATGAGTAATTTTATTTCATTACAAAGAAAGAAGATTACAACTTGTTTCAAAAAAGAATTACAATCTACAGCTACCATATCTAACAGATGTTAGCCCTTTTGTAAGGATATCTGCTGTTTGAGATTTAGAAGGAACATACATAGAATGTATATCAATAGCTTTGATCTTGTCTTTTACAAAATGGCAATCAATCTCAATATGTTTGGTACTGGCATGTTAGAATAGGGTTTAAAGCTAATGCTATGGCAAAAGAATTTTCACACATCATGGGATGTTGGAATAATAACATATAGATTTTTGAGTAAACATCTAACCCAAGTGACTTCACATGTACAGTCTGCCAGAGCTCTATATTCTGCCTCTGTTGATGATCTTGATACCACTGTTTGCTTTTTGGATTGTCAAGATATTAAGCATGAACCCAGAAATATACTATATCCAGAAATAGATCTTCTTGAATTTGGGTAGCTTGCCCAATCACTATCACAATATGCTGATAGTTTGAGAGTATTTGCAGCGGAATAAAATAACCCTTGTCGTGGACATAGTTTGACATATCTTAGTGTATGTAGAAGGGTTTTCATGTGAGGAGTTCTGGGATTTTGTAAGAATTGGCTTAATGTTTGAGAAGCAAATGAAATATTAGGTCCGGTGAGAGTTAGGTAAATGAGTTTTCCCACTAGAGTTCGATACAAAGATGGATCAAAGTGTAATTCTCCATTAGTGTGATTGAGCTTGATGTTTGGGTCAAGAGGTGTTTTTACAGGTTTGGAATCAAGTACACCAACTTGGATTATTAGATCAAGTGCATATTTCTTTGGGACATTGTTAAGCCATTTTTGTTTCTTAAAACCTCAATTCCCTGATAGTAGTGTATGTAATGGACCTAAATCTTTGATGTTGAATGTGTCATGGAGATGGGATTTGACAGATGAAATGTGAATATTCTTGTTACCTGCAATAATGATGTCATCTACATAAACTAAAAAAATTGTAAAACAGTCACCTTTATTGTAGATGAAGAAAGAGGTATCAACATAGCTTTGTTTGAAGCCCACAATGATTAAAGAGGAGGTGAGCTTTTCAAACCATTGTCTATTTTCCTGTTTCCAACCATAGAGGGACTTTTCTAGTTTACAGACAGTGTTAGGTTGAATAGGATTAGGAAATCCTTGGGGAACATTCATATACACTTCTTCATGAAGATCTCCATGCAAGAAGGCATTGTTTATGTCAAGTTGTTCAATGTCTTAACCTTTTTAAATTGCAACAGCAAGTAGTGTTTTTACTATCACCATTTTTGCTACAGGAGCAGATGTCTCTTTGTATTCTACTTCTTTTTTATTGAATCCCTTGGCTACCAGTCTTGCTTTGAACCTTTTAATAGTTCCATCTGCATGATATTTTACTCTATATACCTGTTTGCAACCAATTGGTTGTTTTCCTTTAGGTAACTGTGTAAGACTCCATGTTTTATTTTGCTCAAGGGTATTAATTTTCTTTGTCATCGCTTCAGCCCTTTTCTGTGATCTTTAGATGCTTGGATAGAAGATTGTCGTTCAACCACTTTGTCAACAGAATTGATAAAAGCGTGTGATTATGGTGTGAGATTGCCATAAGAAATGAAGTGAGAATGATGGTGTTTGGATATAGTGTTATTAACAGAAGAGTTTGAGAAGAAGTGGTGATAGTCATTTAGTTTGACCGGATGTGTTTTAGTTCTTGTGGATTTTTGAAGTGAAGGAGGTAATGGAGATGAAGTTGACGTAGTGGGAGGTTGAGAGGTAGATTTTGAAGGATTGGTTTGTGAGTTGGTAACTTGAGATTGGAGGTTTAATGTGTTTGAATTGTTACCTGAATTGCTGTGTGTTTGGGATTGTGAGTGAGTAGGATCCACTCTTGTGAGATGAGTTGGTGAGTTTTCAAAAAAAGGCATGTATTGATTTAAGTCATAGGTGGTAGGATAATGTGAGGTGTTTGTCTTGGTGTGGGATGGTGTTTCCAAGAAGTTGACCATTATATGGAAATAATGTTTCATCAAATGTGACATTTCTTGTGATTATAGTCTTTTGAGTAGTCATATCATAGAGTGTATAGCCTTTTTGGTTTTGAGGATAACCAACTAAAATTGTTGGTATGGCTTTAGGATTGAGTTTATTTGTGGTGTGTGAGGCATAGGCTATACATCCTATTATTCTTAAACGATCAAGAGTGGGTGGTTTCTTGTAGAGTAGTCCATATGGGCTTTTATTGTTAATGGCTTTTGATGGTAACCGATTGATCAGATAAGTTAATGTGAGGATGCAGTGACCGCATAGGTATTTTGGAAGGTTAGCTTGAAAATGCAAGAATATGGCCATTTCAAGAAGTTGTCTATGTTTTCTTTCAACCCTTGCATTTTGTTGAAGGGTGTAAGGACATGATGCTTGATTTTGAAAGAATTCAGTTAAAGATGAATCGATCAATTGAATTCAGTGCTGTTGTCATCACGAATGATTTTTATTTGATTGTGGAATTGATTTTGAACATACATGTGATATATTTTTCATTGTTGATGGAACATGATGTTTGCTGGGAAGTAGAAAAGGCCAAATTTCCCTTGAATAATCATCCACTATAGTAAGAAAGTAGGCACATTTGTTTATTGTTGGACATTTAAAAGGCCCCATACATCAACAGGTATCAACTCAAAAAGTTTAGTGGCATGAGATTGACTAGAAGTAAAGGGAAGTACATGTATCCACTATGATGATCACTCAGTTCTTTTTTCATGGTTACTTTCACCTTCAAATACTTAAATCACTTGCAAATGTAGCTGAAATTTCATATGGCACAGTTCTTCCAGTTGACTTACTAGTTCCCTAACTTATGCAGATGCAAGCACACCTCTTGGTCCAGGGGCTAGGGATAAGTTATCAGTGGAAAAGGACACAAAGCATGAGGAAAGAGTACGAACCATTAAACAGAAGATTTCAGATAACACATCAGCAATGCCGTTACTTGTGAAGCGAATGAAAGATTGTATATCCAGAATTGATAAACTAGATTCCTTGAAGCAAGACATTATTCACCCAGCATTTACAAGAAAACAAGCTGAGAAGAAAATTTTAATGCAACTATGATCAAGTGTTTATTGTTGTATTTGCAGTAGATAGAGTAGTTGACAAATTGGAGTAGAACTGCAGTTTGCCTACAAAAAATGCAGTTGAATAACTTAGTCCTTGACTTTTGAGCTATAACCCTTTTACATTTCATTGCAAACAAATTATCGTCATAATGTGGAGGTAATCAACTGAAAAACCATTCATCTTAAGATGTATTGTAGGACGTGTTGATTAATTTGATGAATATAGATATCATTCGGTTAAGCTCATGTAGGACTCGGGCTTGGACCCAACTTTTGAATGATTGAAGCTTGGACCGAACAACCCGAAGTTGAATTGTGTATAGGGTTATAAACAAATCGAATGGATATGGACTGAGGTTTGTATACAGGTTACTAATCCCATATGACGATAGGTTTTGCAAAATTTGTTGTATAAAAAATGAAATTGGATCATTGTATTCGGGTATGTTTGCATATGTTTGTTTTCTCAATAAATAAACGAAAATGAATAGGATCTTTTTTATTTGTTTAGTTAAATGAAAAAACCTGCAATAAACTTATTTGGATTTGTGAACGTTTGTCTATGTTGATGTGTGTATAAATGTGAAGTGTGTGTTTATATTTGATGATACCGAGCTGCATCATATTATTATACATATACAGCCATGTCGGTGTCGTTTTAGCAATTTTGTTGTCGTTTTAGTTACTGTTTATAAAGAATAAATTATACTATGCAATCGTCAACAATATTATGTCGCTCCAACTCTCCATGACTCTTTTCCCTATTGGACCATAAGTGGTTTTTAGTTTGGGCACTATTTTCTAGCCCAACATCATATCATCATATCATAATCATAATATATATTATAGTATCTATATATTTATCTTTAAACTTTATTATTATAGTAAATAATTGATTTATTTGTTCTTTCTTTTTCTTTTATAGCTTTAACTTAGTATGTTAGATGTATGCATGAATATATATTAACCTATATATCAATTGGCATACTAACTTGCTAAAATCTCACGATATATCGAGGGGTAAAATGGTGATTCAGCAATAACATGTGATAAGTTCTTTATTATTTTCTCACGATAATTTGGGTTCCTTTCTCTTACAACTCAATCACCTTTATTGTCACTGACTTGCTTAGATGCATGTAACAATAATGAGGTTCTTTTTATTAACTAAACATATGAATACCATCAATTAACATATATATCAATTTGTAAAGTGGGAGAGGTTTTTATCACGAGAATTCTTTTTATTAATATGAATCAAAATAGATCTAAATAATGTTTTTATTGTGGCTTAATGTAGTCTAACTTCATTAGTGAAAGCTATATGATATTTGAAATTAGGAAAAAGCTTGAACATCTTTCATGTAACAATAATGAAGTTCGGTTATGATTAATGTAATTTTTTTTTAAATTGATAATGATATAAATAAGAAGTTAAAATATTAATTTGCTTTTACCCGTCATATGACGGGTGCAATAAAAAGCTCGTTTTTATATATTTGGTGGTTCATTTATATTCATTAATTATGCATTTTAAGGAAACAACATAAACAAACGTATCTTCTTAAAAAATGAACATCAAGTTAAAAATCTGGTTTACCTGTTTGTAATCGGTTGTTGGTTTGACTAAAGTTAATCAAATAAACACGCAAATAAGTGAATAACGTATTCATTTTTGTTTCCGTCATTAATATATATAATTATATCAAGTAATCAATCAATCGATTAGAAATTGAATAACTAAGATACTTAAATGTAGTGCATATTGAATTTTAATGATATGATATATTCATCGAATTATAATGATATGATATATTCATCGAAGGTTCAAACTTAAATGCATATAGGGCAGTGCAATACAATTCATAGATTTATGCAAACATTTTTTTTTTTAATTTCGAAACTAGAAGTTTTAAGTTACTTTACTAATAATCAAGGTTCTAAAAAACGTAAGGCGTGGCGTGGCGGCGAGGTCAAGCCTCAAGCTTTACGAGCTATGGCGAAGCCATGGCGTTTTTAAGACGTCACTTAAGACGGCAATTTTGTATATATTTTATAATAATATATGTCCAATCTATCATTATTAATATACAATTTACACAAATTTACACAAATGAGGAGCAAAGTAACTTATACAAATTAAAAACTACAAATTTATAGAAGTTCAATACACGCGATCGTAAAATGTATATAAAAAAGACCATTTTTAAAAAAAAAAATAATTTCTGCGCGCCACGCTTTAAAAAACTCGCCATTTGGCGCGCCTTATCACGCCTTATCGCGCCTTATCCCGCCTTGTCGTACGCCACGCCTAACCCCACCGCCAAGGGCTGTTTCTTAACGGCGGCCTCGCGCCTTGGCGCCGCCATGGCGCGTTTTTTAGAACCTTGCTAATAATACGTATAAGTTGTGAGCTAGACCTAATCATCACACTGACCATATTTTTCAAGAGTCAAAACTAGAAGTATGTCCTCATTTGGGAGATCAGATTGACAGCAACCCAACGATTACTTCAATCCTACTTTAGTTACTTTAAAAACAATCTTATACCGAGTCATGAAGAAATTTGGTCAGTATAATTTTAAGATTATACAATCCTGCAACCAAGATTGCTATTTTGACCTTTTGATAACAAATAAAATTTCCATCGTTTAAAGTTGACAAGTGGTTGTTAACAATTAAATACCTATTTTGTTAATAGGGTAATATCCTATTGTGCTTGATTTGTCTAAGACCTAAAATCTTTATCAATTCATTAAAGCTAAATTGAGATTCTGCTGAAGTGATTGACATTTAACCATCTTCTGATTGTCTAAAGAGTATATCACTGTCTTTATAACAAGGTTAAAGGTTTGAGTTAAACATTTTAGAGTTGTGTTAAATAAACTCGATCTATATAAAAAACATAGTCCTGAAATTTTAATCTTTAATCACATATGATTCAGTATACTATTACATTTGATTGTAAAAGTATCACATGCATATTATGAAAATGTCACCCCCTTTCAAAAAAAAATTTAAAATTCAATCTAAACCATTGATAGGGTTGATTCAAAGTTTAAAATTAGTCCATTAAAACTCTGGATTAAGTATGAAATATATTGAATATTTCTCTAACATTAATCAAGGACGGTTAAGAAAATGCTTTATAAAAGCTGTTTTTTTATAGGAGTCTTAACGGAAAAAAAAATCGTTACCGGCAATTTTTGAATTGACTATCAAGAGTCAAAACATCCATGGTTGCGTGATTTGAGAAAGAAAAAAATTATTCAAAATAGTCAACTTTTTATAGATATTTAAATAGTATCAATTTAAATATCATATCTTTTTCAAGATCGAACAAATAATTTATAAGAAAAACTTGGAAAAGTCATATCAATTAAAAACTTAGAATTTGTTTTCTGAATATATAGATATATACATACATATAATGGAAAAGTTTAATGAAGAACTTTTTTTTACTAAACTATATAATTAGTTGTAGATTATAACACCATTAATAACTCGCTAGTAGGAGTATTTTGGTCATTTATATATTAACCTAATCATAAATTACATCGATCCGGAAAGCCATCATTAATATGACTAAAACACTCTTATTTATGAGTTATTAAAGATGTTACAAAATAAATAGTGTTACAAACAGTTTTTATGATAGGATGACTGCATATTTATATATCATATTAAACACCGAGTCAACTCCACGAAGCTTTCATGATCCTTATTTCTTAATTAATTTAATCTTTTATATATATATTTTTCAAAAAGAATCTAAACTAAACTTTAATTGCATGCACGTCTACCATAAATTAAACCATACGTATCTTGAGAGATCGATTTGTTTTTCAATATAAGATGAAGGTTAAATAATGACCCATGCATGATGGTCGGACATACATATTTTGTACGTTTTATTTTCTCTTATGTTTTATTTTCTCTTTTGTATGTATATATATATATATATATATATAAATTGGATCAATATAGATCATTTTTTAAACAAAGATCCCCAAGTCCCAATCTTAGCCATTAGATTAATCAAATCAATGGTTAAGATCTATAATGACATTATTGTAATTAAGTAAACAATTATAAGATTTAATTCTAGAAGGAAGGGTATTATGGTCAAAACCCATTTTTTTTAAATTTTTTTACCCCGTAAATCTTTAAATGACCATAACTATTTCAATTTTTTGAGTTTGAGCAAAAAAATAATACCAATCTTCTCATTTTTTTAATCCTTTTTCAAACGAGACCACTCTTCCTATATTTCTGAAGAAAAAAAATTCGACGAAAATGACAAAAATGATGAAAATGACGAAATTCATCATTTTCGTCACCTACTGTTGCTGTTGCTGTTGCTGTTACATGATATATAAGGGGCGGCCGAAAATGATAAATTTCGTCATTTTCATCATTTTCGTGCCCACCTGTATGTCACGTAACAGCAGGTGACGAAAATAATAAAAATTCGTCATTTTTATCATTTTCGTCACCTGCTGTTACATGATACATAAGAGGGCACGAAAATGATGAAAATGACGAATTTTTATCATTTTCTCACCTGCTGTTACGTGACATACAAGGGGGCACGAAAATGACGAAATTTATCATTTTCCTCACCTACTGTTACGTGATATATAAGGGGGCACGAAAATGATGAAAATGACGAATTTTTATCATTTTCGTCACCTGCTTTTACGTGACATACATGGGAGGCACGAAAATGAGAAATTTCGTCATTTTCATCATTTTCGTGCCCCCCTGTATGTCACGTAAAATCAGATGACGAAAATGATAAAAATTCGTCATTTTCATTATTTTCGTGCCCCTTTTTTTTTTTTTTTTTGAAAAGCAAACTGATATATAGATACTTTCAACTGCAAACTTTACATAAACATCCCTTAATACCACAAGTAGTGTGTATTAAAGGATTCCACGTTGTTAGTACGCTAAATGAACTCTATTAGAAATACATTTATCATACTAACAGACATATTAACAGCTCAATTCAACTCCCCCTTAGACCATCTAAACGAATGCCATTACTTGAAGTATTTCGCATCCACCTCATACGGGCTGGTTAACCACAAGTTCCACAGCAAATTGAACTCCAATTTTTCTTTGATTCTTGACTTTATCCACTGAAAGCTTTGTGATTGAACTTCGAAAAATAAGCTCCTACTTCTGATTGTGTTCGAGAAAACCAGTTCATTTCTCCCTTTCCAGATCGAGTATGCTGTAATTCTTGTGACCGCTTGCCAGCCAACTTGACTTCGAAAATGGGCCAGATTTTGGGTGATATTGTCCATTTGATCGAAGTTGTAGCATAGTGCGAACGGAATGTTCCACCACTGATAAACCTGTTTCCAGCTTTGCTGAACAATATCACAAGTAAAAATCGCATGTTTTATCGATTCTACTTCATTAGAGCACCGAGGACAGAGGGAAGATGGGACATCCAGCCCTTTTTCCACAAGTTTTGACCTTACCGGGATCCTTCCGATATCTACCCTCCATGAGAAAATGTTCACCTTTTTTGGGAGTACCTTCGACCAGAAGGTCTTATTGTATCGAAATGAGTTATCTGCCAGTTTCTTATCTAGCACTTCGCGCATAATCTTTACTGAGAAAACTCCATCTGTGTTTCCTTCCCAAAGCCAGGAGTCAGTCTTCTGTAGATGTATGTTGAAAGCTTGGAGCCTTCCTCTCAACTCTTCGAGTTCCGCTGATACACGATCAGCCAATCTTCCAGTAAGGTTTAGATTCCATGACCACGTAGAGTCGCCTGTCACTCCCATGTCGCTGATCATCTTGTCTTTCGCACCGATCTTGTTGTACAGTCTGGGATATCTAACTGCAATAGCCACATTATCTAGCCATACGTCATGCCAAAAATTCACATTTTTTCCATTCCCAACGACCACCTTTTGAAAAGATTGTATATCAATTCCCATGTTCTTCAATTCAAACCCAACATTGACAATACCCCCCCACATACCATTACTTTTTAATTTAGTTTCCAAGCTCAACCCACCGTCCCACCCATGTATACTACGAATTACCGAAACCCAAAAAGAATGTGGTTCCATCCGAAAACGCCACCACCATTTGATCAACAAACTAAGATTAAAATTATTTAAATTTCCCAACCCTAGACCCCCCTCTTCCTTATTTAATACTACCCGATCCCATTTCACCCAATTGATTTTCCTTTCTCTAATAGACCCCCCCCCCCCCCCCAAAAAAAGAAGTGTTTACGAGAGCGATCTAATAATAAAAGGATACCAGGAGGAGCACGGAACATAGAGAGATAGTACAGTGGCAAGCTAGAAAGAACTGATTTTGTGAGAGTCCACCTTCCCCCAAAAGATAAACTTTTACTTTTCCAATCGGATAATACCCTATCCAAATTCGTAGTAACCTTTTCCCAGTGACTTTTTCTCCTCATGTTTACATTAACCGGGACTCCAAGGTACATTAGTGATCCTTCACAAAGTTTGCAACCTAGCATCTTTGCGAAGTGTTTTTGTACCTGCAACTCGACACCCAAACCCAAAAACTCTGACTTTTTCCAATTCACTTTTAACCCAGAAGCTTGTTCCCAACAACTTAAAAGTGATTTTATGTTCTTCACGTTCTTTTTCTCCCACTTTCCAATTAAAATTGTATCATCTGCATACTGTAAGTGAGAAACCACTATTTCTTCCTTTCCTATTTGTATACCTTGGAAAATGCCGTTACTCTCCGCCTCTTTTAACATTACATTGAGTGCCTCAGCCACTATTAGGAATAGGTAAGGTGCTAAGGGATCACCTTGTCTTAAACCCTTCTCTGGTTTGAATTCCGCTGATGGTGAGCCATTTATAAGGATAGACATTTTTGATGATTCCAAACAAGCCTTGGTCCAAAGAATCCATGTTGCCCCAAAGCCCATACTGCCCAATACATTATATAAAAATTCTCAATCGATGCTATCATAAGCCTTCTCAAAGTCTAGTTTGAGAACAAAACCTTTGGACTTTTTAGCCTTGATCTCCTTCATTACCTCACTTACAATTAGAATCCCATCCATAATGGACCTGTTCTTCAGAAAAGCCGACTGCTCCCTTCCTATCAGATTAGCTAGTACTTTGCTCAACCTGATTGATAAAATTTTTGACACTATCTTATAAAAACTGCCAATCAGATGTATCGGTCTGAAGTCTGAAAAAATTAACGGGTCACACACTTTAGGAATTAGGGTGATAAATGAAGAGTTGCAACCTGAAGAGATCTTCTTATTTCTTCCAAACCATTTTACTGCATCCACCAAGTCGTCTTTGATTATGTTCCAGTAGTGCTTAAAAAAAGAGAAGTTAAAACCGTCAGGGTCTGGCGCCTTAGAACTACCACAAGAGAAAACAGCATGTTTTACTTCTTCAACTGTGAAATCCACTTCCAGGCTTTGGGACTCCTGAGTAGACAACTTTTTAAAGTTATTACTTTTGAAACCCCACTCTTTGTTGACCAACTTTTTGTGAAAATTTTGAAAGTGCATAACAGCCGCCTTTTTCAGCTTATCGCAATTTTCAATCCATTGACCATTATGAAGACAACCAGCCAAGTTATTCACAACAGCTCTTCTTTTGATTGACTTATGGAAAAAACTAGTGTTCTCATCCCCTTCCATTTGCCATTTTACCCTTGCTTTTTGCCTCAGCATATTAGACCTTGAAGCTTCTTTACTATTGAGATCGTGGATGGTCTCTGACAGCCGGAATCGGAAAGTGCAGCCTCTTCAGCCAACAGCTCCAATTCGACCACCTTCTTCTGAAGAGAATTAATTTCAGACTCCAAACGACCAAAGTTAACTTTTGCCCAAACTTTGAGAGAGTTTTTCACATTTCTTAGCTTTTCCAAGAACTTGTAATCAGCGATGTGTGACGGAAGTTCAATATCCCACGCCTTCTTTACTATGATGTCACAATCCTTGTGTTTTAACCAATCATCAAAAAATTTAAATGGTTTGGGGCTTGCATTCTGGTTGTTATCATACAGAAGGATAGGGCAGTGATCCGAGTGTTTTATGTCCAGTGTTATACAACATAAAGAATTCGACCACTGTGTTACATCTTGTGAAATTAGAAAGCGGTCAAGCTTACTAAACTTTGATCCTTTGTCTGACACTCTTGTGAATTTTCTGTTACCAAGCTTAATGTCAATAAGTTCATTTGAATCTATGAACTTGTTAAAATCGTGCATGTTTCTAGAAATTGAGTTAACGTTTCTCCTTTCTTTCGCATCTCTAACCTCATTGAAATCACCAAAGAGAACAACCCTATCTCCCACCGATTGAATTAGGATACTCAATTTTTCCCAGCATTGTTGTTTCTTTTCTGTTGTGTGAGGCCCGTAGGTGTTTATAAAAGCACAAGACCCCTCTTTTCCTTTCCACTTCCCCACCAATGCAACATAGAAATTGTCACCGTATGTTATAGTCTCAGTAACAACTCTAGGATCCCAAATTAGTAACAGCCCCCCCGCATTCCCAACTGATCCTACATAAGCAAATTGAAATACCGTGTTTCCCCAAATTTGCTCTACAAAATCCTCATTAATAGAACCCATCTTCGTTTCTTGTAGCCCAATTAATGAAGGTTTTTCTTTTGCTATTAACTTTCTAACCCAACTTTTTTTTTCCGAAGCCCCCAAACCCCGTATATTCAAAGAAAGAATTTTCATTTTAAACAAATATTAAATACGAGCAACCGACCTGTGATTTACTGAAATAGACAAGCTAGCTCCTTCTATTGTTGATCCAGAATTCCGACTGTTGCACATCTTCCTTGACTTCAGTTTCTGAGCTGGGGCTTTCTTACCTTTGGCCCTTGCTAACTTCTTCATTACTTGTAGACTTAATTTCCCTGCACCTGGCCATGATTTCTTCGGTTTTTCCAAACTCCTCGTAGACGAGACTGGAATATTACCTTTTGACTGTGACTTTCTAATGCTTGGTAACGATTCAGGGACTAACGAGATAAAAGTTTCATTAATGGACAGGTCTTCGATCTCAGCCCCACCACTTTGGGGTATATTGATAAAGTTATTAATTAGGCCCAAAGGAGCATTGGAATGATGGGGCCCAATACTTCTAATCTTCAAATCTTCCTGATTAACTCTGGGCCTAATTTCAAACTCAATTTTATCAAACGTCGGCCCAGTCTCCCCTAAGTCATTCAGCTCTTTGACCCACGTGTGAGAGGTGTTGATCCCTTCTTCCACCGCATTTAATACGTGTACTTTGACTCCTTTTGATGCAGACTCTTCAACGGCTCCAGGAACTGCGCCGACCTGAGAGGATCCCACCAAATCTTCTTTTTGATGATTAACTTCTTCCTGTACCCTAAGAACCGATGTACTATTGTTTCCAAACTGCTGATCTGTCCCCTTCTCTGGAACCAAAACCTCGGTTTGCGTAAGAGGGTCAATTGTGGTTGCCGGATTCTGGGTTTCAATTTCCGGTACTTCCTCCTCCTCCTCCTCCCCTGAATCGTAATTGTCCAGGTTATCCTCCGAGTCATCATCATTCACTTCGTCTGTGTCATCTTGAATTGAATCAACCCAGCCCTCTTCCCTGACAATTATATCCCTAGAGTACCCATGACTTTTAATTATATAAGTATCAAACAGGGGGAAGTTGTAGGAGGTGTTAATCAACACTTTTCCGGCCACTAACGATGAGTTTTCCGACCACGATCCGTTTTCAACTGTGATTGGATCCCCCCACCTAGTTGCAATATTTTTGAAGTTATCTTCCATCCACATATCGAGAGGAACCCCATAAATCTTTATCCAAGCTAGTCTATAAGTTCCATTGGAGAACTCTTTAGACCACATTGATATATGATTAAACCATTTCCATAGTTCTCCTTCTTTATTGTTCATGAGATTTACTGCTGTTTCAACTGAGTTACAAACAATTAACACCTCTTTGCCACCTAAAAATTTCCAATCTATGATGTTTTTACATACTAGATCAAGTATGGCATTGAGGTCTTCCAACATATCTGCTCTAGTGACTCTGGCAGTTATACTCCTCTGTAGGATTTCCTTTAAACTCTCATCTTTATCCAAATCATTAATGTGTCCCCATTTGCTTTTCATTAAATGCTTAGGCCCTGCATTTACTTCTACATTCTTAGCTCCTCACCGCAATGTTGAAAAATCCTTTGGCCACTTTTGACTACGTCAACATACGACCTGCCATCTGTCTTTCCGTTTCTCCTTATGCTATTCTGCCATACATTTCTCCCGTTTTGTAGTCCCAACTGTGTGTGACCATTTTGAGTTTTGGGTTCATGACTTTTTCTAGCTAAAAAACATCTGATTTTATATGTTCCAATCCACACTCCATTGAGCCTTGTTAGTAACCTATCTATGTTTGTTGTTTCCATAAATTTTACGAAACCAAATTTCAGACCACTTTTTGACAACCGCCGTGAGACAAAAACATCTAAAACTTTACCAAAATGCTTGAAGAGGTCCCAAAGCTTTAGCATACTCGTATCGGTTGGAAAATTACAGAAAAAAATGGATACTGCATTTGAATACTTCCTTTGATCTTTCTTTGCTTGCCACTTACCACCTTCAACAGTTGATCCATGCTCCACACCGGCTCTCCCACCTGGCTCTCTCTCACTCTCTCTCTCACTCTCTCTCATAATTTTATTTTCGTGCCCCTTATATATCACGTAACAGCATGTGAGGAAAATGATAATTTTAGTCATTTTCGTCGTTTTCTTCATTTTTGTCAAAAAAAAATGGTGAACAGAGTTCCGAAAATGATGAAAACTGTTAGGTGTTATGGATATGAAGGTGATAGACGAAAATGATTAAACTGGTAGGTGTTACTTTCTTCCAACAGCTGAAAATAAACATAATTTTTATTCAGTCATTTTCATCATTTTCGTCACCTGCTTTTACATGACATACAGGGGGGCACGAAAATGATGAAAATGACGAAATTTATCATTTTCGGGCCCTGTATGTCACGTAATAGCAGGTGACGAAAATGATAATTTTAGTTATTTTCGTCATTTTCATCATTCTCGTAAAAAAAGGTGAACAGGGGTCCGAAAATGATGAAAACTGTTAGGTGATATGGGTATGGACGAAAATGATTAAACTGGTAGGTGTTACTTTCTTCCAACAGCCGAAAATGGTTATTTTCGTCAAATTTTTTTTCCAGAAATATAAGAAGAGTGGTCTTGTTTGAAAGAGGATTAAAAAAATAAAAAGATTGGTATAATTTTTTTGCTCAAACTCAAAAAATTGAAATAGTTATGGTTATTTAAAGATTTAAGGTGTAAAAAAATAAAAAAAACTGAATTTGGGACTTTGATATCTATGTTTAAGAGGGAGGCTTTGTTGAACCTCACCCTATATATATATATATAGGGATATACTAAGAGGGATATCAAAGTAAGAGGCGTAAGAGGGATCAACAGCCGTTGGATCAGGGTCCTCAGTCAACTAAAAATGGTCAAAATTCAATACAGCTGGCAATTAAAAAAACAGGATTGAGGGGTATTTTTGGTATCACGCTCAATTAAAAAATGATGAACATCCTTAATTTACGGTATGAATTTGAGAATTCATAAACAACAATAGATCATCCATTAACTGAAACTGATGATTCATAAACAGAATACATTCTTTAAATTTAGTAAACGATAACAGATCATCATCAAATTTGATCTATAGATATCATCAAAAATTGCAAATCATCATTTAACAAAAATCATCATATTTGCTATGCAAAACTCAACAAATTACAAATCATCATATTTGATATACATAAACCAGGGTTCTAAAAGGCGCGCCATGGCGGCGCCATGGCGTCGTCAAGGCGTGAGGCGTGGCTCCGCCGTTAAGAAATGGTCCTAGGCGTGAGTGCTAGGCGTGGCGCGCGCCAAGGCTTGCCAAGGCGCGCCTTTGCGTGCCAAATGGCGAGTTTTTTATAACGTGACGCCAAAAAAATCATTTTTTTAAAAAATTTAAACTTTTTTATGCATTTTGCAATCGAGTGTATAGAACTTTTATAAATTTGTATTTTATAATTTGTATATGTTATTTTGCTCATCATTTCCGTAACTTTGTGTAATTAGTATATTAATAATGATAAATTTGATATATATAATTACAAACTATATACAAAATCGCCGCCTTAAGTCAACGCCTTAAAAAACGCCAAGGCTTCGCCATGGCTCCTATAACTTGAGGCTTGACCTCGCCGCCATGCCACGCCTTACGTTATTTAGAACCATGACATAAACTCATCAAAATTTGATACACAAGTCATCAAATAATGGATTTGATGAACACAAACAAAATTAAAATGAAAAAGAAAACTGATACACATACATTTGGATGAAAAAAAAGCAAAAACAGTGAATTGATGAATATAGAAATGCTGAATCAATCCAACATTCATCAAAATTTGAACAAAAAAGATAGTCTGCGATCCAACTCCGGCCACCGCCGTCGCTGCAGCCCCTTACGGCGACTGTGCACACCCAACACTGACAAAAATCAGTCCCAAAACCATAAAAAAATCAATGAAAAAGCAGATCCTACCAGATGCGGTGCGGCAGGCGGTGACAATCTTCATCTTCATCTATCCTAGCAGATCGAGAACTGTATCTGTTCTAGAAGAATAATCTTCATCTGCATCTGTTCTAGAAGAACGACATGCGTCATCAAGAACACATCTTAGTTCCATATCTAGAAAATCATCGAAAAATATGATGAAAATGGGTGAGGCGGCGGCGAGGATGGATGATGAGGCGGTGGTCGGCCATCGGTGATGATTAATCTGGACGCGGTGGTTAGTCGTTGTTGAGGATTGATGAGGAGGCGGTGGTTGGCCATAGGTGAAGATAGATGAGGATGCGGTAGTCGACGGTCGATGAGGATGGATGAGCAGGCGGTGGTCAGCCAACGTTGGTGATGGAGGAAGAGGCGGTGGTGAAGAGGCCAATGGTGAGAAGGACGATGGTATGCTATTAGGGTTAAAATGAGGCGGCTGATTGTCTGCTATTAGGATTAAAAAGGCAACCGAATTTTAAGGGGGGTGAGAGAAAAGAAATACATAAGGTCAAAATTACCCTAAAGCTCTCAAGCCACGTGTCAACCCCAAATTCCCTCTTACCCCTCTTACCACAATTTCCCTCTTAATTGATCCAACTCCTATATATATATATATATATATATATTAGGATTCATTTGAGAATCGTTGTTAGTGTGAGAACCGTGAAAACCAATCTCAGTCGTTTCTTGAATATGGGAAGTTCATGGATGGAGAGCGTGGAGGGATTGAGTGAGTCAGGGTGCACGTAAGGAATTCATTGGTGGGCAATAACATTGAAGGAGGGAGAATTAAACGACTCAGATTGGTTCTCGCAATTTTCGCAATAAGAATGATTCTCAAATGAAGAAGTTACGTACATAAATTTTATAAACTACCTACTAATCGACCGAGTATATATATTATTAAGATTTATTTATTTATAAGATAATTAAAATTATATCCGTTTCTAATTAAGAAAAACATAATGATATATATAGGAGTATCATAGGGGTATTATTCCTATTTAATTAAACAAGCTTGTTTCAAGTAGGTCGTGCGTCGGCATTGTTTGTAAGTGGCGTTCGAGCTTAAACATGAAAAAAAGTAACTGCATACAGATGCTTAATTTTAACACGAAAATTTATCACCATTGAAAAAAGTTTATGTAATTTCAATTTATGTATTCGTTTTTTATTTATTTATTTTCAATTCATTCTCTACGCTAGAGATCTTTTGAGTAAAGTATATTTACTTTTAGGTAGAGGTATGCCTAATTACGTCTTATCTCTCTCATACTCTTAAACAAGATATATTATTCTATCATTATCGTCATGGCCGATGCATGTCTAGTTACCAGCTTTTAGATTGTCAAACACAATAGGTATATGAATTTAGAACAATGAATAGTTGCTTATCATTTATAGATAACAGGAGGTGATTATTTCACAATAAGTACTATATAAATCTATAGCTTCAATAATGTTGTAACTTACATGAAAACATCAACTTTTTTCATGGAACAATAATCTTTCTTTGTAGAATGATCTAGTACATAAATTAATGCTAGTTGGTAAAACGTGCATTTTTATTAATATGGCATGCATGGTCCCTTTTGGTAGGGGTCGGGACACTAAGGATTTGATATATTCTTGCATATGTGTGTATATATATATTATATTGGTCCCTGTGTGGTAGGGGTCGAGCTAGATAATTAACAAGTATTGGTTTCTAGTTTGACAACAAAAGTATGTACCTAATAGAGTAGTAGTTAATAAAAAAAAATACAGTTGTATGAGTTTGTTAGTTACTGAAGTCGATCAGGTTGATGACACTTTAAATGTGTACTTGAAGAATTTGTTATATGTTTGAAAGGGATATCCGAGGAAGTGGAGCTATGTTTTAATGTACGTAATGTAATCATTTATGTAGTTGTTTCTATACTTGTCGATGTTTGTGTGCTACCATGATTGAACCCATCTTCTCTAATGTAACTTTTCAAGTATCTTAGTTATTCTTACCAATAGCAGGTACATAATCGAAGGCTTGAAGTATTTGTTATATTATATTCTACAATAATTATAATAATGCCCCTTTCTAAGCTTTAGTACGTGTCTCCTCATATTGAAGTCTTTGACTTTATGAACGTAGAATATTAATTTAATTAATTAATTGCAATTAATGTATATTTAAACACAAGAACTGTGTTCCCTCTCTCAGCTTCAAAGGGTTTCTATTCAATTCTTGATTTGACACAATGACGGTCTTTACAACAGAATCACTTCACTTTTAAAGTTTCAGTAATTGGGTCTCTCTTTTCTGATTCAGAAGTGCTGCGATCATGCTCTAAGAGTTGCAGTTTTACTTAGAATTTCAGCAACTGGGATTCTCTTTTCTGATTCAAAATTTCTTCAAGAACAGTTTTGGTTATGATCATGTTAACCGTGATATATATGGTTCAGATTTTTGTTTGAATCACAAAAAGTTGCAGCCTTTTGAGGGTTAATCTCTAAGCAGATGAGAATTGAAGAACAGGCTAGAAAGAGTATATAATCAGATGATTTTACTATGATTATTAAGAGGGAACTGTTCCAAAATCAAAATTATTGATTAAAGGTGGAAACCATTTCCTGCCTATTGAACTTGTTTTTGTTATTGAATTTATTGATTAAAACAGTCAAATATGTTTCAATTAATGATTCATTTTAACATGTTAATGTTTTATCTTGTTCAAAATGGTCTAAAGCTGTAACACTTATTATGCATATCAACTGTTTGATTCAATGCAGGACTGAACTTCAATACAATTCATGCGAGAAGGGGTTCAAATGAAGAAATTAGAGGATCTGGATGACATTTCTGACATGGGTTTTGGTTCATCACAAACTTCTTCAACGGATTATAATAATGATCAATCACCGACAGTGAATTCAACGCTCAGTAGTGGCAATTCTTTCAGTTACTGTAGAACTAACTCAGAGATTTCGGCTTTTTCCGAACAATTAACAGATGATTTCAATAGCTGCTCATCAGAGGCAAATTCACCAGCATGCTGGCCATCCACTGGGAGATCACCTTACCGCCCAACCCTTTCAAGATTTGGAGCAATCAAGCATTCTAACAAACTACAAAAGGATGATATGCATAATGATCAGAAACCTACAGATGCGGGTTAGTTTCTATTGTAATTCAATTCTTTATCTATATAGCTTTCACAAAAACTTCATTAGAACGATGACTAATATACAGCCCTAGCTACTTCATTTGTTTGGTTACCTGAGTATATTTTCAGGTTTTCTAGAAAGAATAATACAAAAATGCTATAAATTTCTAAATACAAGTTGATATGATCTTTGTTACAAATTTAACAGCGTAGATAAATAAAATTCCATTTCATTAGTAGAAAACTAAATCTTTAGTATTGTAGTTTTTCAGATCTTGTCACATATGTATACTTATAATTCAGTTACTCATTGCTTAAAAGCAGTAAAAATTAAGAGTCAAAACTTTCTGATCGACATGTTATATGAAAAGCATTCCACAGATTGCATGTTTTAATGGTTCAATTAGTGGTTCTATCGACTTCTTGTGATTCATTTAGTGGTTAACTTATTACATTTAATTAATCACGTATATATGCTGCAGAGCTTGAATTGATGAAAGAAAGATTTTCGAAGCTTTTGCTGGGGGAGGACATGTCAGGCGGAGGCAAAGGAGTCTCGACTGCAGTTACCGTCTCTAATGCTATAACAAATCTTTATGGTATCTGCTCTTCTCTCCGAAACATTTTATATTCATTGTGTGCTTATTTTCTTTAATAACTTTTTTTCTTGTTTGTATCTTTAAATCTTTGTACTCCGTAGTTTCTATGTTTGGGCAGCACCAGAGGTTAGAACCATTGTATCCGGATAAAAAGATGATGTGGAAAAGGGAAATGAGTTGCTTATTATCCGTATGCGATTACATCGTTGAATTCGTCCCAGCATCACAAGACTTACAAAATGGTCTATCCATGGAGGTACAGAAAAGAAGTTATCTTAAAAAAAGCTTTAAAGAACATAAAAAGAAAAACATGTCAACCTTCTTGGCGTCAGGAACAGTTATTTATTCAATCACTCCTGCTTTTTATGCATTTCTTGTTTTGAAGTTAATGATGAGTTTGTTTGAATGATTTTCAGATGATGATTAGCAGGCCGAGATCAGATATAGATATCAACCTTCCAGCGTTAATTAAGCTCGATGCACTTCTCATAGTAAGCACATTTCTCAATCTTTTTGAAAGCTCCTTTCTCAAAATACACACACACCATTACCATATTATCTATATGGTGATCATATTAGGGGAAAGCACCATCCGTACTATTACCATAGTTAATGACCTCAAGAGATTAATACAAAGTAGTTGGGAAAGTTGAGTTGATTATAGTTACCGAGTGCTGAGTTGAGAGACCTCTTGAAAATAGGTAGATATAAACTCTATACTGAGTTGAGAATCATATGATGCAATTGCTGGGTTCTTGTATATATTTGGATAATAACTGTAACTGTAAACGTAGATATAAACTCTATACTTGATACCTTTTTTGGTCTAAAATTGCTTACAAAGTAAGTGTTGATTGTAGGAATTGTTGGATTTCTTTGAATTTTGTTAAAAATTTGTCAAGAAAAGTCGGTTATTGCCTGGTAAAACGTCTAAAATTGCTAATTTATCGTTTAAATGAATCTTGTGTTTTATTGTAGGAAATATTGGAGAGTTTCCAAGAAACAGAATTTTGGTATGATGAAGAAGGAAGCATGTCTGGAAACTCAAGAAGCGGGTCATTCCGGCAAGTTCCTAAGCCACAGAGGAAAGACGACAAGTGGTGGTTGCCTGTGCCATGTGTTTCAGCTGGCGGCCTCTCAGAGACAGCAAAGAAACATTTGAGACAGAAACGTGATTCTGCAAATCAAATACACAAAGCAGCAATGGCTATCAACACTAGCATTCTTTCTGATATGGAAATCCCGCATTCGTATACTGCTTCCCTTCCTAAGGTTTGGCCCTCTGGCTATCAATGACATTTATATTAATAAATGTTCTTTTTTTTTCAACTGTAATATATGTTATAGGAATTATCTTGTGTTCTTCTTTGTTTTTCGTGTTTTATTAGTAAAATCAATGAAGGTTTCATTTCATGGATAAATGGATGTGTAACTAAGGGGTGCGGTTCAAAAGTCAAAACTAGTATGTATAATTTATTGTTTATATGGGCCCAGTCAGGTTTCTTCATTTTCCCCTTCTATCTTGAGTTAAGTGTGTAGCTACATAATCTATTTTTTTGTTATATGAAAGGTATAACATTTACATATTTTCAAGTTAAATTAGAATATTTACAAGGGAAAATAACCATGATGCCACAAACTCATGTTTGCATTGTGACTCACTCTAGTATAGTTGAAACTCTTTTTAATCTTATTTTATCTTTGTTTTCAGAGCGGAAGGTCAAGTGTAGGGGATACTATATACCGGTGCATGACTTCTATAGGCAGATTCTCCCCTGAATACCTCCTTGATTGTCTCAACATCAGCTCAGAACACGAAGCACTTGAGTTAGCCGATCGTGTTGAGGCAGCAATGTTCACATGGAGGCAAAAGGCATCCTCAAATCATCCAAAATTGTCATGGGAGATGGTTAAACAACACATGGAGGATGACAAGAATGTTGTACTAGCCGAAAGAGCACAAATTTTGTTGTTCACCTTAAAACAACGGTTTCCTGAACTTGCACAGACAACATTAGACACAAGCAAGATTCAGTATAACAAGGTAAGTGCTTGGGTTTCATTCTCTATGAGCCTTTAGTTGAACATAAATGGTATCATTCTAGTTGCTTGAACATGTTAACATGTTAGTTGTTATGATGATGATTACTTGTAGGATGTGGGACAAGCTATATTGGAAAGCTATTCAAGGGTTTTGGAAGGATTGGCTTTCAATATTGTTGGTTGGGTTGAAGATGTATTGTTTGTAGATAAATCCATGACAACTCAACATGAAGAATGTTAGGCCTTGTTTTTTTCAATCATAAGCTAAAAGGTGCGTGAAAAGATAACGAAGACCACGGTTACTAAAAGAAGAAGCCAGGGTTGAACCTGCCTTCATGTTTGAAGGATCTGCAATGAATATCATTCATTACCAATTGTACATATACATATTGATATTTATATATGAATATTAATCATACATCAGTCAATGAACCACTTGTAAGCCTCAAGGGAGTGGTTGGCATCTTTGATGATGTTTTTGGGAAGGACTTGAGAGCTTCAATCTTTGGTTTGCATTTATCATGATCTCCTTTGTTTTCTTCCAAGCATTTCTTCAAAGCTTCACTCACCTCACCACTGCCACTGCCACTGCCATTACCACCCCCGTTCTTGACTTTCTCATCAACCCCTTCCATTCTTTTATAAAATTATTAAGGAACCCCAACAAGTATTGGTACTCTCTGTCTCCTCTTTTTCTAAACCCTGCAAATCAACCACCAATAGCCACACAAATTTTCCTGTAAAGTCAAATTCAAGAACTCTGATTATGCCTTGATCAAAACAGGAATCTAATTTACTAAAGTTTAATATTAGGGATTTTGTCAAGAATTGGGGGACGTCGGTTTCTCACGAAAAAGACAGAGAGAAAAATATTCATGTTTAAATTAAAATAATTAGGAAAATGGAGTTGTCAAGAAAGAGATAATTTAATAAAAATCTTTTAAAAAGACAAAATATAAAATCAAAGGAGGGCTGTGTTAGAAAAATGGTATTTATATAAAAAGAAAATAAACCAAGAACCTTTTATATCAGGAATCAAGAACTGGGCCTGGATTTAAGAAATAACTGTTTCTCCTAACTCAAAGTCATAGTGAATACAAGAATTTCAGGCATGTGTTTTTACAAAAATAATTACAGAATTCATATGAATCAAAATTCAAAATTTTAGACATTAGTTCTCATAAAAATGTAGAAATCGTACAACTTTAAGAAACAGCAATCGGGTTACTTAAAGAAAATCAAGAATGGATTGCTTTGTTTATTCAGAAATGGCGAAAAAAAAGAAAGAAAACAGGGAAACTTTGTTTGATTTTTCTGAAAGCCCTTGAAAATGTTCTGAAATCAAAATTGGGAACAAGGCATCCAACAAAACAATATCTTCCTGTCATATTAACTAAAAACCAAGAACTTAAAAACACCCTGTTTCCAAAATAAGAATTGCAAGTGAAATCAAACAGGGTTTTTAGAATCAAGAACCAGAAGCAATTTACTATCAAAAAATTAAGAAAAACAGGAACATAAAAGTTGCAACAAAAAACGCAAGTAAAAACCAACAACACAGGGAACAACAGTTTTGAAATTCTTCCAAAATCAAATTTGGGACAAGGTTTGTTAAAAATCAAGAATCGGGAGCAATTGTTTCGGAAACAAGAAAATAAAAAGTAAAAATTGCAATTAAGATAAAGAATACTGAGTAATAGTCTCTCCAAAACCTTGTAATTCTTCTGAAATCAAGAATCAGGGACAAACATTTTAAGAAACAATTCAATTCTAATTTACCAATACTGAAAATGAAACCAAGAATTCAGAACTTAATCTAAATTAAAGTGACTGGTGTAAAAGCATACACATAAAAGACGACAAATTTTGTATACAGACGTTGGTAGTGGTGGTAAGCGGCACCGGAATCACCTCACGATCATATCACAAGACACAGAGACTGCAACTGGTCCATGGCAGTTGTTAAAGTGACGGTGTAAGTGAGTTAATGAGGTGACAGTGGGTTTGTTTGTTTTTTTATGTTGCAGGGGTGTGGGGTCTACTTTAACTTAGCTGTGACTGTGACTACTCACTCATTTGGGTTTGCAATAGAATAAGTGGCATTTGATTTGTTGACTTGGTTAAAGGGTCTGAGCACCAATTCACCCAGCTGATTAGAAAATTTTAATGGACAAACATCTTAGCTTAACATCGTTTATAAATTGTATTTTTTAAAGTGATTTTTTTAACATTATTAACCTATAAAAATCTTCCGCTTGTTACTTGTTCTCCTAAAATAAAAAAAAGTGATAAAAAAATTAAGAGATAGATATGAAAGAAGTGAAGTAATACATAACACACATTGACAATCAATACAAATCTAATAGCTTTTCAAAAAAAAAAAAAAAAAAAAATACATAACACACATTAAACATGATGTAGATATGAGGGTAAAATGGGAACAAGTAATAAAAGAATATGTCATTTCTCAAATTTATATTACAGTATGGTTTTGCTGATGGTACATTTTGTGAAAAAAAGAGAGAAACTTCCACTAGATATTTCTATATATCTGGTACTCAGTATCAAAATTAACTTTGTTAAGATGCATCAATGCAAGAAAGAAGACGGAAAAAAAAGATAATGATTATTTTTTTCATATTTTCGAGTTAAAAAGAAAAAAAAATAAGTTTGTGCAGAGAAAGAAAAAACTTACATTTTAAAATAATATTTTTACTTTTTAAAATTATTTATTTTGATTAAGAGTAACTTATTGAAAAAATCATAAAGATTCTCCTTTCTTGCCAAACTTTTCTTCCAAATAATTTATTCTATCCTTGATGATTTCCTTTCAAATATCTTTCTTTCTCTCCAAAATTAAAGTAAAGAACAAGGTGTATGAGAATAAAAGAAAAAGTACATCACACATTCACTTGTTGAGTAGATAGATAGTAGAAGAAAATATAGATTTTGTTTTATTAGACAGACCACCACCCTTCACATATTTTAAGTGTAAAAAAGATGCCACATTTCTCGTTATATTTTTCTCAATTGTGCAGCTGTATATATACATGAAGTCGTCGTAGTAGTATTTTAACAACAAAACACTTTCCGGCTAATGAAAGTTAATTTGCTTACATTGATTTTGAATAAACATATGACATATCTAACAACATGCAGCGGCCATTTCCATGTAAGAAACAAAGCACAAAACATCTAGAGCAAAAATAGTCAAATCCAAAGCAGAGTGAGTACATCTTTTACTACATGAGAGATACAAGTCTCTGTCTCTATATAAGTTTATTGCTCTAGATTCAACAAGGGATTCTAACTAGTAGGGGGAAAGGACTTTTACCTTCCTCATACTCCATGATGAGCAAACAATAATAATACACAAGTGTGTGAGTCAGAGAGCAACAGAGAGCCAGCTTTGGTATAAATATTATCCAGCTCAGTAATCCTAAAAGACCAAACAAAACAGACCAACTGCCACATCATTCATTCTCTCCCTTTCTTTTCTTTTCTTGATCTTTTTTTTGTTTTTTTGCTCCGGTTGGTGAAAAACCAAATGATAACCCTATATATACAACAAATCTCCGAACCATATGGGTTCAGGACTGAGCCACTATGGTCCAAGGGGGTTGGTTAGTCATCGAGCCAGGTCTGAGCCAAATCAGCCAAAGGAATGCATGGTTGCATCTTCATGTGTGTTATAGAGATCCCCCGACTACCCGTGCCCTCAAAAGAATATCAACCCCAAAAAAGAAAAAAAGAACTGTTCTTTGCCTGGTTAGGAGGAGGCTGACCCAGACCCCGACCCCAAAATGGTAATTTTACAAGTTAACGATTACCTCAACCAGGGTTTGACTTCGACTTTGACGTTTGGAAAAGTTATAATCAGCTATCGTCATCTATAGCACCAATATAAGTCAGATCCATCCTTCTTACTCTTACCGCACCCTTGAGCCAGCTTGATGCCTTGAGATTAGCATGATCACTTCCTGCAATTGCAGCTGCATTTATGGAAGACGGGCCTGATCCTGCTGCGTCCTCCAAAAGTGTCCACGGGTCAATCTCTATGTCAGAATCATGTTGTGAAGGTACAGGCTTGGTGGCCTTTCCCGGCCCATTTGAGATGGCGCGTGATGAAGAGACTTGATTATTTCTATGACCTCCAGGGTGTGGCCCAGGAATTGAGACACTTGGTTGAAGAAGTCCGAGTGTAGATTGAGGGACATTGGGTGGCTGGCAAGAGATTGAGAACCTCACTGAGGAGAAAACAAAAGGCATGGCGGTCTGAATCCGCCATCTGACTGCATCTGGTAGTTGCATGCCATCCAACTCATTCTGAACCATAGTAGAAATATATTAAAAGAAATAAAGCATACCAAGGGCTGTTTGTTAACAGAAAGAAGAACTAGTAAACATCCCTTTATAGATCTCTTTTTAAAACGAACTGTTACATACACATCCTAAAGAAACTTAACACAACTTAAGGGCTGTATATCCACTGGCATTACTCATCGTTGCCTGAAGTAGTGAAGTTTGTATGTGCTTGTAAACAAATTTATCACCATTTTTGGTTGCAACTTGCAACGGTCAATTTCGAATCTTTGGGTAAAAATGAATAATTATGATCTTTTTCTACTTTTATTTGGGTCAAAATAATCAAATTTGGAAAAGCAAAAGTTGCAAGAAATTATCATCTTAATTAACTGATTATCCGAGTATTCAAGTCGGAGAAATTAGTATCAGAGTACATCCTTCAAACTCCTACCTTCCATCGATTATAGTACGGAGATGAAGATCTTAAATAGTAATGTTTTTATCGCAGAATACGCAGGTAATGAAAGCACCAACAAATCTATAAAACTTGACCTGCTTTCAAGATGCGGTTCTCTCTCCTACCAACACTTAATTCAACCCTAACTCAATAGCAAATCGAGCATACTAAATCATATATATCGTAATCCGAACCTATAGAGTTATCAAATTGAATTTAAAAATAATAGTACCGTGACCTATTGTACATACTCTAATTCTTTAATTTGATTATGGAAATGCCATCATTGCCTGACTTACTAATGAACCTTTAATATGTGACGGTGACAAAATGAACAATCTTACCTCCCCCATACCCACTTAGGTGGGATTGCGTATGTTTGTTGTTGTAGATATAATGAAGAAGATTCATACCTGTAAGCTTTCAGCAACTTCACGGTCGTATAGAGTAGACTCTCTAGAAGCTTCAGGGGTGGACTTTGATAGAAACTTTGGCCTAAGCCAGTGAGGGTGTGATGTGCTCAACAGTGCATGCAGCACCAACAACAGGCGATCAAAGAGACTTTCACCCAAATCAACAGTAGCACCAGACTCGATCATAGACTCCAGTTCTCTTTTGAGTGAGAATCTTGAAGCTGGGTTACAAAAATCAGCATCCTCGTGAACAACCCTACTTCCAAGGAGACGTAGTACCACGGAAGCAAGCATGTGCCTCATGTTACGGGCAGATGGCTCCCTAACAAATCAAACACACACACACAAGTAGAAAACTATGTAAGTACCAAAAAGCGCTATTATCATTAATGAATTTATTCAAAGCTTATAATAGAGAATGTGAGTCATCATTATATCACAAATAACAAGGACATGAAAGTCATTAGAACAGATCTATTTTACAAATACCAGCTCATGTTGTCATCAACAGAGGTGGAAATGTCAACCCACATATGTGAAATGGGTCAATTTGAATAGGGGTGGCAATTCTCCGATACGAAACATGACACGAACCCGACACGAAAATAAATGGGTTTGGGTTGACACGTATAATGAACAGGTAAGGTTCGGGTTGACTAGTATGACAAATGATAATTGGGTCGGGTTAGGGTCATACATAACTTTCGCAGGTCGACACGCAAACTCATTTAATATTCATATATTTTTTAATAAACCAAGTTCAGGTGTAATTATCATCCAGACTCCCACAATTCACATTCTTGATAGTCTTAGTTTGTGAAAAATCAACCAAGAAAGCTCATAATGTTAAAAAGTATGAATTTTTGGCAGCTCATATAACTTTTAAACAAGCTTATCTTCAACCTCGTTAACCCTTCTACAATCCGTCAACCCTTTAATAACTCACCAACCTGCAAATGACCCACCAACATGCTAAGTTGCTAACCCACAAAATTAAACGGGTTACTGGGTCTCGCATATACGGGCTAGTGTGTGGAATCCTGACACAAATAAATGAACGGATCGCGTTCGGGTTATGTGTTTCTACCACGCGAACCCAAACACGACAAGATCGCCACCCCTAAATTTGAAGGCGCCCAACACCTCCTTGTTTTTCAAGAAAATGGATCTTTATGTTGATGGATCAATGTGTGGGGAAAAGAAAGTGTTAATAACCTGTTTTGACCCGCTCAAGAAAATTATTCATTCCTACCCAAACCTGTTTCACAACCTGCTTGAAACACTCACTATTAAAAGAAAATGTTGACACTTGGATGATTTAAAATGACAGCAAGTGTGTAGAGAACAAACAATAGTTACAAACACAAACTGAAAGGGTATAACACAACTTTTAACATGAGTCATTCGTCTTTAATCAGTCCTAAAAGAGAAAACAATGTAGCAAGTATTAGGAGCTTCAGAAAATTTTGTAAATGTATTAACAAATTATGATAGTAATTTTGAAATCGGGCTTCAAACTTGATTTATTTTTAGGTGCATATATTTTTCGAATGCAGTAAATATATCTGCACACTTACCCATCAGCACAGATAACAGGGAGCAATCTCAGAAGTAGCTGCAAACGCAATGACATGGACGCCCGTAATGCTGAAGGGGAAGGAAGCATCATTTCAACGGGTCCCGCAGGACGTCGGGCCAATCCAGGGCTACCTCCTCTGATACCCTTACGGGTGTTCCCTTTGGTCACAGGACCTTCAATCCCAGAGGCGAGGCTTCCCCCCTGTTTATTCACTCCATGTGTAACATTACTTATCTGCTGTTCAATATCATTCATCTGCTTAATTAAATCACTAGCAAAAGTAACCCGCGAGTCATCAGAGCTTTGATCAATGCAAGGAAGAAGTAATTCAACTAGTGCTTTCTCAGTCACGTGCTGTTGACTGACTATAAATGCTTCAACATCTGAAACTTGACTGAATGTTCTAGAATGTCGTTTTGTTTCGCTTCCATTTCCATCATCAACTACCTCTCCTTCTTCAAGAGAAGCCATTTCATACTTTCTCTTATTATTATTCCCCTTTTTTGTGGGCCCTTCATGAATGGGATTACACCAACCCCACGGTTTTGAAAATTGAGTCTTGGTTGACAAACCTTTGCTCTCGGCGATGTTAATTAACCGTTGCCGAATGGATTTTCGACCAAAAAGAACATCATGACCTCTAAGGAACCATCTCGCTTGCAAAAGTACTTCATCCTCCAGTGACCTCCCAAGAAGGTGTACCACCTCTGAGAAAAGGGAAGCAGCATCAGGTCTGACCAGCAGTCTGGTCAGAACCATCTGAATGAAGTTATTTTCATTCTCGGAAGTCCCTGTACCTTCGTTGTTTGGTGGAAACGAGCTTAAAGCTTCTACCAGTGAAGTGTCACAGGCTTCTATTTTTTCTATTAGGGCTTGCTCGTTTAATAACAGCCTGAGCTCTACCCATTGCCAATGAAACTTTGCAGGCTGCAAGGTGTCTAGAATATGCACTAGCTTATCGAGAAGCTTCATCTCATTTAACTCGGTATGCCCAGAACCCCGAGTCACATCATCATGGGAAATGATTTCATGTGGCAATTGACAATCGATAATGGCGTTTAAAAAGATTCGGGCCCGAAGAGGGACAAAGGCAACAATTTTTGAATGCGTATCAGGCCCACTCAAGTCCAGCATGGAGGCAAACTCGGAGTCACTGGTATCGGCAGCTACAATATCGTATAATGTAGCACATTCTCTTAGACACACATCACGAAAAGGCAAATGCTTTATGGCATCGCTGATAGCCGATGTTAAAGATTGAAACAACTGAGAAATGTTGTCACGGGCCATAACATTTGCATTGAAAATGAATCTCTTCCATACCAAAAATCCAAATATTGCAAAGGCAGGTGGAAACACAAGGTTAATTGGTAGCATTCTTTGGATTCTTGATAATGCTATAATAGAAGACTCGCCCAAAAGCTCGACTATAAATCCATCAGAAACACTCCTACAGTTCCCAACAAGAACTCTAAACCAATGAACCGAAACTTCAACCAAATTATCGGCTTTTAAATCGCCTATAGACCGTACATTCCCGTTTGAACTAGATCGTGTACTCCTTACAAATTGTATCACATTTAGCCCCTCTTTCAATCTGAAAACCGTTACCATTCTTTCAAGACTGGCAATACCCTGTAGAACAGCCTCTATAACAAGTGCAGAAATCGCACCCGTTGTTTTGGCAGCCTTAGAAAATGCCATTTTTCCAGCACTATTCAGGTTTTCTGTAGACATTGGATCTCGGGTTTCAGGAGAAAGTTGTAATTGACCACGGGAAGCCTTTGGAGGGGAGAAAACTTGGGTTAGAGCAGAAGAAGCTTCTGTTGCAAGAGCTATTTCAAAAACCCGACTTTGACGTTCTCCAAGTGTGTCTTTTAGTAAAGAAAGGCATGCGAGATGAATACGTAAAACGTGTCTTGCAAAGTTCAATGAAAGTGGGGTTATTTCGGGAATTTTAGCAATCACCTGCCCGACATTACTAACAATTGCAGAAACAGCAAAAGCCACTAAAGTCGGATCGCCTTCTTGGGCTGCGCCGCCTGTCTGCCTCATGCAATCCAATAGCCCTTTTACGACCTGTTGGGCTATTGGGTAGTACCCATCATCAGGTTTCTCAACACTAGGTCTTTTCAACGTGCCACTGCTAAATGACTTCTTTTCTTGGCCATAGAAGGCAGTGATTGCCTCATCTACAAGTCTTTGAACGGTCTCCCGCATGCTTAAACCCACCCTCGAAATACGAACACCGCTTATTTTTTTAAGTAAAAATTCATCAAAATCTTGGACTCCTGCAGGAACACCAAGCGGGAAACCCAGCTCCCCATCTGATGATCTTCCAGATTCGACTTCCATAACAAGTCTTTTATCAGATGTGGTCTTGAAGTTTTTTATCCATTCAACAACACTAGCCACGTGGCCATATTTCTTTAACATTTGACGGGCAAATACTAAAGCTGCAGAACCAGAAACTCGTCCATTGGAGGCCATAACTACTGAAGCACGATGCATCATGGCAGATAACGTTTCCGGAATAAGATTGGCTGCAGCAACTATGTTCTCATACCTGAACAAAAAAGGTTTAATATCATGAATCTTTAAACTATACAAAAAGATATGTATTTTACAAAATAAATAAATTTAAGTGGCAAACACTTTTATACAGTGGATATGCAGACAGCAGACAGCAGACAGCAGACAAAACAAAGATGACACAAGTAGACAGGGACGCAAATTACTAGATGTGTCATTTCAACCCCTTCACTTATAGGTCGATTTGGGTTGTGTTTCTCAAACGAGTTACACCAAAAAAAAATTTGCTCAATGTAGAAAGGGTAATTTGCATCAAACAAGTTGTAAATTGTCCAATATTTATTTGTAATGCATACAACATTACAACTTTCTAAGTTATGCTATTCCATGATTTAAATTTGTATTACTGTTGTAAAAAAAAGTCCTTGTAACTTTAATTACAGCATTCATTGTATAATCTTATTCAATCATTGGAAGAAAAAGTCTTTGTGGATCAATCAGGCACAACTTGACCCATAGTAAAAAATGACTTTTCAACCTGAACCACTTTGACCTGCTACCACCTCCACAAATAATTATTGATTGTAAAGAGTGGCAGATAACCTTCTCAGAGATGACAAAACAAACACCTCTCCAACTGCACACAGTTGGTTCTCAACATTCCTTTGTACAATCATAACATTCCTCCCACCGTGGACTGTTGGACTTGGGTTGATAGGAACTTTAGGGAGCAACCAAATAAGGAACCGTGCTGCAGAAACTAAATCATCACAAACATCTAGCAAGTACAATATGGTGGATAATTCATCTTCACCAAGCTTCCATTTTGCCAACCCTTTATCATCAACAGAAGTGACATTCCTACCATAATTGCCAACTTTTGGTGTAGTCTCATTGATCTTTCCAGCCTCATCAACAAGCTGCCTCACAATACCCATTAGCCACACCACAACCACCCGTTTCTCATCTAACGGGGTCCGTTTCATAACCTTTCCAATTGAAGAAACATCTCTTGTTTTGATGGAACCCGTTGTTTTTGGGATATCGTTATCATTGCTGTTTCTATGGTGAGGACAGTTTACTCTACTATCACATACGTGACTAGTGGATGCACCCTGGCTACCCTCAATTCTAGCAGCAGCTAACTGAGCAAGACTTGAAGTCTTGCGAACCATTTTCTGTCTGCCTCTTGTGGCTTGCTTTGCAGGTGGCTTCACTGGTGGCTCTGCTCTTAAAGACTCCATGGATTTAAGACCCTTTCTAACCCACCACAAGTCTTCATCATCAGAGAGATACGGACTCTTTTCTTCCACTTTTTGTCTCTTAGCTCTTCTACATTCTTCACAGCCAGGTGTTCCTTCATTAATAACCATTGGCCCAGCGGCCCGTTTAACACTTTGAGGCTCATCAAGCCCATTTCCGGTTGGGGTAGAATGAGAATTTGGAAAATGAAGAAGAACTGCGATAGAATTCATTAGTTCTTCAACCTTGGAAGTTTTATTGATATTCTTATTTGATAACGAATCAGATGCTGGTGATGGTATTTTCCACTGATTTTTTCGAAACTTTTCATTGTTCTTTTGCTTATTTGTAACAACAATATTTTTTGGGTGGTCTAGATGTTCATGAAGCAAGAGACGCCTTTCACTTGAGTAGATATGCATGGCTTCAGATATAAGAGACGTTTCGGCAATTTTTGCTTCATCAAGTGCATCTTGAATATATGACCCGGGAAGACCTTTCAAGAGTTTATAATGTCTCCTCTTTCGGTCAAAGTCAATCATAGAGTCATTCCGACCCATGATACCACTAACAATAAGCTCCCTCACATATGCTTGAGGATAAAATATCCCCGATCGTATGAGTTCATTAATGAGTAATTGAACACGCTTAAAACCTTCTCCACTTTGGGCTTGGTGCTGATCAAGCCAACACACAATGATGTCGTGTAACGGACCTGGACTCTGGAAAAATTGTGACAAATCTTTTACTTTTCTAATCCCAACTTTTGACTTGCTTGAACTTCGCATATTTCTCATTTTCATCTCTAAAAGCCTAGTGGCAACATATATCTGAGAAAAGTCTCGCTTCCCACTGAACTTAACACCATGAGGAGGGCTAGTTCGAAAATCCCGGAAATCACACGTTGCCCACTCGCATATAAAGAATACTGAACACATGAACGAAGACCCGACTGTACCAATCCACTTAAGAGTTGACCTTAAATACGAGCTGACATCCGCTATCCACCTTCTATCAACCGTTTCATCACAGAACTCCTCGAACATACACTTGTAAGAAATAGTAATGTCTCCGTGTATGAGAGCTTTATCTAATTCATTTACGGCTTTAGCCACATTATGAACTGGATGTCCTGGTCTCGCAGCTCTTGCAAGGTTGATTGCACATTTCTGAATTGAAGAAACAACCGAATCAATTGACAATGAATACCCCTGAACCTCAAGCCCTTTATTTCCCCCTTCCCCAGTCACCCGTGTTACTAAACTACCGTCATTTGATGCATTTGAAATCACACATGATGGTAATGGAAAGCAATTTAGGGCAACAAAAGTATCGGGAACAGCAAGTATCAAATATCGAAGAATTTCAACCAAAGCAGAAATGGTGTATGCCCTCCTAGAGTTGTCCACAAGATCTGAACCACCTGGAGGAGGTTCCTGGATAAATCGAACAGCTATCCCCACAAGGGTACGAACATAATTTTGAGATAAAACAATAGTTTCTACCACTCCGTATATGATAGGCAACAATAACTGCAATATCCCAAGTAGTTCCTTCTCCTGCAAACGACAAAAAAGGGAATCTCATAAGAATAGTGTCGGAAAGATGCAAAGGTGGAAATGCTGACCCGTTAAATTATAAAAGGTCAATTTGGTTATGCTATATCACTAATGGGTCAAACAAGTTATAGAAAAACAATAAACTTCTAACAGAAACAGATTCAAGGGGACAAAGGGGTTAATGTCACCAGAAGCGCGTTTTTATTGCATAAAACATGTTCAAATTATTATTGAAGTCGTCTCTATATATGTCAACGTTATCAGATTCTAAAAAGATTACCTGCAATTGATTCAGAATCCAATCAATAATTAAAGAAGGGAGGAGCAACCCTTCTGCATAGTGCCACTGTATGATTCGCACCACATACCACCATTTAAAATGTAAAGATGGCTCCTCACCATCAACAAGCACCAGCATTGAATCATTTTTATGCTGGATCGAACCACCATAAGCAAACTGGGGTGATCTCTCTTTAGAATGAGAATTGTTTTTTGAAACAAATTCATCCAGAAGATATTGTAAGTACTCGATAACATCTTTTGTCCACTGGTCCGAGCGGGAAAACCGTGTTTTTTCAGGTGATCCAGAAGATGTAGTAGAAGACCCGGGCCGAACCTGCGAATTAAAATCATAATCAACTGCTTTTTTAACAATAAATAACGATGACAAATAACGCTACAGATGAAATAACAAAATGTACCTGATTAAGATATGTTACTTTGATAAACCAAGTTGCCCTTAGTAGTGGTACATTGTTTCTGATAAGTACTTCAAAAAGTGATTTCCTTCTATAACCATGAGGAACATGATCTGCTAAGGACCGCAGACGTTTATGTTGTTGAGACAAGCCCTGTAAATAAGGCTCAGAAGTATCAACCAAACTGATATTCTTAATGCAACTTTTGGTTAGATAAAGAGAAATGACATGCTTCAGTATGAATGAAGGTGAAACAAGAATGACAAGACATAAACCAAGACTGAAAATAGATGAAGGTAAAATGCCAGGTAACAGCAAAGATGAAAAAAGATTGTATACAAATATGCAGTCCAACAATATTAAAGACAAACCTCAATCCATTTCTTCCTAAAATCTTCGCCACTAGCTTTCTGTTCTGGAAAAATACCGGGTTTACTCAATAAACTACCAGTAAGAGGGACACCATAAACTTGACCAGCCTGCAACATATAATTTTACTTCAAGCCTTCAATTTAAGAATATATATGTGTGTAGTAACTAAAGAGGTTACAATATTCCATAATGTATATGTAGAAGGTTATGCAATATATATCAAGAATAAAAACATTACCTTGCGTTTTTGAACACGTGATTCATTGATTGCCCGGTGATATTTTCTAATTGCCTGCAGAACATATCATTATGCTCCTGGTCAGAACAATGAGATAACAATGCTCCAACTGAGTGACATCAAAGTTATAAAAGAAATTTACCTCCTTGCACTTGAGGATAACAGGCTTGGTGAAATTTGAAATCTGTGATAACGATATCTCTCTTGATTCCTGTCAAAAAAGAAGTATCAAACAATATTCAAGCGGTAAGAAGAAATATATAGACTGTAAATCGCGCCACTGACTGGTTAACATGCATATAGATGTAAATGACATGGAGGTTAGATCAAAAGTCAGTTGGAAGGTGGAAATTCTGGGTCTAGATTTTGACAAATGACATGGAGGTTAGATTAAAAATCAGTTGAAAGGTGGAAATTTTGGGTCTAGATTTTGAAAACAGTTTACTATGCAGATTTTGATGTATAAAAACAGTATTTAAGGCATACCTCAAGGCCCTCAACTGTCTCTCTATATCCAGCAAGCACATAGTCTTTTATAAGTGTCTCCTCAGGGCAAGTTGTAGTTGGAGGATGAAAGTCAGGTGGTGGAAGCCTAACAACACAGAAGAAATTTCAATAAAGGATAAGGCAATGATGTATTATAGTTATACAAATAAAAGGTAAGTAAAAATATGGATATATATATATATATATATATATATATATATATGTATATGTATTACAATTTGACAGTTAAACAAGTTGGATAAACCTACTACCAAATAAAAATATGGATCTTGTGGGAGTAACTGGTAATTAGTAACTACTAAGATGCATTTTGTGAAGACAAAAGAACACAGAAAATACCTTGAATTCAGGGGATCTTTCTCACACCTCAATTTGTATGGTGCAAGTTGTGAAGTGCGTCTAGAAAACAATAACATGACATAAATCAATATTTAGTCACTTTGATAAGCTTACTGTGGAAATTGTCAAGCGAGATATGGAAAAGACACTTGGAAAACAAATATAGTACAGATGATACATTTATAATATATACACACACACATATATGTGTGTGTGTTTACTGATTAACACATTTATATATATAGGTGTGTGTAAGTGTGTGTAGCACAAGAGAATTAGATACCGATTTAGTGGAAAGTTAGCTGGAAGCGCAGACGACTCAGCTCGGGAAGTATCCCTGCCTAATGAGCCACCAACTGCACTGTTATTATTGACTGCACTAGTGCAGTTGGTAGCATGATACCTTTGCATTTCTCCAAACTATGACCCGCATACTGTCTCCCACATTGAATAACTGCAAATTACCATGCTAACAGAGTTGCATTATATTGTTGCCTCTAAAAACATATTTTGGCCAAATGATTAAACAAAACACTAATATAGAAGGCAGACAGGTGAGATTCTACATGTGAAAAAACAAGGCAATAAAACATATTCAGAAAATGATGTAAGAGCACCTCTAAAACTTAAACTGGACTTCTAGAGAGAAATCACAATATGTAACTACTATCGAATCTAATTAGTGACCACATGAGATGGCTCGAGATGATATTCCGGAGAAGTCTAAATTGGATGAGCAAGTTAAGTATATTCATAATGGGTTCAAATTATCAATAAATGTTTACTCATTAGTTGACACGTAGGCACAGTATGGATTCTGTAAAGCTCTTCAAAAAAATACTTTACATAACTAAATGTTGCATCATGAAATGCAAGGTTACTTGATATAAACGATGACTTCTTGTCGGAACTACTGAGGCAGGGAATTTCAATCAATGTAACCGATAGCAATAATCGAAATCAAGTATTCAATGAAAACTAACATGTTGCACATTTAATAACTTGACTCTTTGCTGCATTTCATGCAATTAAAACATAAATACACCTAATACTTAAGTACGTTACTCGCACTTAGTAATGCACACAACACTCTAGCATTCTTAAGTTTTGTTCCAGATTAAGTTCACTGAACAAACCTGACTACATAGTGAAACATATATACATGTCCAAGCAAAATTAGGTTTTCGGCACATGAGTCCATGCACTACCCAAGTTTAGAACTCGTTTAATAAAAAGAACAACAGGTGTGGCCTGCAATCTACTCTACGAATATAGGTGAGGTTCCGCATTATATCTTTACAAAGAAAACTAGTCACCAGAAACTCAGTTACTTAACTACGCACAAAAAACCATCGACATATTGTCTTCGTTACCAGTACAGAAAGTTTTAAACTCCGCACTCACTGATTGCCACAAGAAACATTAATTGATCAATTAGATAGCAGTGATCTTCGAATTTTTGTGATGCATAATCAAGTATAGAGAATTTACATACTTGACCAGGTTACCTGAGCTCAAAGTGTACTAAAAATACCAGCTCAAATACAGCATAACATTGAATATAACTTAATTCAAATGCCCAGAAATCCAAATTGCACTCCTAAAACGACGTAATCAGAACAAACAATACGATAGCAAAAAACCCATAAAAATCCATCACGTGACTACAAAATTAAGCATACCTTTGAAATCAAGCAGAAGCTTTACGAAATAAAACCTAAATCAAGTTCGAAACATGCAAAACCCAGTTGTTGGAAGTTCGAAAAACGGAAACTAGGGTTTCTGAGGGCTGTCAGTGAAACTAGGGTTTTGAAGCCCAAGAAGAAGAAATCAGCGAGGGTAAAGTGTACGATGCGAATTACAGATACAAAATATGTAGATAATTTACGTATAATCGAATAAAAATTGGGAAGAGATTAGGGATTTGAAATTTGAGAAAGACGAATCGTGTGTATATAGAGATATATTAGATACAGAGAGAGATTGGGGCTTTTGACCCTTTTTTAATTTTCTTATTATTTTTTTTTTTCCTGATGATGACGACGACCAAACTAGAGCGGTCAAAAATGTAAAGTTTGTATTGATGAGGGGTGATTTGAGAAGTTTTATGTTAATTAATCCTTCTTTGGGAGAATAATGACGCCTGTTTAATGCATTGGTTGGTTGATTTGACCAAAAGGTCCTCGGTAGAATTGGATGGATTAGGTTGTGGTGAAGGGTTAAATTGTCATCTTGTATATTTGGTGTATTTTGACTTTTAGGCAGGGGTCAAAGAGCAAAGCATTGATAAAAGGCCAAAGGTGGTCAAAGCAATGCGAAGCTGGTCAAACTAAGTTAAAATGCTTTATTTACTTATTATGGACAACACGGTTCAGTAATAGTCTAACAGAACTTTATTATCCATAATTAATGTTACTTGTATCTTCTTCTTATAAAATAATAGATTAAATGGTAAACTGCACCATAATGCAACAAACTTTTGTTAAGCCACCAATCTATACAACGAACTTTAAAAACTTAAAAAAAATACAACCAACCCTGTTTTGTATCCCATTTTATGCAAATTACCTGTAATAATAGGTAACCAGCCGGTTTTTTAATTTTTTTTTAATTTTTTTTAATTTTCTGATTTTTTTTTATTCAAGATCTTTGAAGATGTGAACTTTGTGCAAATCGATTAACACCTTCAGAAAAGGTTCATCTCTTCTTCTCCCCTTCTCCCTCATCGGACCACCACCCAGGGTTTTTTTAGTACCTTCAACCGCCGCCGCTGCCGTCGTGGTATCGGATTCAACCACCACCGTCGATGAAGAAGCCATTGATGAAGAAGCCGTCGATGAAGAAGCCATCTGATTCAACCACCGTTGAAGCCTTTTTCTCCCCTCGGTCGTCTTGTTCCACCATTGCCTTCAAACAACCGCACCGCCATCGTCTTGAGTTTAGGGTTTCTGGCGATTAGGGTTCAAACAAGTGTCGCCGCAGCCGCCCTAACCCCCTTGACAGGTCTCTCTCTTCATTCATCGTCTCGGGTTTAGGGTTTTGTTTAGTTTATGTTTATCTCAGATTTAGAGTTCATGTTTATCTCAGATTTAGGGTTCATATTCTTCATCTTCATCTTCATCTTCATCTCAAATTTGTTTTGTTTTATTGTTCATGTTTATCTCAGATTTAGGGTTCATGTTCTTCATCTTGGATTTAGGGTTTTCAATATCTATTTGGTTACACATTCTTTATAGTTTTTGTTCTTGTTTTATTATGGGTTTATAATTTAATTACAGATTTATGAGTTGTGTTCTTGATTTACAGATGAATCTGCATTTGGTTTACATATTTATGATTTTTGTTCTTGGTTTACAGATGATTAGATTAATGAGTTGTGTTCTTGGATAAATGAGTTGTGTTCTTGGATGAATAGATAAATGAGTTGTGTTTTGGTTTTGGTTTTGATTTTCGATTTAGAGAAAACAATCTAAAATTTTTGAAGGTTTATTTGATGTTATTGGATGTTGTTGCAATTGTTCTTGAAGTTTGAAGGTGTTTTTGAAGGTGTTCTTGAATATTAAGAACAAATAATTATAAAAACTAAAAAAATAATTAGAAAATCAAAAGTGACATGTTACCTGCATATCAGGTTGCATTTTGTATACAATGGTAGGATATTGTAAGTTCGTTGTATTTTTTTTAAGTTTTTAAAGTTCGTTGTACAGATTGGTAGCTTAGCAAAAGTTCGTTGCATTATGGTGCAGTTTGCCCTAGATTAAATGACTGTAAAAATTTGTCAATTATCATGTATATTAATTAATAAAATAAAATGGGAGCTTTGATCTCGTTGAATTACACAATGGTATGTGAAGATAATGACAAAGATGTCACTAGTATTGTATATCAAGGAGTAACACTTAGAAGTAATGTTATATCAGAAAAAATATGTAATTATGTATGAAATGATGATTTAGATAAATTACTAAATAATGTTAGCTTCTATTGTATAGTTTATTCTAACAATGTTACTTTTTGTGTTCAATGCATTTTAGTACATGTACTTATGAACTTCATATTTTTCTAAACTATAAAAAATAACATTTCAAAATAATCAGAAGAAAATTTTAGTTATAAATAATAACAGATAAACTATTTTAGATCATGCATTTCGATTCTATGAAATTTAAACGCTTTTTCCACCAAATGCATCTAATCATTATAGATGAATTTGAAATTTTGGATGAAAATTGTTCTTACTGTTATTGTTTATATTTAATTTTTTATTTAACTCGTGTCGAATGTGTGTGACAGTAAACATTATTAAGGAACGTGTACAACCAATATGTGTGTCCATAACGTGTAGTAAAATAGTGAGTAATCTTGAACAGCTAAAGAAAAAATTTCGAGGGAGAATGTTGTCAAATGCACTTTGACTTAGTTTGTGCTCTTTTAGTCGGTTAAATATGTTTGTCGACTTGAGATAGTGATTTCAAATCTTTGTTTAAGTGTACAAGTTACATGACATGACTAGTTAGGACATTAATTCTTTGGTATAGCATAATATGGTCATGCTAACCTAATATGTTAAACTTGTTAATCACCACTTATTCTTTTAGGTTCTTAATTTACTTCTTTAAAAGTCATGTTATTTGGATTGGTATCTAATCTAGAAGTGTATGCGCGCATCTCATGTGTATTTTAATAGGGTTAAAGTACACAGAAATATAATAAAATATCCATATATTAATATTTTATGTAACGAACTAAACTTTTTTATATTAATACATTAAATTTTCTGAATTGAACGTTTAGTGTGATTTTTTTAGTGTAATTGCAATCACAAGTTAAGCAGGTTATGTTTGATAATTCATTATATAATTCTACTATTTATTGATGTTACAATTTTACCATTGTAATAACAAGTTCCATTGCGCACGTTTTTTATTACCATTCATCTTCATCTTTGTTTCATTAAACCCACATTTATCAAATAGGTATTTGAACTTCAAACCCATACTTCACTCGTGGAAATGAACTCTAACCAAGTCAAATAGAAATTGATTCTAATTAGAACTTGCTTATGAATCGACTAACAAATCTATTGAGTTCTTCAAATCAATTAATAAAAACACAAACACATCTAAAATGTAACGAAAACGAAAATCCACATGCGTACGAAACCCTAATAGTTATGTTGACTTCTTCAGTCACTCAAGTTTAATGAGAGAGAAAGAGAGTATAGGAGAATGACGCATTTTGTCGGAGGTACAAGTGTAGGTGACATGTGGTGTTTATCGACGGTGACAGCCCTTCGAGGTGACCCATTAGCAACAGATATGGATTGAAATAGAACGAGACAAGATTTGCGACCTTCATCTTCATCTACAGAAACTTAGTTACAGTGAAATGGTGACAGATTTTTGCTTTGACTAAGAACTTTTGGATATGGATTTTTCTCATATTAGTATTCAAGGATTATTTATTTGACAACAACAACAACAATTATAATAATAAGTAGGATGATAACCACAACCTTTAAGGATAAGAATAAAAAAGGTAATATTACTATTTAAACATGGTAATTACAACTAATGTCTTCATAATTAACGTTTCATACTTTTTATAGCTATCTTTTAATTAGTTTTCAACTTTTCATACACAAAACAAGATTATCATTTTTAAAAACTAAAAGTTAATATATTTTATTTTTATTCACAACCCTTAGATCCGTGGTTATCAAAATCCTAATAATAATAATAAATACAAAATATAATAAAATAATAATAAATCAAAAGTGGCCTACTTAATCTTAGGCTAAAGGCCATGTTAAATACAATGTGAAATTATGAAACTTTAATATATTAATATCAACAAAAACTATTTCATTACTAAGATTAATAAAATTAAGATACTTGCTATATTAATACACTTAATACTTGTACCATATATGCACTTAACACTTGTAGCATATATGCAGTAAATGTGGTGTTGCTTGCTACACGTGATTTATAACTAATGGGTAGGGGTGGCAATCGTGTCGTGTTCGGGTTCACGGGTCACGGGTTGGCGGGTCAGGAATGGCTAACACGAACACGACCCATATATTTATACGGGTCAGACTACATGACACGACACGAATAACTATATGACACGACACGACACGACACGACACGACCCGTATATTTATACGGGTTTCGCGGGTTCACGGGTTTCGCGGGTCATTATCAGGTTCACGGGTCAGATGCTATTTTTTTGTCCTGTTTTAATCAAATCCACAACCCAATATATTAAGTTCAATCATACCAACTAACCAACCATTCAAAGCTTCAACTTCAAGTTGAACCATTCAATTGGTGATATCACTCTGGTAGGAGTGGTATTAAAGGGTGAGGTCTTGGGTTCAAGTTTCACCAACAACCTACTCTGGTATGAGATCAGAGGGAAGGGTTGGGGTGTATTGGGCTGCAGACCTGACATGCCCGGTAGGTGGTAGCGTCCGGTATGAGATCGGTAAGCGCCTTGGCCGGGGGTGTTACAGCGATGCTTACTAACAAGTAGATAGATTCTGGTGGTGTTCGTCGTCGACAGGCGACCGGTGACTCTACCTATGAAAAGAAGGTGGTGGTAATGGCGTAGTGAGAAAGTGGATAGGAGTTGTAAATTAGAGTTTTCTTATCTTAAAATAGGGGATGGTGGATATAAGGAGAGAGATGAGACGAAGACTAACGGACGAGAGAGAGGGAGAAAATGGATTTCCTTTTATTTTTCATTGAAATAACTTGTTTGCCCTTTTTGTATTTACGAGTGGGATATTCACACAATGCAACGGCGATTATAGTCGATACCATTAAATGTGTGTAAATAGTTTAAAAGAAATTTTTATTTATTTTAATCTATTTTGGAAAGTTAATGATTGGATAAATGTGATTAATCAAGATTATGATCCAAAATGCTTCTCGTATTTTTCGCAAAGATATTAATAGATGTTCATTTGTGAACCGTTTATCTAGTACCGCAAGTAGCATTTGTAACCACCATGAATACTTATTAACAGATGTATTTTGGCCATTTATATATTAACTCAGTCGTGAACTGCGTCCGTGTGGATAAATCCTCATTGGACTGACTTAATTTTTTCAAAATACCCCTCATAAATGGCTCATTAATGAGAGATTAGCATTATAACCAAGATCGGCTATCCGCAGTAATCACAATAAGAAGGGTTTTCAAGTGAACCTTCCTATACACACACATATAGGAGAATATAATCGAGAACCGTTTTTCGTACTAGTACTATTTATACACAATTAATTTCTCTTTATTAAGAGTATTTTAATCATTTATATATTTATCCAACCGTGAATTACGTATAAAAAAGATTAACAACTCCCAATCACATATTCAAATTAAAGCTTTTGTTTCTCTTCAAGATCGACACGAGTACTACTGACGTACATTACATTTTTTTTATAGTGCAAACATATATACCCTACTACACGTACTACATCACATCATCAGCCATCAGGAAATTAAGATTCATTTTCAAACGACACCAATAATAAATATAAAAAAATTGCATGAATATGCATACACTCAGATCGGCTTCCTATTTGTTAAAAATAATAACTGCAAACATTATTTGGTGGGAAATCCACTTTATATAGTTCTGTAACTACAACTATCATGTCAAATTACCAACAAAAAAAAAGATGGTATATCAACAAACAACAAAAATAAAACAAACTCACTCAAACACACACCAACCTCTACATGGTCACTAATGTCATCTAGTTAGAAAAAACCATCTACAGCAACCCTTTTACCCACACTTTTATTCGTTTAAGTTTCATTATCGATGCAATCTTTGACTAAACTCAAGAGGGTATCGTCAATCATATCTTCAAAGATCCATTCATCAATTTCAAACACCATTTCTCTTGAGTCAGAACCAAGATCCATCCATGTTCTTGATATCCCCAAATCTTTCTTTACAAGATGATCCAAAGAAAGAGGATAATTGTTTTTTAGATGTAATTGGATTCTTTCCCATACCTCATTGATCAGATTCTCCCCTTTTGGAACCGGTTGAATTTTACTGTTGATGAATGATAGCTGAAGAAAGAAACCAAGGTAACTATCGCATACCTCTTTAAGAATTTCGTTAGTGGAATCAAACAGGAGTCGTTGGTCGTGAGAGGGCCGGCTTGAAAAAATTTCAACTTCATCAAATAAAGATGAATCAAGAATTTCAGTTGATGAAATCCACCTCTTTTCAAATTCCTCCCAGTTGAGATCAGAAGCTAGCAGCACAGCTTCAACATATTCAAATGCAGATTCTTCATTTTCCATGCAGTTTCTCGCACATGTTTCTTGATCTTCAAACCGAATGCAGATTGGTTGAATTGCATATTCAGCTGAAAAGTTTAGACAAATTCGATTTAGCAAAAGTGCCGTAAATCTGGTAGGTCGGGTAAAGGGTCAAAACAGGTCAGGTTGACCTGTGTCAATTATGATTACATATATTATAGTAATTGAACAAGGATATAATTTTTTATAATAAAAATATGTTGGAGGTTATCTACAACATAGCCAAAATCAACCCATTTATTGGTCGAAATCGTCAACTCTAATATTCCTTTTATGGATTTTATCTTTAGAAAAAGAGGTAAAACAAGGTGGTTGCTTACTATGTCGAGAAATGGCGCTTGCAGGGCTGATTTCATTATCTGAAAATAGTGGCTCGAGAACAGATACGGGACTAGGTCTCCCACTTCTATCACTAGCGGTACTCTCGGCTTCTTCAATCTTGCTACAATATGAAGGCCCCATTGGAGAAGAAAACTCATTTTCTTCGTGTGAATCCTGAAAATCAGCAGAAAGAATGTTCAAGAGACCGTTTGTCATTATTATAGGAGCTGAAATTCTTCTTAACTATTACTCCGTCACAGGCTTTACAGAGATCTACAACACCCTTATTGATAACCTTTTAACAGAAGTACCAACATTGCTGAATTAAAAGCTCCATCAAGTTGGTGAACAGTTTTAACTCAGATTAGGCAGCATATTCAACATTAAGCGCCTAAAACCAGTAAATGTTAATCTGCAAATATGTGACAACCTTGGACTAGAGTAGGCCAACAAATAGCATGAATCATATTCTTTTTAACTTGTAAAGGCAATATATTAAGTTTCAATTACATACATGATTCGCAATGATTCAAGTTGTTTGACATAATTTAATTAAATGGAGTAGTTTTTTTATAGGTGGCAAATAAGGTAGGTCAAGATTGAATAATGGGTTAAAGTTAAACAAACTTATTTCTATACACAATATGATTATGAAGGTTAAGGATTAAAGTGTAGTTGGGGCAAGTTTCTTGTCACTAAATGTAAACAAGCCCTATAACAATAATTTTAACTTTTTCATTCTTGTGAGTTCTATTTATAAAGCGACAAGAACTGATAATCTTATGTTGAACATTGAATATGAAATCATAGATACATTTGGAACTATAAACATCTGGTGCAAAGTAAACCATTACCAATTTTAAGCGTTGGGGAGATCTTTCTTCATCAGTTACTTCAGCAATCTCACTATATTCATCATCATCATCCATGCTTTCTGAAGAACAATATGGTGCACAAAAACCATCCAAGACTTCGACTTCTTCTTGGTTTTCTGATTTTTCTATCTCCAGCATTCCTGCAAAAGCATCAAGAACATACATCAATGATAGACATACAAAATCCGGATACTCATTCACGAATTAAAAAACATATTTTTTTCATAGTGCAGTAGAGTTGCGAATTTCAACCAGTTTACTTATAAACGAGGTGAATTCGGTTAGGGTTTGTCATTAACGGGTCAAACATGCAAATTTTAAAAAGTATTAGTTAGAAAAGAAAATGGATCAAATGACAAATGGTTCGATAATTGCCCAAAATGTACTGTTATTGCATAAAACCTCCTAATCATCGTATCAAGAATGTTAAGATTATGGGGCAATGATTCCATGATGTTAAACATCTAGCTAAGACTATTAGTAAATGACAGGTTTTTGGTAATCATAATTAACACACTAATTTATATTTATTGACGTAACTCTTAAAAAAAGTTATTAAGACTGACATAACCCGTTTCGCGCAACACCAAAAACTGAAAACCCTTTTCTATCATTATCAGTTACCCAACCCGCCCTGTTTTCCACCTTGAACTGTGACATTGATAAAGTCTTTATAGTCATCACAATTGCTTCATGCAATAAAATACCTTTAGGACTATTTTCCATTGTAGAAGATGGCGTACCTCCCACGCATGTATCAGGATTAACTTCATCAAGAGCTTCCGGTTTCTCTTCATGGTTTGGTTGACTCTCGTTGACTGAAGGCAGTCTCATTTGTGCAGTCACAGAGCCATGCTCCTTTTCTTTTCTAGGACTAGCAACAGGAGAGAGAGGGTTATGTTCAGGAAAATAAAGAATTCTCCCTAAAGTTTTCGATAGATTCCCATTCATCAAATCTGCTGCATCTTCATCAGCACCACTTAACAGCAACTCTGATAAATGTTTCTTGGCTTCAATGTAGATGTCAGATATATGACGACTTGAATCACCATTTTCTTCATTTTCACTTTGTTTTATGTTTGATTCTTTTAACTTTGAAACCCTTTCTGTTCTTTTAGCAAATCTTTCGGTATAGAAATGGTCTCTGTTTGGAGAACTCCATCCATTACTTCCTTCCGTGACTATTTTTTCATTGCCTCCTGGTTTCGGTTGCTCCTTTCCCATCGCGTTTTTAAGCCGTTTCTTGATTTCCATGAATGAAAAATGGGATGATATTTTTTCACTATGAGCACAGTTCTCCACTTTGAATTGATTATTAAGAGAATGAGGCTTCAAAATGACAATCCTGCTTAATGACATACTTTCAAGTGACTTGCTTTTCCTTCTGAAGATGTTTCTGTGTTTTCGAGGTGCGGGTACGTCAAGATTCGGGTTTTTTGGCACGTTTCCTAAAGGGTTTGACTTATCTGTTGACTTCAGATTTGACTTTGACTTCTGATCTTCATCTGCATGAAGTGAAGCTTGATCTTGAAGAAGTTTCAAGAACAATTCCTTGTTAGCACTTAACATCTGAAACGTATCAATGAAATCTTTGGAGTGTTTGGTGTTCTCTTGGTTTCCATCACTCAATTTTTCATTCATGAACACTTCAACCGCTGCACTCAGTTTCTCTTCAAAAACAGTAAAAGTACGATTTTGCCCTTCATCGAGATCATGGTTGTTTTTTCTCTGATAAATCAGCAAGATCTCGTTCATGAGAGTTTCAAGATCACTATATTGGGACGTTTTCTGAGATGAATCTTGACAGTTGATAGAGATTTCATGGTCATTAAAAGATCTTTTTGAAATTTTTTCAACGTCGTCACCATCACTTTCCTTAGTAGAATCTTGCTCACTTACCATCTCTTCTTCCATGAGTTCCTTCACACTTGTCCTACCAACATCAAGTGCCGGCTTCTCACTACTAATTACATCCTGATTAAATGTGAGAATGTTTAGGATAAAATCTAATACAATAATAGAAGCAGGAAACGAAAAGTAATGCTTGTATTAACATGAATCAATTTTGTCTACATCCATGATGACCGTAAATTTGCATCAATAGAACGATGACTGCCCATATTAGAAGTGGCAAGATGGCTGGGTCAGGTTGGGTAACGGGTCAAATGGGTTTGGGTTGAAACGAGTAATTTTAAATTACAGGTCAAACTTGACTGACTTGTATTGACCCGCAGACACTTTTTTGTTCATAACTTAATTTATAACAATTGATGCTTTGCTTAAGATTAAAACGACATTATTACAGTAAAATTCTAAATCTTGGAATAAAAAGATATATGAGGTTGTATGATTTTAGAGTTATAACATGGAGAATTTCAACCATGTTCAACCCATTAAACCAGTTCCCCTCTTAGCTAACTTTTTTATTTGACCCGCTCACTTATAAAACACAACCCCACTTGATTAATTTATACGTATATTGGTTTATATAAGTTATCCTCACAACAAACATTAGGTTATCCTCACCTCAATGCTTACATGCCTTTCTTCAGAACTCATCAGCAAATTTACTTCAGAGGTAGAATATTCAGAAGCTGTGAAAAATCTCACAATTGTAATTAGTAACACATGAAAAAGTATATATGTTTGGTCATAACTTAATTTTTACAGGTGCAAAAAAGATGCCTACCTACTATATCTTTGGTTACAATCCTTCTATCTGAAAGCAGCCTTCGAGTGGTACGACCATGGCGGAAGTCAAAAATGCTAATCAACCCCCACATACAACCTGCATGATCTTTATTTTGTTGCAATTGGCGTCTTTTTGATCTCTTTGCCATATTGAAAGGGGAGTTTTTCAACTTTGATAAACCACTATAATCCTGATACAGAAAATATATTTATAAAAGATGCTAAATAGCTCAAAATATTTCTACAATCTCTCTTACAGAAATGAATTTATCAGTTTGTGGACTTTTTCAAATTAAAGAAGTTTTAGAACAATAAAACTCAGATCTTTACCAAATATATCTATGGCACCATCAAACCCACCATTATTTTCCTTTAGAGATATTTTTAATTTATTTAAAAAAAATTGAATATTTCTGCTATAATATGATTCCTGTAATCATACGTATACACACATTAAGATGAAGCCAAGATGTTAAAAAAACAGGACAAACAACAATAATAAAAATATTAATTTACAGAATGCAATATCTTGATTAATGGGATGCAGACAGAAGAAAGTACCTGAAGTCTAGAGGCCTTTGATGACATCAACAAGAGCCAAACAAGAACAACTTTGCAGCTGGCAAATGCTCTTTAGAGAAATCAAGAACATTCCTATTTCAAATCAGCAAGCTTTACAGCAGAGTAAGGTTCAAGGAACTGTAGAATTCTTTGGTTGGCAAGGAATCAAAAACTTTTTTCCAACCTTCTTTTCTCTTTTCAACCAATCAGCCTCCAAGAAAGATTCACATTCGTTGTTGTCAATTTCACCCTAAAACTTTGAACAATCACAAACTGGTTTTCTTGCTTATCAATTCATCAAAGCAAAACCCCAGTTCATCTATGTGATTGGCAGTCAAATTACTTGAAGAATGTGATCACCTACACCTTAGAAGACATGCAATCTTGCCTTTCAAGACTTTGGAACCCCCAAAACTCTAGCCTTTAAACATTCTTGATTTTAGTATTTAAGCAACTACTGTAAAAGACCCACAAGATCTTTAGACTTAATATGGGTGTCACAAATTCTCGTTCTTTTTCATGAAAAATTAATGCGCAATTGAAAATATATACAAATTTGTCATCATCTTAGAGAAAATGGCATAAAGACACGAGTTTTATGCTTGAATACAGTTTATATATGATGAAGGAAACAAGAAAGAGAGAATCTCATGTGAATTAAGCATGAAATCCACTTGCTATACTGATAACATGGATTGAGAACTGTAATGGTTTGAAGGGAAAACAGAATTGGAGTTTGTGAAGAGGAAAGTTGACATCTAGGTTTTTACTGATGGTTGTGGGGCCATCAATTCATCATAAACACACACTGAAAACACACATAGAAGTTCATGAAAGAGAAAGGAAGCTTTGGGCTAAAGTTTCCAATGTTTTATTTCTGGTTGTATCTGCAGTTTCCCCCATGTTCAACCATCATAAATCTCATCACCACCCCCACCCCCACCTGTGACTCTGCCATACACAAAAACATACATACACAGAAACACCCACAGATTTTATTTATAAATATCGCGCTTCACAAACAATCACACTCATTATTTTATGCACTCTACAGACAGAGAAGAGAATAAGAACAGAAGAAAAAAGAAAAGAAAAGAAAAGAAAAGGGGAGGGGGGGGGGGGGGGGGGGGTTGAGTGATTGACTACATCGTTTGAAACTCAATAAATATTAAATTTTATTAACTTTTTGTGAGGTTGAATTGTTTGAAGGGTGGTGGGCCATAGAGGCCCATCGGTGTTTTTAATTGAATAAATTTCTATATTTATATGATATATTGTAGAGATTTTTTAATAAAAAATTAATTTACTGTGGACAGCTTAACAACCGGGTTCTTTATCCTTATTTGTTCGTATTAATTAATTTATTACTTTTTAATTGGGATTAATATACTAATTTGTACCTTGTTTTAACATAACGTCATTTTCTATTGTAATTACGTGTTTATATCTGCTTTAGTCGAAAGGTTCTCAATAGGTTATTCTTATAGGTTCAAATTCCACTATATACATAAAAACGTAAATTTTAATATAGGTTCGTACGTGTTTTTCTTATGTTAAAAAAATCAATGACGTTACTTTGATGCATATCTCTTATTTACGTTTGTTGGGAAAGATTTAATATTTCCTCAGCACTTAAAGACTTATAAAATTATGCTCATACTATACATTATTCATTCTTTGTCTTATATGAATCTTCTAATATAAATTAGATTAAATATTTGTGTTATACAGATGTGGTTTTAATAAATAATAAATACAAAATATTAATAAAAAGTTTTTAAATAATTCTAATAGCTATAGTTAATTAACACACTTTACTTTAATTTGTTGGCAATAATAATTCTCTCAACTATAAAAATAAAATGATAGAATTAGATGTTAATTTGCTTTAAAAAAACATGAACTTCTATTAAAGTAAATGGCTTTCTAGGATTTTCTACATACGAGATTAATTTAAATATATCTTTTGAAACAAAATAAAAGACAGCCATGAAAATATATTACTTAATATTACTAAAATTTAAAAGAAAATATATAAATTACACGTGTTATTATTGGAGTTTGAGGAAATTTAATTTTTCTAATCAGTATATTATTTTCACAAAAATGTATGTTATTCGTATTTTAAGATGTGCCGACGCTACACAAAACTGCCGACGTGTCGGTAGAAATTTGGACGAAGGAACAGCAACAATACGTTACTGGGACCCAGTCTTCTTATAGAGCGGGCCTACAATCTTAGCTTCACAAGGCATAACTTGTGGGTCACACCTCCATCTTCCAAAGGAAAAAAATAAATAAATAAATAAATAAAGTATATACAAAATACACCTATAAATTTTTAAACAGTTGGTTTGGCATGAGTTCAATTTCTCTTTAACATACAGATATTCACTTCTTTTGGAAATTTGGAATCCAATACATTTCAATCATTTTTAGTATATATTGGATTCACTCTTAATATATGTTATCCTAATAGCATTGATATTACTTTTGTTGTATGTGGATTGCCTACTTTCATGCTTTAAATGTTTCATAACATATTAGCGTCATATTATCAATACTTTATTATTGTTTTTCTATGCTTCAATCTATGAAATACTTATGCTTCACACGCTTCACATACTTCAACCTAAAAAAATATTTATTCTCTCTCTTTCTCTCTCCTCTTCTATCTCTTTCTCAGTATCTCTCGGCATTGCAATATCGAGAAGTATCATAATTTTCGGTACCTAAAAATGGGGGGTAATATTTGCTTGGATGCTTCAAGTGACATATATGTATACAGATTCCATACTTAGACCAGTGGTAGAGAAACATTCATAGACTTAATTTCACTGATTTAATGATTTATTAGAGCAATTTTCTAGTCTTAAATGGATATCTAGCTTTTTTAATCAATTTCAATCTATCACAAGCCAAACAATTTTTGCTTTTTTTCTAAAACAAATAAACAAGATTGTGAGTTTGTTAAATGATGTATTCGATAACTCCATAGTTCTAACATATTAACCGGTTTTTAATCATCAAATATATGTTTAAATTCTAGTTATAAATATAAAATGATTACCAACAAATCAAGATAGTTAAATTCTACTCAAGTTTTAAATAATATTACTTAATTCATTGTAAAAAAAATATACTCTAGAGATTCGTCTAAAAGACTAATTCAAAAGGCAGATTGCTAAAAAGATGTCACACTCTTATGGAATAATTTGAATAATTAGTAAATTCGTAACATAGATTTATTGATAGAAGTACTACAATTATAAAAGATCACTTAACAAAGAGCATTTTATTAAGAGTTTAGTTCCTAAAAGTATATCGAAGTTGTCACTTTTTACTATTGTGTATACCTATCTTTAAAAACTCCATTTAGTGTATTAAAGTTCCTAAAACTACCATTTTGTATATTGGGTTACCTGCCGGTAATTATGTCTTTTTTTATTTATTTTTATGCCCCTAAAAATCCACATGTGTAGCCATGTCATTAATATTTGCCACATCATATTTATCTCTCTAATTTAAAACATAAAGATGATGAAAAACATGAAGATGAAGAACATGATGATCTTCATCTCAAGAACACATAAACTTGAAGAACATGATGATCTTCATCTGAAATCAAACATATAAACCTTGAACAAATGAAAACCCCAAATCAAAGAACAGATGTTGAATAGAAGAACATTAACTGTTAAGATGAACAGATCTAAACATTAAAGATGAACAAAATCGAAACCCTAACTGTTCTTTCCGATACGAAACAGGTGGGTAGTCGGATCCGAAACGCAACCCACATGAAGATGAACAAGAAAACCCAAAATCAAACCCAAATCTGAAAATTACATACCTGAAACCAATCGATGGTGAAGTCCAGATTATGGTGAAGTCCAGATCTGTTCAGATCTGTTCGTCCCTAAATCCAATCGATGGTGAAGTCCAGATTATGGTGAAGTCCAGATCTGTTCGTCCCAAAATCCAATCGATGGTGAAGTCCAGATTATGGTCAAGTCCAGATGATGGTATCGATGAACCCTAAATCCACTTGAACCCTGATGGAACAACTGATTTGGGCAGAAAACCTTCACAAAGTTCCGACGCAGAAAAACCCTAATTTCGATTTCTCAAAACCAGATCCCAAAACCTTATCAGAGGTGGCAACTTTAGATCTGTATTCTCCTTGACAAAACAAGCATTTCGAGTAGAAACCCACCCTCGACGTTGCTGGAAGCCGAAGATCGCCCTGAAGGCGGCGGCGATGAAATCCCTAACGTAGAATCTTTTACGAGATCCTCATGTCTACGAGGGTCAGGTGACCGATCAGAAGCCGTATCTTGGCAAAATCGGATCTTGGTGGTGGTGGTGGTGGTGGTGGTAGCTGTGCCGGCCGGAGGTGTTCAAGTGTTGAAGTCGGCGGTGAAGAACCCCCCCTGAAGAAGAACCTATCTTATTATTTCTTTATTATAATAATAATTATTATTATTAATTATTATATTTATTTTATTTTCAATTATTTTTAAACAAAGATCTTACATGTCAGCTCCAAATCAGATGCCACCTCAACAAAACCTACGTCACATCATCGTTACCTGCTTAGCACCCCACGGTGAAGAACTCGGACGAATAAAACCCTTGTCTAACAATTCTTGGATCTGAGTCATCATCTCTCGGATCTCCGAAGGAGCTAAACGATAAGGAGCTTTAGCAATCGGTGTGGTACCCGGTACCAATTCTATCTTATACTCCACATCCCGCACAGGTGGTAACCCTGACAGATCATCCGGAAAAACCTCTGGATAATCGGAGGCGACACGAACATCGGTAACAGGTCGCTTCTCTTTCTTCACATCAACAGCGTAGACCAGAAAAGACGCACACCCTTTAGCCAGAGATTTTCTAGCCTTCATATACGAGATGATAGGAAAAGAAGATCGAGATCTATCCCAACGAGCCACGACATGCGACCCGTCAGCCAAAGGAATAGTAATCAGTTTCTTATGGCACTGGATACTAGCTCTATGGTGACTTAACCAATCCATGCCTAGTACTAAGTCAAACCCCGGAATAGGCATCAGCAAACAGTCTACAGGCAACCTAGTACCATCAATGTCTATAGATACCCCAGTCACAGAGGAAGTTACAGGCACTAACTTACCATCAGCTACTTCTACTTCTAAAGGAGAAGCAATAACAGTAACAGGTAGTTTCAGTTTGCCACATAAAGATACAGACATGAAAGATCTATTTGCACCAGAATCAAATAACACACGAGCAGGCACAGAGTTTACAATAAACATACCCGTGATTACATCACTGTCATCAGCATCCTCTGTAACAGTCATCTTGAAGGCTCTCCCTTCCGCAGAAGGTGCAACCTTTCTCTTCTGACCTGCAGAAGACGATCCCCCGACATTGGCTACCCCCTGCCCCGTCCCCTTTGACCTCGGTTTAGTGCACGCTCCAGCTCTATGACCTTCTTCGTGACAATTCCAGCACACATTTGTATTAAACCGACAAACTGATGGTTCGTGGCCAAATCCACCACAACGCAAACACCGTTTCGACTGTGATGTGCACGGACCAGTATGACTAGCATTGCAGGGTTTACACCAAGGATTGTTCTGATAAGACCCCGAACCTTTCGATTTCTGATCACCCCGATGCTGGTTATTCTGCCACTTGCCCTTGTTTCCACTTTGATTCCCACCGAATTTGTGAGACGACCCTTTCTCACGATTCATTCTCTCCCGAGCTTTCACGTCACCCTCAGCAGCTCGTGCAACAGTAAACGCCTGTACCAACGATGTTGCCATCCGGGTGTTACCCCGATACTCAGGCAACAGAGCTTGAACAAAATGATCTATCTGCGATGGTTCATCGGGTACCCACTGTTTAGCAAATCTCAGCTTCTCGTTAAACTTTACAATCAATTGATCCACCAACATCTTGTCATCCTGCGTTAAATCCATGAACTCCCGCTTTACCTTAGCCAGATCAAAAGTATTACAGAATTGCTCACAGAACTTGGTTTGAAATTGCTCCCAAGTAACAAAATTCACCACTTCTCTGGAGAGATGAGCAGTTAGAGAATCCCACCAAGTTGCAGCTTGACCCCTTTAGCCTCCGAGTTGCAAAAATAACCCTATCGGATTCCTCACAGTTGCAGGCATCCAAAGCCTTCACCGTCTCCTTTAACCAACTCAAAGTATCAGTTGGATTTGAGCTTCCTGAATACTCCGGTGGCTGGCAAGCCATGAAATCCTTGTATTGCCCTTTCTGTTTAAAGCCTCCTTGATTTGGGTACCATGGGATGAAAAAGTTCTGCTGTTGTGGTTGGTGTTGCTGTTGGGGTTGTGATACAGGTGGTATAGTAACGAATGGTAAAGAACCAAATGGTGTTGATACTGTAGTGAAAGGTGCAGCAGAGTAAACAGGAGGTGGTATCGACTGGGTAAATATAGCTGACTCTCTGGGCAAATGAGTGGTCTGAGTTTGATAAGAGAACTGCGTCTGATGCTGCTGATGTTCCAACTCCTGAACCCGATCTCTCAAACTTTGCAGAGTATCTTCCAATTGCAACACATAGTCTTGTTGATCAGATTCATCGTTGAGGGAAGTACCGGCTCTGTGGTGCTGTTCATTGACTGCAGTGGAGGACTGGTGATTTCTTCCGGGGGACGCATGGGTAGTTGTCTGGTTCACGTTATCAGCCATTTCTATGCTATACACAGCATCTCACCAATTGTTAGATATAATCCGTTAGTATAAACACTAACCACTCTCAAAGCTACTCTACTAATTACCCACCCTGGGAATACTGGACTGACCAGAGCCTCGGTTCAAGTATTGCACAAATCCATCATGCAAATCCTCAAACCAGGGCTCTGATACCAACTTGTAACACTATACTTTTAAACAAATACTTTACTGCATGCGGAAGCTAGTTACATATAATTATCTTAATTACATAATAGATACAAAAGATTTTAACTTGTTTTACATAACAAAACTTCTACAGTGTTAATCCAAAACAACCTCTAATCAAAAACTTTGACATCAGAGTTTGGTCTGTCCACATTCCCAGCCCAAAGCATCAAGATCACCTCAGAGGATCTGCAAACAATCTAGTGGGGAATTAGCACAAAGCTAAGTGAGGGAACAAATATCTACACATACACAAGGCAAATATGCCCAAACCAAATAGCTCATGAATCCCAGGAGAACCGGCGGTGTTGCAAGCACCTACAACCAAGGTCGGCCAAAACCAAGGTTTACCGATAGTCCAGCTAACAGTGATAACAACACCAGTCTTCTTGGTACAATAAATGCACCCCAAGAACTGATAAGTTACACCCCCAAGCAAAGGCCCAGACTACGCTGGTCTCCAAATAACATGTATATACAATCCAAACAAGAGCAATCCAAACAAGAGCATTTCAAATAGGATATTAAATCCTGTATATCCGAAGATATAAATCCACTCACCAAAGTCTTCAAACTCTGGTACACTCGAGTGACTAACTCACCGAGTCTTCTCAGTTCCTGATATTGAAGTAACCCAAGTCAGTGTTCAATTCATAATACTGATCCAAAATAGATATCATATCTAACCATGTTAATCATGTATGTACATAATAACATATATACATATTCATCATACAATAATCCCAAAGATATACAAATCATTGAACCTGATTGACTCCAAATCCGATCGAATGGTAATCCAAATAAATATCTAAATCCGATAATACCAAATCCGATAATATCCAAATCCGATGGAATGAAAATCCGAGTAAATGTCTAAACCCGATAAAATCACAATCCAATCATATGTTTAAATCCGATAATCCAAGATTCCGATAAAAGAGTTAAGGTCAAATATGATATTAAGTTATCGGATTCCGAGTAATGGCAAATCCGAGAAAAGGCACAATCCGATAAGATCACAATCCGGTAAAGTCACAATCCGGTAAAGGCACAATCCGGTAAAGACACAATCCGGTAAAGTCATAATCCGATAAAGTTCACAATCCGATAAAGTTCACAATCCGATAAAGAGTTAGGGCCAAATCCGAGTAACTTCTATCGGATTCCGATACTTCTATCGGATTCCGAGTCATTCAACCACAAATCCGACAGAATCATAACTTCAAGCATAAAATATATTTCTAACTTCAATCTTATTGATTTCATGCATACAAGTTATATATGTTTCCAGAAATCAGTCTAACATATAACTAACACATATAAATCATGAAATCTAACATGCATACGTCCTATGATCATCAAATCATCATATATGCATCAATCGGATTTCATATATATAATACACAAATCTATAAAACCGAGATTAAACTACAATCAACATAATGGCATGGAATTTCTAACCTTTAAATGATATCAAGTAATCAACTAAAATGCAAATGAGATAGAAGCTTGATTTTTCTTTTCTTTCTTCCTTCTTTTCTTCTCGGCCGAGAGCACCCCAAAGAAACACACACAAACACACAAAGTTCACTTCACAAGTAAAGAGGTATGGCTTGGGGTTGCTTACTCAAATACTCCACCATCCCTCATCATTTTATTTTAATTATCATTTTCTAACTAACTAAAAATAATAAAAACAATAAAACAAATAATACAACCAATACTTGCCAAGAACATATATTCACAAATAATTCACATCAACCAAATAAATCTCAAGATTAATTAATTAATTACCTTAATTAATCTAGGCCGGTAAGGAGGATGTTACATTTACACATGTGGTAACAAATTTGAAATAAAATCTTTAAATGGGTATGTTTGGAAACAATTACAATAGGTATATGGTCACACTTTTTTTCATCAAATGTGTGACAGAAGATCGTATCATTTTAGGTTTGTTATGGTCGCACGAAAAAATGTGATCGCAACTTAAAATTGTGACTATAGGGTATAAACTTTTCATGTTAAAATCAAACAATTCATCCGAAAGTGTGACTATAGACACACAATTTTGTTATTTGAGTGATTGTTGTTCAACCTTTGGTCACACAAGTATATAATAATTGTGGTTATTGAATAGTTGCTAGTCACACAAAAATACTTAAAATTAAATGTAGCTGAAATCGTTGTATAGTCACAATGTTTCAAAAGTGTGACTGTATATTTATAACCTATAGTCACACGAACGTTGTAAGTCGTAACACCCCACCTTACTACGACACAATAATATGCGCTTTGCCCCCACTGTCTCACGGATTTGTTTGTGGCGACAGACGAGAACTTCCCAGGGAGATACCCATCCCTAGATTGCTCCGGCCCAAGCACGTGTAACTGTAGAGTTCTCATGAGATTTGTCATGTTTGTGTGGTCTTAAAATGCGTTGTGTCATGTAAGGTCTAAGTTACTTATAAAACCAACACCTCTTCTGTCCACGGCCAATGTTGGATTGCCTGAGGTACGAACGAATACACGACGGATTGTTAATTTTGACACACAGTTATACATTATCCGCGATATTATTCAGTTTTAGTCACACAAAAATACTTTAATCATAGCTGAAAATGTTTTATGGATACATAATGTTTTCAAAGGTGTGGTTATCTATAATGTATCGTCACACTAATTTATGTGACCATCAACTATTTATGGTCATATAATTTACTTTTATGATGACTATTGTTTAACTATAAACACACACAAGAACCTAAAACATGACCATAATATAATTATAGTCACATTTTTTTCATTTTATCAAGAACATGATTTACCTTTAGTCACACATAGGAAAATTCAACTGTCACCATATAATGCTTACACTCAAATCTTTTTTTTCATGACAAGTAATCTATTTAGTCACGCATAATGAAATACAACGGGACCATAAAATACTTAAGGTGACATCATTTGTTTCTTTTACTGACTAATACAAACACATAAATAAATAATTAATGTGACCATATGAACTAGTTTTTAGATACATTGAAAAAGTGTGACTAAACCCACTATATGATATTAGTAATTACATCATGTGAAAATTGCTATGGTCCGTTATAAAATCCATCAAAAATTTTATTAACATATCAGTGACACTTTTTTACGAGTTTGGCTAATAATTGTCACATTTTTATGTTTAAGTGTGACTAAAATTATTTACTTACTATGCAATTGTCACGTTTTTATGTTTAAGTATGACTAAATGTATTTATTTACCATGCAATGGTCACAAACAAAATTAAATGTATATAAAAGTATGACAAAATTTGAAAATGACATTTAGTCACACTTTAAATCAAAAGAGTGATATGTTTGTTTTGAAAAATGTATGACTAAAGATCATTTTTACCTAGTGGTTGGAAACAAGAATAAGAAATAAAAAGACAAAAATACCTTTTGACTAGCGATTAAAGTTAACTAAAGTTAGTATATATGGCCAAAAGTAAATAAAATAACAACAACAATGACTATTTTTATAATTTTTAAAATTAAAAGATTAGAAGTAATATTTCGTAACAACCACATGAATTGTTTATATAATTAATTTAAAGAATAATAAACTTCAGGCCTTTCTTTAAAAGAGATTTTCAACTTTGAAAGATTTTTTTTATGAAAACGAGTTATAATATATATATATACACTATCCATTTTATACCGTTTTCTATACATTTCCTAGTCATCCAAAATTAATATATAAAAACAATAATACGTAATTTGATCGAGTAATATAAACTCAAATCATTTTACCAAAATTACCTTTTTAGTTTTATACTTTGAGCGTGATAGTTATGGTGGGAATCAAAGAGACCCCTACCTACCAAACTCTTGTTTATGAACTTATGAACATCTATATCGTCCTATCGTCATATATATATATATATATATATATATATATATATATATATAGGGTGAGGTTAAATAAAGAACCCTTGTTAAATAAAGAACTTAAAGAACCATTTGTACACCATTGGATCTAGACATGGATGGCTATGATTAATTTAGGTAAAAAACCATAATTAATTAAGAATCAGCGCCAATATATGAGACTAAAAGGACAAAAATGTAAATTAACATTCTCAGCCTTCGATCACCTTCCGTTTTTAACGCTCTCTATACGGAAACTGAATACATTCAAATGCAATCCCAGAACCAAATAACCGTAAACCCACCTACTTCAAATCGTTTCCATATCAAAAGCGAGGAACTAAAAATTTAGGTTTTCATACGAACCTAAATCGAAGTGATAATCAACTCCAAGATGCAAACAAAGTAAGAATTATGTTCGTTTTTTTTCTCTTACATGATCAGCAATGCAAACATTTTGATTGAAACCACTTGTTATGAGTTTATTTTCAGTGGATAATCCTAAGAGAAGAAGCGGTCGATTGATGGCATCGTTTTCCAAAAAAATAAAATCTGATGGAAAGATAATCAATATCGACGATGATGATATGGAGGTAGAGCAACAAAGTGCAAATAATGATGGGAACAATCATAAAGCAGAACCAGAACCACGAACGATATCGGATGAAGATCAACCAGTTGAAGGGGATGGTAATTCTGCTGAGGAAGATGATGGTAATTTCAAAATCGTAATGTGCATAAAACTAGTTAAAACAACAAAACCTAGTTTGTATTTAGGAATAAAAAATGTAATCTTGATTTTGTATGCTTATGTGGGATGTAGATCCTACAACGTTGTTATTTAGCAAACTAGTTAAACATTTTGCAATGTTTGCATTTTGCATTTGAAGTTCATATGTAGAACCTCTTTGCTTTTGTCAGTTTGCAGTTCATATTGAAATTCAAAAGCATTTTTGCATTTGAAGTTCGGATTTAACTTTTGGATTTGCATTTGCATATGATAGTTGTTAGTTTGCATTTTGTACAACTTTGCATTCCCACACCTGATTGACAAATTCCATTTGAACTTATATCAGTTTGCATTTTGAACTGATAAATTGTGTTGCAGCATATTAGAATGTTTTCTGTATTACCTCTTGCATTTGGGAGTAGTAATAGTACAACTTTGCAATTCAACAAACTGATAACAACGGTTTGAATTTGCATTTTATAAATATCAGTTTGCATTTTGTTGTTGGACAAATCAATTTCAACCATAGTGCCTTGAAGCTTGCATTTGCTCTTGTCAGTTTGCATTTGATGTTGAACTTCAAATGCATTTTGCATTTGATGTTTATGTTTAACTTTTGCATTTGCAAATGATGATTGTTAGTTTGCATTTTGTACAACTTTGCATTCCCACAACTGATTGACAAAATTCCATTTGAACTGATATCAGTTTGCATTTTGAACTGATGATTATGTTGAAGCATATTGGAATGTTATCAATATTAACTTTTGCATTTGGGAGTAGTAATAGTACCACTGTACAATTCAACAAACTGATAAAACGGTTTGCATTTGCATTTGATAATTATCAGTTTGCATTTTGTTTTTGGACAAATCAATTTCAACCACAGTGCCTTGAAGCTTGCATTTGCTCTTGTCAGTTTGCATTTGATGTTAAACTTCAAATGCATTTTGCATTTGAAGTTCGTGTTTAACTTTTGCTTTTGCATTTGATGATTGTCATTTTGCATTTGAGGTTCATGTTTAACTTTACATTTGCATCTTCCACGACTGATAAAACAGTTTACATTTGCATCTGATAAAAATATCAGTTTGCATCTGTTATAGGACAAAATCAGATTCAAAACCTTTAATTTGGAAAATGTTATCAGATTTAACTTTTGCAATTTGGAAATGGTCATTGTACAACTTAGCATTCTCACGATTGATTGACAGTTTGCATTTGAATTGATAATGTATCAGTTTGCATTTTGATATTTGAAAAATCAGACTCAAAACAAGGTAATTTTGGGAAGTGATCATTAATTTGCAGCATATTGGAACGTTATCGGTTGTAACTTAAACAGTTTGCATTTTGAATTATGTTTATATTTTGTTATGTGATCATGTTATTATATCCTTTATAGAGGCTACCGAATCAGAGGATTCACATTTCCCACCTCCACAATTTCATTTTAAAGTAAGAGATGCAAAACCTACTACTCATAACAACAAGAAACAAAGTGGGAAGGAATCTGTTGAACATGAAGATGAAGGTATTCTCACTGAATGTTGAGTTTGCTTTTTAGAATTTAAATAAAACAAATGTTATTATAATTATATGATTATAGCAAACATCTTTCATAGAAAATTGATATAAAATTATAATTCCTTGATATGCAGATGCAACAGAAACAGATGATGAAGTTCAGAAGCCACCACAAAAGGAAAGCATTGTTAGCAAATCCAAGACTACGACAAAAAAGAGTAGTATTGGAAAAAGTAAAAAGACAAGTGAAACAAAAAAGATTGTTGAGCGTGCAAAACCTGTCGAGTCCGGTGAAAATGAAGGTATCAAACCCACATGTTGAAATACATCAAAACTTGCAAACTATAAAAAATATAGGGTACTCTGCAAAATGCAAAAAACCACTGTAATTTGCATTTTGTAATGATACAATTTCCATTTGGTAGTGAAAACAGTTATTATTTCCAACACTGATTACACAGTTTGCATTTTTGCATTTTGAGAAATTATTTTTCATTTTGCTGTGCATGACAGATACACCTGATTCAGATGATGATTTTGTTAACCCCCCATCAAAGATTGTCGGTGAAGGAACAACAACAAGGAAAAAGAAGAAGGAAGAAAGTTTGTTAAGTAAAGAAAAACGGGGGAAGTCTGTTGGTTCTGAAATCGTACCATTTCAACAAAAAGGAAGAAGGGGAAAGTCTGTTGGAATAAAGAAAGTGCCTGAAAAGCAAGAAATCTACTATATAAAGTCAAGGCAATCACCGATCTCGTTTCTGCATATGTGTAAAAGTTTGACTCCGGGAATGAAAAGGATGATAAAAGAGATGGGTTTTGGAGAAATAATCAAATGTAAAGTAGGATATATACCAGGGAGGCTTGCGTACTGGATTGTTGATAATTTCAATACGGAGAAAATGGAATTAACAATTGGTGATGTTCCATGTCATCTGAACAGCGATGCAGTGTTTGAAATTCTGGGGTTCCCATTGGGAGGTACAAAAGTAAATGTTGTTAATAAAGCAGGTGTTGGAGATACAGAAAAGGTGACAGCTTGGAGAGAACAATATCCAACACCCGAAAAAGGGCCCCAAAACATATATTTGAAGCAAGTCATAGAGAGAATTCTATCCGATAAGAATCCTGGAGAAATGTTTAAGTTGAATGTGCTGGTTATAATCATGACAATGATGGCTGAGGGAGTCAGATGTGGAACGGTTAATCAAAAGTTCCTCCCTTGCATTACTGATGTTAACAACCTAAGGAAAATGGACTGGTGCGCATATGTTGTTGAGTGTGCAAAAAGATGCAAAACAAGATGGGATAGAGATGATATCAAAAGTTGGTTTACAGGACCATTGCTGTTTTTGGTGGTACGTATAATAATAACTTGAAATTTAATATATACAAAAGTTTCAATACAATTAAAAACTGTTCTATTTTGCAGCTTTGGTATTGTACCACGCTTAACAGGATTAAGAAGACTAGAGAGATGACATACCCTACATGTACCTACTGGACAACAGAAATGTTGAAAGAAGAGGAAGTTAAGCTGCTATCTGATGAAAAGTTGAAGATCAAAACAGTCCCAAAGGCTGTGAAGGTTGAGGTGAAAGGTATACTTAAAGTTTTGTTTAATAAGTACCCAAGATGCAAACAATCTTCAAACAATAATTTCATATTTTACATGATTTGATAACAGGTGAAAAAAAGGATAAAAATCAAAAATCAAAAACAACAAAACAGAGAAAAACAGCTGCTCAAAGCAAATCAAAAGTGAGGATAGTCGCAAAAGCGAAGAAAGGTAAATGCAAAAATATTATAAAAATCTATGCTATAGATACAACAAGTATAAATGAAAAATGATATACATTTTAATGTCTTACTGACCAAACTGCAAAAAACAGAAAAATCACATCATCCTCTATCTGTGGTGGAGCCTCCTAAACAAATAGAATCAAGTGAACATCTTATGGCAGCAGGAAATGAATTTTAAGAAGGTGATATAGTTTATGAGAGTGCTAAAGAGAATGAAACAGAGGTTGGTTTTGAAGATAAACAAAGTGAAGAAAGGGAAGATGGCAAGGCTGATATTGATGAACAAGAAACTGGGAGGCATAGTCCATTAATCAATGAGGGAGATGAAACAGAAGTTCAAGAGTGCAGCCCAGAGGTATAAAATGCCAAAAAAAAAAATTATTTGCATTATGTATTGCGTAAATTTGCATTTTGTTAGTTTGCATTTTGTAGTTTGCATTTTAAAATTTGCATTTGTCATTTGAATTTTTGTTAGTTGGCAATTTGCATTTTGTACTACTTAAATGCAAACAACAAAAGTTAAATTTAACTAATAAAATGCAAACTGTAGTTTGTATTTTGTAGTTTGATTTTGTATTTTATACAGGGACATAGTATTTAACTATCTTAATCAAACAGTTTGCATTTTATTAGTTAAATTTAACTAATAACATGCAAACTGTAATATATTTGTTCTCTTTTAACTAACATTTTGCAATTGAAGTTTGCATTTTTGCATTTTGCATGAATGACATTACATTGAAATGCAGGAGTTTGTTGCAAATATGAAGCAACTGTATAAAGATCTAATTGCAAAGAAAGAAGAACTTACTGAGGTTATGTGGAGGGCACAATTTGAGTACCCTGAAGATCAAAATATACATGATCTACTGCATCAAATAAAGAACAAAGTGGTAGAAGATCTGAAACTGGGAGAATTTAACTATGTCCATAAAAATGAGGAAATGGAAGCAATGATTGAAGAGGTTAAGGAAAATGTGATCAAGGAAGTTTCCGAAAAACTCATTGAACATTTAGAGAAGGAATATCAACTGAGAAGATCTGGAGCAAAAGTGGTAGGGAATGAGCAGGATTTTCAAACACCAGACAGAAAGATCGACAACGTGTCAGATACAACTCCAACAGATACTCAACTAATAGAGAGCACACAGTTTCTGAACGTGGTTGATAAGATAGTTGCCTCGCGTTTGATGTTGAGTAAAAAAGGGAAAGAAGCTAAATGCAAAAATACTGGATACGAGGAGAGTCCAGGAAAGCGTAGAAAACTGAACAACTTTCCATCATTCAGTCTTGGATTGACACAGGAGGGTGAAGAAGCTGACATGCATGACGATCCAGTAGACTTCCAAAACATTGCAAACATGATGAGCAATGTAATCCAGTCAATACCATTTCTAAACGAATCAGTGCAAATAGATAAACAACAAGCTGATGCAGTGGAAAAAGTTGATGTTGAAGTGATGGATAAAGTGCAAGAGGAAAGGGGTGAAACATTTAAAGAAGGGCATAGCAATGTGCAGCTGGAAGAAGATGAAGCAATTGCTACAACTATTGATGAAGTGTTGATGAAATACGACAGAATGAGAGAAAAAGCAGGGCTCAATAATCTTGTTCTCGGGTATGAAGAAAACTTTGCAAAGGAAGATGACAACAAAGAAAAACGAAAGATAAACCATCCACTGCATTGTTGTCTCCATACAAACATAGAGAAGTAGAGATAAATGCAATAACTTCTAAGGAGGAGCTTGATGTAACATGCTGGCTGTTTTCAGCAACAGGGGATCCGATGTAAGTTAATATTTACAGACACGTTATCTAACCGACTCTATCTGAAACTATCATCAGCTGAACCCAAATGAACTGAATTATTATTATTATTATTATTATTTTTTAGAAAATCTCACAATATATCTGTTATACAGGGACATAGTATTTTTTAGGCAACCGGGTGTGGGATTAACAAAGGCATTGGCAGAAACTATAATTCCAGAATCTCACATACATCATTCCTTGGTGGATTCATGGGCAGCTGTACTCAACAACGAAGAGAGATACAAACACTCATCATCACCACGACGATTATTCTGCTTTGTAACTAATAATGTACTACTTAAATGCAAACAACAAAAGTTAAATTTAACTAATAAAATGCAAACTGAAGTTTGCATTTTGTAGTTTGATTTTGTATTTTATACAGGGACGTAGTATTTAACTATCTTAATCATACAGTTTGCATTTTATTAGTTAAATTTAACTAATAACATGCAAACTGTAATATATTTGTTCTCTTTTAACTAACAACATGCAAACTGTGATATAAATTAGACAAAATTTGGCAATGAGAACACTGAAAAAAACAAGTTAAGCGAGGAGGACCTGAAAAAAGTGATAGAGGAAGAGGCCCAAAGAAGGTATCCTGTGTTTGAGACTATGATGGACAGATGTTTATCAACAAGCCCGTACAAACTTCAAGATGTGGAATTGGTATGTAAATGCAAAAAAGTAGTAAAATGTAAAATGCAAAATGCAAAAAAAAAATAAAAAAAAGATTTACTGATTGCAATTTTACAGGTGTTTGTCCCTATCATCGATGGAAGCCACTACTTTGTTTTTGTATTTGATATCAAGAAGGGACATGCACACATAATAGATAACATAGCAAGGCCGCGAGACTCAAAGTTTAGATATGAAGATATATATAATATTGTGGTACCAGTTCATTTCCGTTATACATAAATAACTCTAACTGTCTGTCGGTCTCAATCTAATAGAATTAATTTGCGTAAATTTTAAATGATACAGAAAAGTAGTATGGAGATATTCATAGAAAATAAAAAGATCCAAATCAACATGAAGCTGTTCAAGAATGACCCAAAACTAGTCAACGTGTCTTGGAAAACAAGAGAGAATTACAGAGATTGTGGGGTTTTCATTATGAGACACATGGAGACCTTTTTTGGAGTGACAAAAGGTTGGTAATCAGGCTTCAAGATGGAACGATTTGATCAATCAGAACAAATCTTGAGGCTGAGGGAGAAATATGCAGCAAAGATTTTGCTATCCGACATCAATGAGAAAAGAGAAATAGTTCTAAAGGAGGTGGAATTGTACAAGAAGCTACATGTCGACGAGCAAAATATTTTGCACTTTGAAGCAGATATGAGAATCAAACAACGTGCTGCACTGTATGCTTGAAAGTTACTACTGGAAACACACAAGTTGTTTGTTTCAAAAAACAAAACATGACTTAGTTAGATGGTTTAAAACATTGGTTTCTGGAAAAAGACACAAGTTTGTTAGTTGGAACAATTGTTTTTGCTTGTTTTTAGTTGATGGTTTAAAACAATTTTATATGGTGAACATTGTTCTGAATTATGTTTCAGTTGTTAATGCGAAGAATTCGCCCACTGCATAAAAATCAGATACAAGGTGTGGTATAAAATTTTATGAATAAGATGATTTATTCATTTTGTTTTCCTGTATATTCTTTGATGGAATTAGCAAAATGCAAAATGTAAAAAACAAAAAAGTTAATAAACTCAGTTCAAAATGAAGTTCAAAATGAAGTTCAAAATGAAGTTCCAAAAAATTATTCGTATATGTTAAATTGAACTATAACAATGCTAAAATCAGTAATAACTTCTAACATATAATATAAAATGCAAACATTATTCGTATACGTTAAAATGAAGAACAGTGAATACAAAATGCAAACATTATTCGTATACGTTAAATTGAACTATAACAATGCTAAAATCAGTAATAACTTCTAACATATAATATAAAATGCAAACATTATTCGTATACGTTAAAATGAAGAACAGTGAATACAAAATGCAAACAATGTAAATGCAAACAATATATTAAATATAATATATTAAAAACATACTTAATTATAAAAAAACATCATCGATTGAATTACATAAAACATCCTTCAGAACATAAACATACGATAATTTAAAAAACAAAAAAACAAAAACCCTAATCCAACCATTTGTCAAGCCCATTGTTGTAAGAAGATTGATCCTGAATTGATTTAAAAATTTGTTCTCGTAACCCTTCGGCAGATGCAAGCATGGATCTCTGATGTTCAATTTGTGAGGTGAAGTTGCAAAGACGCTCCTCCTCAAGGGAAGAAATCATCGGAGCAGCCTTAATCATATTTTCGCAGTTTTGAACATCTTCAAGCTTCGATCGAATTTAAGCAATCATCTTCTCTATGTCTCTAAGCCTTGCCTTGTCCTGAAGTATATGATAGTCATTTTCTTTCCACATATACTGAATTTTACGCAAATTTTCCTTGTTCTTGCACCCGTCTTCTGATTTAACAGGGATGTCCATGGATGAAAAGTAATGTTTGAGAATGGCAAAGTAAGAATAGATGTCTGATGGATGTCTACAGCATATATGGCCTATTTATGGAAGAAAATGAGAGCGGGAAATGGGAAAAAGGGGGGAAAAAGAACCGCCAAAAATAAATTAATGTCATGATTATAAAAAAAAATTTAATTGTTATTATGATAAATTCTATCAATTACGCGTTTTTTATTGATTGATAAAATGCTAAATATAGTTAATTGCAGTAAGAATTTTGAAACTTTGAATTTTGTAGTTCGCATTTTCATTAGTTTGCATTTTGCATTTTGCATATTTGCATTTTGTTAGTTTGCAGTGTATAGTTTGCATTCTCATAATAATGAACAGAATCATATTTGATCAGTTTCACATAAAAAAATTTCATCAGTTTCATATTTGATCGGTGAGTATTTTGAATCTTTCAAGTTTGTAGTTCACATTTTTCGTTATGTTGCATTTTTTTCATGTAACATTTTGCATTCGTTATTTTGCGTTTTGTTGTTTGCATTTCATAGTTTGCATTTTCTAAACATAGTTTGCATTTTCTAAAACAAAGTTTGCATTTCATAAGTTAACATTAACTACCCAGTATCACAAAATGCAAACAACACATAAAAGTAGAAGCAAATTCAACTAATAAAAGTAACTACACATAAGATGCAAAAATCTACTCGTAGTAATGAACAATGTAATTATTGGAAAAAACTGAAAATTATAAAAGATTGAAAAATTTGTTACTCAGGCGTAATAGAAGGTCCAACACCCGAATCACTAACAATTCCATCCCGTTTAGCTTTTTCCTTCGCTTCAACATGTTCAATTCTTTTAGGACAAGTTCGAATGTTATGAGGTTCGTAAAAACCACAATAACTACATTTCCGATGAGTCTTTGGTTGTTCAGAAATAGCCCTCTCCCGTGCACTAGTAATTCTCTTCCTAGTCCCCCCACCTTTATTCCTAATACCTGAAGGATTGTAAACCTCAACATTCTCAGGCTGGACAACCCCCAACATTTCACTTACAAACTCTTTATTTTGCATCTGATCATCTTCTGTGAATCCGTCAACAAATGACTTACATAACTCCTCTTGTGCTTCTAAAAACTTACCTAACTTTTCATTGTTACCTATTACCTTGTCCAACGCATTCTCAACATGCTGATATATACGACGAATAAGATCTTTTAAACCAAAATCTTCAAAAGCAGCTGCATTACGGATTTGAGAACTATCAGAAATCTTCGGAGGGACTACGTTCTTGGTCCATCTTTTACAAATGTATTTACGAGGGAACTCATTTACATCAAAAATACGAAGAGCATAAAAAATATGTCTGCACAAAAGACCAAATCTTTCAAATCTTTTGCATGAACACGTAATAACCTCAGAAGAAGGAATAAAGATAACCTGTCAAAAATAGAATGCAAACTGTTACAAATGCAAAATGCAAACAAACATAACTAAAAAATGCAAACAAAATAACTAGAACAAAATAACTAAGATAGCTCATGGAGAAATTTACCTCACTATCTTTCGGAAAATATTCATCAAATTTCTTAGGCTCCTTGTCTCTATTTATCGAATCATCCACTTCCATAGACAAAACACCTGAGTCTTTAATCTTAAAATTTTTTTGATTTTCAAACTCTGAAAATGACAAAGACATACATTTCTTGATAGAACAACCAATTTCCCTAGAAATGTCACTAAAAACAGCTTTAGTAAAAATCATATAGGCGTCCTCCTCCAAAGGCCAATCATGTCTAAAGTTAGGTGTGGTATATAAACTCTCATGGTCATTTTTTGACTGAACAAACCTTTGCTCGTGCATCGCGGTATCAAAATGAGTTAAAAACTCAACCAGCGTGTTACTTGAACGCATCAACTGGTTAAACATATGATTCTCTGACTCTGATCTAGACGATGTACGCATCAAACCAGACAACTCCCAGTTGCGAAAATATGTTGGGATCCAAAACTTCCTTAATGCAAACATATCAGATAACCATTTGTTATCTTCCAACTCAAACTCTTTAATTAAAGAATCCCATAAAAAATCAAAAACCTCGGGTTCAAGCTTGTCAGTCCAAACAATTTTGCTAAGATCTGCTTTGAAACCATTGTTGCAGACAGATAAAGCAACCTGTATACAAAACACAAAATGCATAATGAAAAAAATGCAAAATGAAGAATAATGAATACAAAAAGTGCTAGCTGAAATATGCAAACAACAAAATGCAAACTACAAAATGCAAACAACAAAATGTAAACTATCAAATGCAAACTATTAAATGCAAAAAAGCAAACTACCAAATGCAAAATGCAAAATGCAAAATCTAAAAACACATAATGGTGACAAAAAATTGTCAATAAAATGACATAATATTAAATGCAAACAACAAAAAAATGGCAAAATAAATAAATAAATAACTACCTTCATAGTAAGTTTTTCCATTATATGCCACATACATAAACGATGCTTCGATAATGGAAATACGGAATCAATAGCGATCTTCATGGCAGGATCTTGGTCTGTTAATATCATCCGAGGAGGCTGTGGGAATGCTTTTGAAAACGCATTTAATAACCATTTGTATGAACAAACGTTTTCTTTGCTCAACATACCAGCACCGAAGGTAACACATTTCTTGTGATTATCGACACCGGTAAAAGGGATAAATACCATATCGTACCTATAAGAGAATGGTAAAACATATTAAAGATCTGGAATATATATCTAATAGATCAAAACAACGACACCAAAAAACAATCAAAAAAATATATATTAAAAAAGATAGTCGGCCATCATGTAGATGAGAAAATACTTGTTGGTACGGTATGTAGCATCAAACGAAACAACATCACCGAATGCATGATAATTATGCTTCGCATCTTCATCAGCCCAAAACAAACCAGCAAGTGCTTTATTAGAATCAACGAAGTACTCAAACGAAAAATCAGAAATAGATGCTTTTTTTTTGTTCAACAGGTCAACAACAATCTGACAATCGTAATCACCAATGAAAGACAAAATATCCCTTTTGTAATTCTTTGCATCTGTCTTTGTAAAACCTATATCTTCTGAACCAACAACTTTTGACAAAATTCTATGCCCAGCAGAAGACCCAACACTAGCTTCATTCAGGTTATGCAAAAGGAGTTTTTTAGAAAAACTCACTTTGCGTAATGCATTTAAGTGTTTCATATACTCTGGATGAACCAACAGATGATTATGCTCTTCCTTAAAATGATATATACGATACTTATTGTCAGGAGTAACCGACAATCTGATCCGGGCAAGACAATCACACCTCTTAGAAGACCGCCTTTTTCTCTTTTTGCTCTTTTTAGGCGCATCAGTAGCCTCAGTTGAGTCAGTGTTACCAACAACAGACACAGTTGTCTTATCAGGATGCAAACAATTCAAACCAACACTAGGGGATTCCTTTTTTTTGGCTTTTTTCCTGCTTTGGCACATGTAAACATCTTAATTTTGACAAGACCAACAACACTTTTAGATCTCCCGGAAGGTGGCTTCGAAGTAGATTTTATCGGTTCAAAACCACCAAGCTTTGCATATTCCTTAGGAGTTGATTATTGTTTACGTAATTGCAGGGGATGGTAAACAATTAAAAGACTATTCTACCTTTTCTGTATTTTTTTTAATTAATACAAAAAGAAAAAAAACCAATTTTATAGGAGCAGTTACAGGGAAAATGAATGGCTGAGATTTCTCCTTACATTTAGTACCGTAATATTATTTGTACCGGATCTCTACTCTAAAGAACCAAACCAATTTTATAGGAGCAGTTACAGGGAAATTGGATCAATAAAGAACCATGTGTTAAACAAAGAACCTAAAGAACCAATCTGGACCTTTGGATCATCAAAATCAATGGATGAGATTGATCGGTGGCAAAACTGTAATTATTATGTATTAATTAAGGAAGAAAAGGGTAAACATGGAAAATCCCCCCCCCCCCCCAACAACCTCGATTTTAAAAAAAAAACTCAAAAACTTTAAATTGTCATAACTTTTTAAGTTTTGTGAATTTGAACAAAAAAATTATACCAATCTTTTAGTTTTATAATCCTCTTTCAAACAAGATCACTCTTCCCATATTTTTCTAAAAATTTTTTAACATGAAATTTTGTTTGCATTTGGGCAGCATGTACGTTTTCGTTTTTTGCATTTTGTATTTAGGTTTGAATGAACACAGCTCAAAATGCAAACTACGGATTTTGCATTTTGCATTTAGGTTTGAATGAACCAAGCATCTAGGAATTTTGCATTTTGGGCTTGAATGAACCCAGCTCAAAATGCAAAATACGGATTTTGCATTTTGCATTTAATATGAACACAACTCTAAATGCAAAATTTGCATTTCAAAAAAAAAAAGTTTCTGAAATATATCAAGTCCGGTCTTGTTTGAAAGAGGACGAAAAACTGAATCTAACGGTATAATTTTTTTTGTTAAAATTCTTAAAAACGAACAAGTTATGATCATTTAAAGTAAGTGGTGAGTTTTTTTTTTTAATTTTGGGGGATGGTGGGAGGGATGCTGGAGCACGACGTGTTTTTCTTTTTTTTTCTAAATTTCCTTTTTTGCCCTTCAACTATGTGTCACGTGTCATTACCAGAGGAGGTTCTTTAAGTTCTATGTTTAAGGGAGGTTCTATGTTTAACCTTACCCTATATATATATATATATATATATATATATATATATATATATATATATATATATATATATATATATATATATAGGGTAATGTTACATATAGAATCTTACTTAAACATAGAACCTAAAGAACCACTTTAGGTGATGACACGTGACATTTTGTTTGAGCGCAAAACTGGAAAATTAGAAAAAAAACGCACACCTCCCCCCTCTCTTCCAACACACTTTAAAAAAAAACTCACTCGATCTTTAAATGATCATAATTCATTCGTTTGTAAGAATTTTAACAAAAAAGTATATCGTTATATTCAGTTTTTCATCCTCTTTCAAACAAGACCAGACTTGATATATTTCTGAAACTTAATTTTTTTTTGAAAATGCAAATTTTTAAAAATTTGCATTTTCACCTGGGTTTCATTTGAAAATGCAAAGATACAAAAAAAATGCAAAAATCGAATGTAACACCGGGTTTCACAAGCTTAAAATTAGCGCCAATTTAAACTTTTTAAACTTATTTACCAAAAGCTTGTAGCGGATAAAATCACCATTTACAAGATTATCAGTTTGTTATCTGACTAGTTAACGTCTTATACAACAGGTGTTACTGTAACTAACAACCGACCATCGGATCACATGCATATAATTAACAATTTGTGTTCCTCGAAATATACATACTACAATTACCCACGAGTAACCCCAGCTCACCAGGCCGTCAGTCACGAACCTGCGAAAAAGGGAAATCTTCCATCGTTAGCTACAACTAGCTAGTGAGCACCAATTTACACATTAGTATCAATAAGCATGCTATCACATCACAGTATGGCACACAGAGCTAAGCTATCACATAGCGGTGTGCCGACATGTCAGCGGGATAATATCTTGCGAGGTAGCTAGCCTAGCTCAACGATCCTAGCTGGGGAATCAGTCACAACCAACCGCATCGGTGGGGGAGTGAAGAGCAACCCACCATCACGTTTGAGTCACTAAGACTCCGTTCGGATCTGATCATAGACCAAGATCCTCACTGTATGTCGAGGAACGGCGGCCTGCAGAACCCTCTGGGATCCGGAATTGGCCATCAAATCCCATAGACCTGGAATTTACCGTCGAGTACCGTTGATCCCGAAAAACACTCAAGGATCCAGCCGCGTTAGCAAACTGACCTCAACCACTGCGTCTGTCTGGACAGGAATCATAAACACGTTTGACCCATAGGGTCCACAGTTCGCACGCGTATCACATATCACAATTTATATCACATGGTACCACATATAACACTATATCACGTCACACCTCACGCGTTCATATATATATATATATATATATATATATATATATACATATGGCTGATCCAATCAGGATCCAATTACAAGCGCATATACATTATCACATTAGCTTCTGCTCATACTTGATGAGCAGAATACAAATTACCCTTTAAACATAGCATACAGTTGTCACATAAGTCATAACCCTACTTGGGTCCATCTCGTATCACTTCACTTATCTATCGTCACTACCATAATCACATTACACGTGTTATAACACAACACGTCACTTCCCCACTTACCTCGCACGTGCATACGTCACTATCACAATAGCACGTTTCAACACACAATAGATAGTTGTATTATCCTATTGTGATTGATCAATTTTTTAAAAGACGGAATGTAACACCGTACTTTTAAATTAACTTTAATACGCACGTGCGGAAGCTAATTACATATATTTACATTAAGAACTAAAGATATATACAATATTTTTCATGTTATTAATTTACAAAATTCCACTACGGTGTTAATTACAAAACATGCTCTATACAAAAACTTTGACATCAGAGTAGTGGTATGTCCATATCCCCAGTCCTACATCTCCAGAAACTCACCACGGAGTATCTGCAAAACAAACTAGTGGAGAATTAGCACAAAGCTAAGTGAGAGAATAAATAACTAAGCACATACAAGGCATACAGCAACAGCCCAAACACAAATCTCATCAACCAAGGAGAACCGGCGGTGTTGCAACCACCTACAACCAAGGTCGGCCAAAACCAAGGTTTACCGATAGCTCAGCTAACATGGCAGTACCAGCACCCTTGAGTACAACAAATGTACCTCAAGATCAGATATTGTAAATCCCCAAGCTACAGGCCCAGCCGCCCAGATAAGACTGATCTCCCACCAAACATGTATACATATTATTCAAGAGCATAGTTACAATCAGGATATCATATCCTGCATATCCGAAGATATAACAATTATTCTACTCACCGAAGTCTTCAAAACTCAGGTTACTCAGCAATCTATTCTACTGAGCCTTGTCACCACCTGAACATACAACAATTAATCAGTATTTGCTTAATAATCTATCATAAGCACAATACATAACATGTACATAAATCAACAAGTACACATATTTACATACCACATGAACTAATACTCTACCAGCTCATAAACAACAAGTATAAATAAATGCGTATTCACAATTACCCTTTCCAACTTGTAATTCCGTGAAATCATCCAACTCCTTAGCTTAGACATTACATATTGTTCATCCATATGTTAAGGCCACACTTGATGTAATATCCAATTCAATACATCAATATCATCAAGGAGTTCGTTAGTTTCATCTTCATTCGGATTTATCATTAAAACCCTTAATTCCGAGCATAGGTATAAGTATAAATCCAAACAAGTCCAAATCCGATTAAAGTGTTAAGGAATAGTTCATATCCCAAATTCCGGATACAATTTCATAATTCCGAACAGATACTAAATTCGAGCAAAGGCACATTACGATCAATCATAATTCCGAGTAAAGGTTCACATCCAAATTCCGAATAATATCAAATCCGAATAAATGTTAAATTCCGAATAACGCTCAATTCCGGTCAATCCAATTCCGAACAGTTTATAATTCCGATTAAATGGAATTCCGAGTAAAAGCAATTCCGAATATATACTTAATCCGAGCAATGTAATTCCGAATAAATATAAATTCCGATAAAATAACTTCAATTCCGATCATTATAATTCCGATCAAAATGATCGGAATTCATCATTTCCGATCAACACATACTCCAATTTCGCATGATTCATAACTTCAATTCCGAATATATCAAATTTATACATAACTTCACTTTTATCTTCGATTCTAATCTGATTCGATCATATAGTGAAATCTAACTACCCAGATAACATTATAAACACATTATGATCATCATATAACACATAATTCTAACATGCAACAACCTAAATCATTAAATCATCATAGTTCATGCATTCATTCGAGTTTCTACTAATTTAATCAATAATTTCACATGGAATTTATGAATTAACATAAGATGTAATCTAACCTCTAGGTTTCAAAATCTTCAAATCAGAGATCTTAAACACAAAATTGTTTAATTGATTCTTGTTCTTCTTTTCTTCTCTTTCTCGGCCGTAACTCACCAAGCACACACACACACACTAATTTTAATCCAAATGCATGTAAATGGTGATGTTGGAGTTGATAAGGTGACTATGTGTCACCAACTTGGACACCTCATTGTCCACTAATGTCATTTTAATTAAATTAATAACTTTCTAATTTAAAATAAAATCACATAAAATAAACACATTATAACAATTTAATTCACATAATCAATCTTAGATATTAAGATTAGTAAATAAATTACCTTTATTAATCTAGGTCAGTTTAGGGGTTGTTACACGGAAATATATTACTAAAACCACAAAACATGAAAAACTTCTACAAGACAAAAAAAAAAATCAAAGAAGCCAACTCACAATTAAGAAAAACGAGTTAAAAGTGAACCATGCGTTGTAGCGAGAAATAAAAATTAAAGATTAGATGTTTGTGTGATACACATGTTTGTTTACAAAACACTAAAAATTAATAAAAAGTATTAAATAATTATAAAACACAAATGGAATGAGTATTTACAAAATGACGACATACATGGGCACACTCTGATCCGTCGTGGAAACGTTAATCCGAGGTGGGAGGGCAAATGTGACGGCATAAACATAGTATCATAATATGAAAAGAGGTGAAATAAAATGATTATAAAACCGAAACCAAACAGAAAATTTCGGTTTTTGGAAAACCAAAACCCAAACCGTTCGGTTTTTGAGTGGTTCGGTTTTCGGTTTTAGAGTTTTTTATTTTAACCATCAAGATTTGAAGACACACAACGATCTAGGTTACGAAATTAAATGAGACTGGAGTTATATTTAAAATTAAACATCAAGATGCGTATCACCTAATTCAAGCTATATGCATTGCAATTGATACAAGCAAAATGTCTGTCAAATGTTTAAACTTTAAAAACAAAGTTGAAACAAATCAAAACTCAAAGAAAAAACATATTAGCAAAACTGAAAATCGAGATGAACAACCGACTTCAACTATACTACATGCAACTTATAAAACTAGAACCTAAAAATCGAGATAAACAACTTGAAATGAAATTTTATATTAACTTGTAAATGGATAAATTTTAGAAAATAACAACAACAATAATAACAATAATAACAATAATAATAATAAAATAAATATATAATGGAAGGTCTTTGTGACCATTACTTTATAACCACCTTATCAGAATTATTCCATGCATTAAGATAAAACAAATTCAAAAGCATTTAATATTGTCAATTAATAATATATTTACTTTCATCATTAGTATTTGATATGGTGTACTTGTCAAAAGGCTGCATTTATTCCATTAATTATCATTAATTTACTATGGAGAAATTCTGGACTGTTTATATCTTTATATATAATACACCCCTCATATAAACAACCTACTGATTTATTTTATTTTTTTCATGAAATTTTTAATCGTATATACCCGACTCAAAAAGATTCTTACATTGAAAAAATATATGGAATCTTCCTCATTATAGTTATCCGATATAACAACAATTAACTTTTAACTTTTCGTTAAACACCATTGGTAAATGGTAAAATTAAGAAGATATATTATAATCTTTCCCGAATCCTCTTTCTAACCATCTTAATTAAAACGGTTATAAAATTGAAACTCTTAAATCTCGTTTGTTTCACCGTAATGTGAAGGAATGAAAAAGATTTTTATTTCATCCATGTTAGGTATGGAATATCACTCCTCTACCAAAAGAAATATAAACACTTCAAAGAATTTAATTTCTTTTCAAATAAAGTTATCAAACGCAATATACAATGAAATTTGATTTCAATTCCATTATATTTTTTACATTACGGTAAAACAAAGGAAAGCTTAATGTTTTTTATAAAAGAAAAGTACTCTACCCATTTAACCATTAAGTGTGATTAGACACTATCAATTGTTATATTCATTCAAAACGCAATAATATTCTTAATACTTATAATTTGGATTTATATTTACTTATATTTTAACTGTGGCATATAGTCCATATAAAAAACATAGTCCTAAAATTTAATATTTAATCACATGTGATTCACTATACAATCACATGTGATGGTAAAATCATTACATGTTAATTACGAAAATGCCACTCCGCCCAAATTTATAAAATTCAATCTGGACCATTAATTGGGCTGATTCAAGGGCTAAGATTAGTCCCTCAGGACTATACAGTAAGTATAGACTATATTGAACCTTTTTTTGTGGCATATAAATAAGACTATCAACATCGTTATTCATAAGTCACAACCCTCTCATTCCTTTTGTCATATCAACGTCTATCATCATTCCACTGCATCACTCTAACCCACACCCATCAAAAGCAAACCTTCTCTATTAAAAATAAATAAGAGAGAGAGAGAGAACATGGGATGGACAACCACCAAACGGATGAAACCCGTGGTTGAGGGGGATGATGTTCTCATGAACCCTTACCTAACCCAGCCTCCTCTGCTGGAACAAATGCGTAAGATCTAATCAATAAGCCGAGCTAATTATGAAATGATGTTCATCATTTTCAAATATCAAGTGAGAAGTGTGTATTTCTCTCCCGATGTGTAATAGCCAATGGACCAACAATCATCCTAGTAAGCTTGTCATACTTAATCGTGAGTTGAAACTATAAATGCTACTGCTAGATTGCTAATTAATGTCTTTATACTAAATTTGTCTTTGTGATTGAGCAAAACCGGTGAAAGAAACTTTACAAGATTAGTACGTAGTGGATCCGGAATTTCAAGTTAGGATATGTAGTGTCTAATAAACATTTAATTAGCAAGCTATTTATGATGATAATAACATTCTTTTTTTATTTTTCTTTGCATAATTTAGTAACTTGCATAGGAAGAATAATGTTTGAAGCGAAATTTTAATTAAGTAGGACTACAAGTGCTGTGTCACTTTAATGATTGATGGCATGGAAAATGGCAACACCAAATGGATTAATAATTGATTTAGTTTTATATCATGGAGTGAGTTTACCTGCCCACAAGAGATGGCCATCTACAAAAGCAAGCTTTGCCACGTGTCAGATTATCACCCTTTGATGCTTCTCTTTTTAATTTTAATCAAATGTTGGTAATGAGATGGGGACCATAGTTGTTAGCCTTCACCACCAAAAAGTTTTTGTGCTTTGCCAATCCATTCCATATGAGACAAATAAGTTAAGTTCCCTAATCACCAGGAGCAAACAAAGAATAATTACACACTATGTATGTACTAATTTGCTTTTTATTTTATATAATAGACAAAGCGACTTTCCTGATTTAATAGGTTTTCAAGAAAAAGTCGACTATACTATGATATATATATATACATACCGACTGTATTTTATACTTTTCTAGTCGTTCAAAATAAATATTTGTGTTTAGCAAGAATTAAACCCCGATCACATGAAAGACTTTACAATCATCTTACATTAAGCCATCATCTTACATTTTTTGTTTCATAACACTGTGTTCAGTTAAGAATACAATGAACACTCATATTCTACATATCAACAGATGAATTGCATAGAAAGATTGCGTTATTTGTGATAGTATTAAGAAAAAAGAACTTATATTTTGTTTTTTGGTTTTTTATTAAACTAATAATATAATTGTTAATGAGCTTATTAAGAAATCCTAGCATAGAAACTGTCAACTTGGTTATTATAAAGCTTGGCGATAAATTAATATAATTGTTAATGAGTTTATTAAGGTTGGTGATAAATATTAAAGTTAAATTGTATGTAATATAATAATTTTTTATTTACTATTATATGTAAGGAAATTTTTATTTAAAAAAAATATAATCAACTTAATATAGTTTCTAGTGTATGTAAGTTGTTTATAATGGAAGTTATGACAAAGTTTGTATATATAAATATATAATCGTAACTAAAAACCAAAGAAAAAAAGTTTTTTTTTTGCATAGAATGAAAGAATTATGAAAGTTATTTATTGTAAAAAAAGAAAAAAAAATCATTGTATACAATAATAACTAAGATTAAACTCATTGTATTTTCATGTGATTTATCCAAAATAGAAAGAAACACTTAAAAAATGTATAAACATGATATAATATTAGATGCAAAAAACCTCAAACAAACTAAAAGGATTAAGGTTAAGACTAGACATATATATATGTTATGTATTGGGTTATGCTCAATTTCAAATTTATTAGAAAATATGTTTAATGATAAAAATTGAAATTGAAATGTTAAATGACTAATATTGTTCTTGTAGATGATAAAAGCAAATACTCAATGTACAAGTATACATACTTTTGGAATTGTATAGTTATTAGGTAATTCAAAAGAACAATGAACATATAATCATAAATATTAAATAGTGAGGCCCATTTATTTATCATCCATTCAATTGATTACAATCTTGAATCTCCTTTGAATTGTTTGGGCTTGGGTCATAAATATGAAATTTTTTGTTATGCAATAACCTTCTTATTCTCAATTTCACCATTACGGCCTTTCCATCAAGTGTATACGTGATGCATGACTTCATAGAGAATTCATATGAAGTCTACTTTTGAAGCGTGTGTTGCATACTTGTATGAGCCTTCGATCTTATCCGATCCTATCTAGCCTGGTATCAAGCCCGGTTTCAAACCTACACCAACCAACCCTGTTTGCTTCGGTCCTCGGTTTTAGTTTAATTTTCTACAATTTAGTTTTAGTGGATTCGCTCTCAACCAGTTCCGGTCTCGATTAATTACGAGTAATGCTAAAAAACTAAATGATTTTAGGGGGAAATTATATATGCTTCTAGTAATATATATCATAAATGATTCTATCTATAAACCTAAGTTTCTATTTTTCTTATATTTTAATTATAGGTATTGATAATCAAGTTAAAAAATATATGATTACGAGGCTATTATTATTATTTTCAACAAGAAAACCAAAATATAAGTATATAAAACCACTTGCCTTAATAATATATAATAAATATAAATGTTAGATTGAAATCCACATGTAGCTTAGCACACTTCATTTAAAAAAACTTAAAAAAATGCGAATATTTGATTCAAACCTTGAACCTACAGGTTGGGTATATTGCTTCTAATTGCCATTCCGCTCAAAGAAGCTTTTGTTACATTTTATATATAGCTATAAAATATATAACTTTCATTAATAGAGTTAGTGTTCATTTCCTGTAACAAAAATTATAAAGTATACTTGGTATAATATCGGTGAAAATATTGATCCGTGGAAATTAGTATTTAAAGATATTGTTAATTTTTGTATCGATCTCTATATATCGGTGGAATATAGATGGAAATTAGTATTTGAAGATCTTGTTACCATTTGTATCTCCATATATTGGTGGAAATATTGATCGATTTTCGTATATCAAAATTAAGAATTGATTGATTTAAGTAACGTACGTGATTTTGTACGTGTGGAAAACATTGAGTTTCCGATTCCATGTTTTCTATATAAATATACAACCAACAGCACGTACGTACGTTATATCTTAGTCATAAAAATAAAAAATAAAACCTTAACTGGTTCGATCGTCGTCCGTCAACATATATATATGGATAACTCGATATATCTCGATCGATCCATGGACACTACAAGAAAAATTGGATATAGTGAGGACAAAAGTCCTCACTAAAGGTCCAAAAGTCCTCAGTAAAGTTCTATAGTGAGGACGTGTCCTCACTTTAAAGTTCTCACTATAAGGTTAACGCTAAATCTCTATGGTGAGGATTATTTTATTTTATAGTGAGGACATTCAACAGCTATAAAATAAATTAATATTACTTATAGCGAGGACATGTCCTCACCAGAGGTAATTATATTAAATTAGTTATAATTACCTATGGTGAGAACATATCCTTACCATAGTTAATTATACCTAATTATATTATAATTAGGTATAATTTGCTATGGTGAGGATATGTGCTCACTATAGGTAATTATACTCTGATTAATATAATTAACTATAGTGAGGATATGTCCTTACTATAGGTAATAATACTCTGATAATATAATTAGATACGGTGAGGACATGTCCTCACAATAGCTTATTATATTAAACAGAATATATCTATCTTTAGTGAGGACATGTCCTCACAAAAGTTTAATTTTATTTTGACAGGATTCTGCTGTATTTAAATTTTCCACCCATTTTCCGGGCTGTTTTTACCTGTTTTCTGCAGTTTTTAAAATTCCAAACAACATCAACATCATTAACAACAATATCATCATCATAAACATCATCATCATCTACATAAAACATCCTAGAGACATTACAAAACACAAGTATCAACAACAAGTATCATTTGACCCATAATATAGTTCCATACTAGAAAAACCTACACTTCAACCCTCGTCTTCGTCCTCGTCCTCCTCTTGTTCTTCTTCTTCTTCAAACTCAATATAAATATTGTGCTCTTTCAAACCGCGTAGAACGGTGTCTAATTTTAACTCCAATCGTGAAGATCGCGAAGATGACGAAGCCATCATCTCATCAACCTCTGCTTGAGTGTATGAACGTTCTCCAACGGGCCGAGAACATTCTCCAACAGGCTTAGATCGTGCGGCTAAGACAACTGATGAAGAACTAGCACGACGTACAACTTGCCCACGTCCTCTGTTGTGCCCGTGACGTGTTCCTAACACTTGTTCAACGATTTGATCCTCAGTCAATTTGTTAGGAACATCAACTTGGGCCTCTTTTAATGCCACCATCTCTTCCTGTTTAGTTACAAAACAAAATTAAATGATATAAGTACGTTTTACATAATTTTGTACATTAAGTAAGAGAAATTACTTACATATTGCTGTTGAGCAAGACTGCCGACGGCAAAGGTACCATTTCTTGTATGATTATGATGAAACGAGTCAATAAGGCTCGGATAAGCACCATCAGCTTGACGCTGAAAACCCATAAAATGAATTCAATATATAATTGTAGTTAATAGCAATAAAACAAATTAATCACCAAACGCGTCGACTCTTACCCATGTTACTATGCCTAGCACAACATCAAAAACAAATAAATAACATATGATTTCCCAATTGATAGAAAACTAAGATAATAGTCTCGACCAAATTAACAACAGTCTTAAAAATTCCCCTTAAAGACAACAATCTATTACTAACAGCATACAAATTAGAGGGCTTAATGAGGAAACTACATAATGTTATATATGAACCAAAAGCATTCCTTATCCATATAGCAAAAAATAACAACAACTATATATGACAGTATTGAATCATAAAAATACCACAATAGGCTTATAAAGCCTTGAATGAAAGGACAGTATCATAGACATATATGACAGTATTGAGATTCCAACTTTGAAAACGTATTCAATTTCTATAGTTTTAAACACCATATTACATATTTATACAATGAGTGATTGATTTATAGATAAAAACGACTTACCCGTTCATATCGCCTCTCGACATACGACTTGCTACCATGGTAACTCGGGTATGGTTGCATAGCTTTATTAGCAGAATTGACCTCAGCTATACGAATGTTGTCTTCTTTCGAGTAATAGTCAAGAAGGTTATTCCATCTTTGAGGACACATGTTATGTGGTGGTTGTTGACGAAGTGCTCCCACACAATTATGCCCCCCTCTGTCAGTGAAATAGCTTTTCTTAAACTTATTCTTGCTGCTTGAGTAAAGTCTAGCACAAAGCGCTGACACACCGTTCACAACATTTGTAGCCACTTCCGGGTTAACATCCAGGTACGGTGTCATATCGAAATATGTCTGCAATTTATAAGAAATAATAAGTGATGTAGTATATTTTTTACAGTTTTAAATATATTAAACAATCTCAACCTCGATTTGGGGCCATATGGCCGTCTTGTCCTCTGCTGTCCCAAGATTCGAAAGTAAAAGGCACATTGTTCCTTATAGTTACCCCAATTAGGCTTTTGAAGTCTTTAGCCAATGGACCAACAGGGCGAAACGTCTTTTAGTCCGTCAAGTCAAAGCTGATAGGCAATGACTCATAATTGCAACTTTCCCATAGCTTATTAAGCTTGCAATTTTTGGACTTTCCACGAGTTTTTTTTAACCTACAAATTCAAGTGAAAAAAATTAGAAGATACAAGTAAAGAAAATTCAAGTAAACGTAATATTCCAGAATCTCTTACCTGCAGCTGCACACCCCGAAATTGGTTGCGATCCTGGTGGTGGAGGATCACCACCGGCATCCCACCATGAGCCACAGCTGCCATCTGAAAAGTAAAATACAAGAATACGATCCTACAAAATGAGCATAAAATGTTTCATTATAAGACCAATACAAATAAACATATTACCAACATATAAGTAAAACAACTCAATAAATATATTGATTCAAATTAGTCTCTTTTTACAAACATAATTTCAATTCAATCAAATTCATCACTAGAATAAGTGCATGTAACAGTTTCATCATCGGAAGTATCACTATCAAGATCATTGTTGTCTTCATCATCAAGAACATCATCATCATCGTCGCGTGCAGGAGTAGGAATTTCTTCAACTTCGGTTGCTTCACCTATACTCAAACTAGTATAAGCCAGACCATCCAAATTAGCAGACAATGCAAGATCATTTGAATTACTATCATGTATAACATCTTCTTCACTAACTTCTGCGATTAAATCCCTATCCCAAATCTTTCGATGATTCACCTCTTGAACAACCTTCCAATAATCATGGCTTTTAGACTGGTCTTGAAGGTAAAAAAAACTTGATTTTCTTGTGTTGCTAGAATATATTGGTCTTCTTTATACCATTCACTCTGAGTAGAAATACTGGATATGTTATTTTTTGTGACACAACGTTGGTTATCGGTTCTGAACCATTTACATCGAAACAACACAACCTTACAACCACTTAAATAGATTAGCTCTAGAATTTCTTCAAGCAGACCATAATACATATTTCCTTCGGGCCCAGGAGTTGAAATTTCACTATTTTGAGTTGTACGTCTTGTATCACGACTATGAACCACAAACCTCACTCCATTAACTATGCAAGCAGTGTAAGTGTTTGCAAATATTGGTCCATTAGCCAAAGAATGTAATTCAGGACTACAACGTGATTCGTCGGCTACTCTCAGCTGATTGATCTATGAAAAATACAATAATATACGAGATTGAGTAATAATCGTTATTTTATTTTAATTAGAAAATATATTCATTGAGTTTACCTTCTCTTTAAACCAGTCAGGAAATGTTGTTTGTGAATCATTCCCAGGCATGATAGTAGTAAATTCACTGTAAAGTTATTGATAATTACTATAAGCATCAAAATGATAACTTTATGTAAAGATATTTTGCAATAAAAACACTTACGTCATGTACTCGTCGATCTCTGGACTGTTGTTAAGTACAAACCATTTTACTTTCGTCAGAAGTACACGATTTAGCTCGGTAGCTACACTTTTACTAATTGGGGTGCATACTGATTGAAACACATGCAGCTCACGTGTTGGAAATGGAGCATCATCATTTCTGTCTGGACGATTAAATTTCGTCGATACATCTCAAAGATACATCGAACAGAAAGTTAACGCTTCTTCTGCAACATACCCCTCCGCTATAGAACCTTCAGGCCTAGCTTTATTTCTAACATAATTTTTTAGCTTCTTCATGTATTTTTCAAATGGGTACATCCACCTCATGTAAACCGAACCACCTTGAATAGCCTCTTCAGGTAAATGCATAACCAAATGAATCATTATGTCAAAAAATGCTGGAGGATAAATTTGCTCGAAAGCATACAGAATCTTGATCAACTGCTCTTTAGCGTCCTCCATGTCATTTGTCATTAGGTTTCGGGCACAAATTTGCTTAAAGAATGAGCAGAGCTCGATTATTGGTGTTGAAATACTTGGGTCCAAGTACCCTTGAACTCCAAGCGGCATTAGCCGTTGCATCATTATATGATAGTCATGAGACTTCATGCCTGATATGTTGTCCTCCTTATCAGAGACTTTCCGCTTAAAGTTTGATCCAAATCCATTAGGTAGTTTAACTTCCTTGATAAATTTACAAAAACGTTTTCTGTCTTCTGGTGTGAATGAGAACTTGGGATGAGGTTTTAAGAGCTTACCATTTTCTTCTTTAAGCCACAAGTCATCTCAAATCATCAACTTTTCCAAGTCTCTTCTTGCATTGGTAGTGTCTTTGGATTTATCGTTCATTAACAAGGTACCCAACAAACTCTCACATACGTTTTTTTCGATATGCATGACATCCAAATTATGTTTTAGTTTAAGAGAAGACCAATACTCAAGCTCGAAGAAAATTGATCGTTTACTCCAATTCAATTCATTTGGTTCACGTTTTCTCTTTGAGGCCTTACTACCCCCATAACTAGGATGTTTCCCCGGCGTACGTAGCGGCAGATTATTAAGTTGTTCTAAGATATCCGCTTCGTCAAAATTTTTAGGATGACTTCTAGTTTCGACATTACCATTGAACTTCTTGTCCTTTCTTCATTTATGGTTCTGGGGAAGGAATCTTCTATGACCAACATATGCGGTTTTCCCTAACACACGAGTAGATGGAGTTTCAACATTACATGTAGGGCACGCTAAGTATCCTTGACCACTCCAACCAGACAAATAATGGCGAGCAGGAAAATCACTAATGGTCCATAAAAGCATTGCACGCATTTGGAAGACAGAGTTTGTAGCAGCGTCTCTTGTTTGGACTCCGTGAGACCATAAACTCTTCAATTCATCAACTAACGGCCTGAAATAAACATCAATGTCCTTCCCAGGTGATTTGGGGCCAGGAATTAACAAAGTCAACATCAATGAAGACTCTTTCATACATAACCACTTGGGCATATTGTATGTTGTCATTATGACCGGCCACATGCTGTAAGACAGACTCATATTGCCATATGGACTGAAACCATCAGCAGACAACCCTAATCTAACGTTTCTAGTTTCTCTTGCGAAATCTGGATACCTTTGATCAAAATCTTTCCATGACGTACCATCAACCGGGTGACGCATCCTACCATCCTCTATGCACTTTCCAGTAGCATGCCAAGTCATATACTCTGCAGTATGTCTGCAACTGTACATACGCTTTAGTCTAGAAGTCAAAGGAAAGTAACGTAACACCTTGTTAGCAACTTTCATCCCGTTAGTGTCTTTGTCTTTCCATCTACTCTCATGACATATTGGACAACTTTGCATGTCTCGGTTCTCCTTCCAAAACAAACAACAATCGTTCTTACAAGTGTGGATCGATTTGTATCCTAACCCGACCTTTTTCATCAACTTCTTAGCTTCGTAATGTGACTTGGGGAGTTTGTTGTCTTTCGGAAATGCGAATCTAAGAAGTTCTAGCAGTTGGTCAAATGAAGTATCAGTCCAATGATTCATGGCCTTCATGTGTGAAATCTTTGCCAAAAAGTCTAACGAAGACATCCAGTCACAATCAGGGTATAGCTCGGTGTTGGCCAATGCAAATAATTCATCAAGATCGCCGTTTGTAGCACTCGAACGTTCAGCTGGCTCATTATTAGTCTCATCAGTATTCGGGTCGTGATCACTGCCAATATTCTCATGTAGAACGTCGTTGAGGGCATCATGCATCTCATCTGTCGTTTGAGATAAGCATGGTACTGTTGTCGAAACAATAGGTTCACCGTGATAAATCCATGTCTTGTAAGCCTTACTAAACCCGTTTGAATGTATGTGACTTTCAAGTGACTCAATTGTACCAAACTCCACGTTATTACATTTACGACATGGGCAACGACATTTACTTTCAAAGTTCAAGTAGTCATTACACCTTGAGAGAAATGTCTGGAGACCATTCCAAAATTCATTGGAATTTTTGTGTGAAAAAATCCAACTCTTATCAATCGTCATAACTGTGTTCACAACAATTATTCATCAAAACATTTACAACACCAATAAGTAAACAATTATTTATCACTAACAAATCATTATATCTCTCATGCGTTTTTAGTGATTCACATAGTCATTATTTAGATACGTAATCATTTAGAAAAAGTTAGAACTTAAGATTCTAATAAAATATATACATGTAACCACTATTTCACACAAATACAAACTCGTAGTTATTTATACACATATTCTACACATGTAGCCATTTCACATACATATGCTTACACCTTCTGTTTACATATTAATACTTAGTTACTTACACAATATATTTATATATATAATATATAATTTCCATAACCCATGCCCATACTTACACAGCATGACAACAGTAATACAAAACAATTTTGACTGATTTCAACATAAGAGTAATACAACACATTATATTTTGAGTGAAAGTAATACAATACGATTTGTTATTGAACAATCACATAAACCATATTTAGACAGAAGCATATATAAAAGAGGACATTTATACATTAACTAACACAAATCAATTCCCATTCATGTTCCAAACAGTGAAGCAGAATATGAACCAAAGCATATGCAAATTTCAAAATAGATTAAAGGGTTTAAACCAAACCTGTTGGGTTACTATGTGTTGATCTTGATTATTTATTGAATCAATTCTTCAATAACTAGCTGTTATGATGTAAAGCAAACATTCTTCTTGATTCTTGCTCTTCAATTCTTCAAAAGACTAGCTGTAGTGACCCATTATTGGCAGATGATTTATACATACCCATGTGGCGATTTATAACTATTTCAGAGCTATAGTTCAAAATCGAGATAACGAGAGAGTTACGTACTTACAGAAAGGTTTTTTGGTGGTCGGCGGTCGACGGTTGTTGTGTTGCTCGACGGTCGACGGTGGTTGTCGTCTCGGTGGTCGACCGTTGTTGCTCTGCTCGGCGGTCGACGGTGGTGATGGTGCTCGGCGTCGACGACTGTTGTGATGGTAGGCGGTTGTTGTGGTGGTCGGCGGGAGTAACCGAAGCGAAATGGTGGTCGGCGGGTCTTCGGCGGGTGTAAGACAAGGGAAAAGGGCTTGTGTGGGAAACAAGAATGTTGGAATTAGGGGAAAACGAGGGGCCGGGAAAACTAAGAGGGAAAAGCAAGTGGGAATTAAAAAAAATTGTATTTTAATCCTTTTTTAAATAAAATTAATTATGCATATAGTCAACTTGTTAATATATATTTAAAATCTTTTTAAAAATAATTTTAAAGAAAAGAATTACGAAGTGAGATTCATCGAAACACGATCGGGAATAGAAATTCTTAAGATTATAATTTTCACTTTTTTAAATATAATTTGAATAGGTTTTCTAGATTTTAAATGAATTTATTTGTAATTATCCGTATAAATAAGGGTAACTTAATAATCAAGTTTAGTGAAGGACCAAGATTGAAAGAAAGTCAGTTTGGGATAGACTAACTCGTAACTTGATTTCTAGTTTTGAACCTTGTGTGGCTTTAAGTGAACAAGGTTCGAGATAGACTAACTCGTAACTTGATTTCTGGATTTGAACCTTGTATGACTTTAAGTGAACAAAGTTGACGTTTGATTCACCGATTTGACCCAAATATAATATTCATTGACTGTTTATTAGCATGGTTGGTTATTGGTCAAAATCAAACTATTAACCAAAGCTTTGGTCATGGGTTGTGTGTGTGTGGGGGGGGGGGGGGGTCAATGTTAAACAATTCACTTGTTTTGTTTCAAGTTTGATTATATCCGTCCAAATCTGATCGTAATTCGCCCACTTGAATCTAAAGTTACACTAATTGAGCATAGTTTAACTTGATTCACTAATTTGAACCAAATATCTCACCAGTCAACCAAATTGGGCTTTTGCCCGCTTATTAAAACCACGTACAACCATCACTAATTTGGACTGCGTATCATCATAGTTCAATCTAACCATCTTATTTGAAACATGTGTCATCAAAGTTGACTCACGTGAACTGTATCACACATATATCTGAACCAAATATCACATTGGTCAACCGATATTGACATTTACCCACTTATTCAAACTACATATAACCATGGTTGACCAATGCATACTCTAACCCGCTTATGTGGACTGTGTATCAAGCATTACGAACAATTCTGATTTTCTATCACCAATGTTGACCAACAATCAATTGTGACGACCAAGTATCAATTATCCCGACTTATGTTGACCAACAAGCAACCGTTATAAACACATTTGACTTCCTATTATGATCAAGTCAAAACCTAAATTGGTAAATCGACAGAAACAAACACATATCATATAACCCTAATCTTAAAAACTTTATGAAAGGATGTCTAATGTAACCTAGAAAGTAGTTAATGATTAACAACGATAAATAACAATGTAATTTATCGAGTAAGTTACAATCCTAATTATAACGTATATTAACAATATAATTTTAAATTAATAAAAAATATTTTATTTTGTTATTACTGTATTTTTATGTTTATATTTAGTATAAAGTAGCTTATAAAATAAACATATAAGAAATCTAATAACTAACCAATTTTTTTTATATAAATTAGTTTATGGAACTAGAAATAAAAATACATAAACAAAAGAAAAAAACCTATGGTAAGGACATGTTCTCACCAAAAGTAACAAGATATTTTATTAAGTTTTGTGAAAACCGTTTTATTTAGCTGAGAAATCGAAATATTTTTAAAAAATAACATATTTTATTTGGTGGGATTTTTTTTATATTGGGGGGAAATGAAAATCTCTATAGTGAGGACATGTCCTAACCAAAAGAAACCCGCCATTTTATTACGTTTTTGTAGGAATTCACTTTATTTAGGTGGGAAATCAAAAATATTTAAAAAACATATTTAATTTGATGCGATTATTTTTTATATTTTTGAGAAAATAAAAAAAGCTATAGTGAGGAGATGTCCTCACAAAAAATAACTTATCACTTTATTAATCTTTTGTCATAATTTATTTTAGTTAGGTGGGAAATTAATTATGTTTTGGGGGAATGGAAATACCTATAGTGAGGACATGTCCTCTCCAAAAGATGAGTCAAACAAACAAAGTCAATAAAGCTATTGTTCTAATTTTGATGAGGAAAGAAAAATCAAAAATCAAAAGAAAAATACCTATAGAGAGGACATTCACCATAGAGTAAGTCAAACTATATAGTCAACACAGTTATATGATTTTGTCTTTTAGTGAGTTATGGTGAGGACATATTGTCCTCACTAAAAAATTTGGTCACTTTAGATGCTTTTTCTTGTAGTGGGAGTCTGGTTCATGGGTGGTTGCTATTTTAGTTAGGGGTGATGCAGCCACCACCGCATTAGTTCCACGGTACGTAATATATATTCGATCTTTAATTATTTTGTTAGCTAGCTTTTATATATCGATCTGCATGTTGAAGAAGCTAGCAATTAATAATTATATATGTATATATAATGGGTGTGCATGTCATGCAGGTTTGGCAAGTACTTTAGGAATTTGAATTTGGCATGTTTTATCTACGTGCTTTTCTTGACGCCAATTCGACATAGTAAAGAATGGGCTTTTGAAATAAATGGTTTGTTAATGATCATGTCCATTGCTGCCTTATCTGTGGCTTTGCTTGCAACGGGGATTTTGGTTTCTTCATACTACTTCACCTACTTGATGCAAATGCAAAGGTCTGTTGCAGTGATGAATGTTATAAAGATTATTGGTTCCTTTTCTGCAATTGTGGCATCTTTATCGAATGTGATTCTGGGAGCATTGCTACCCGACGAGTTGTTAATCTTCTTCGGGTGTTGTATGCTCGCTAACTTCGTAACGTTGCTCAGTTTTGGGAACGATACTAATGAAAATGAAGACGACAATGCTTGCTTTTTAACAATCCATTACATGACTGGATTTCTTGTACCAGTCTCGCTCCTATTGGTGTTATTCCTCCCCTACAACCTCGACTGGATTGTGTATTCAGTTATTTCTCTATACATTGCCATCATGACTCTCAGTCTATTTCAGAGGGTTTCTTTTGCTTTTTGAAAATTAAATATATATATATATATATATATATATATATATATATATATGAGCTACAAGACAAGCTATATATATATATATATATATATAATCACTACTAGTACGTACACTTAATTAAGATCTATAAGTTATGATTCAATATCCATCCATCGATGTATTTTTCCTACGTTTAAAATTTCTATTTATATAATCTTCCTCGTCCAAAGCTCTTATATACATACCTGCCATATGATGTATAAACAAATTTAATATATTAATTTATTATTTATGAATGAAAGACAATTAATGATGATGTGGTAAAAAAATAGTGACATTAATAGTGTCGTACGTGTAAATGCAACGTAACATGCATTAAGATGATGGTTAAATAACAATCTTCAAAGTATTCGTCATATGAAATTCTTTGAAAAGATAAAACAAGTTGCCGAGTCAAATATTGCATCCCTACAATTTCTAGAGTCCTGCACCTTATATCGCAAATAAAAATATTAGCTATATACGTACTATTAAAATGTATTTTTTTCAAATAAGAATGTTATATTCATATATTCCTTGTAAGGCCGGATTAGAAAAATATGTTGCAATTACTTGACATAAATTAACTGCTTTTCAAACCTCCTTAATTAGTATTGTCCTTTAACACTCAAACTTGGTTCCAAAACTTTTAACCATCAACGTTAAGAAAATGATCAAACTTAAGGAAATTAAATTGGTATTACTAATAACTTTAATCCCGTTAATATAACACAATTTTAAATTTAAATTCAAATAAAATATATACTACTTTGGTTTGGCTTTGTAATGAATTAAGCTTGCTTAAAAAATTTGATAAAATCCATAAGCACATAAACACAATCCAATAACATAATGTGTATACTACTAGATTTTTTATGAATATAATACTAAATTTTCGATAACCGAAACGTTAAAGTTAAAAGTTATTCTAGAACTTTAAAAACAAATGTTACTGTACCAAGTTGTTTTAAAAATTCAAAATTTCATTGCACCATTCAAATTTAGTTTAAATTAGTGTTGGTTTTTAACTCAAAAACTTTTATGTATGACTAGAACCTGTAAACCAGAGCGACACAATGATATATATTACACTTGTTTTATAAGGGCAATGACGTATCAACAACTGTCACACAAAGAAATGACGTATATACACATTGACGGAACAAAATAAAGCGGTATACTATAGTGGGAAGAAAAGAAAGTGGGAATGGTGAAGGGAATAAGAGGTATGAGTTATTAAGGGTGTAAAATGACTAAATCAACAACCCTCGTGTGTCACACACGTGATGGGAGTTAACGGGACTAAACAGCCCTCGTGTGTCACACACGTGATGGGAGTTAATAGAAACACATTCATTGTATTTTCATGTAAATTGTACAAAATAAAAAGAAACACATAACAAAATATAGGAGACATGATATAATATTAGATGCAAAAAACCTTAAACAAACTAAACAGGTTAAGGTTAATTATACTAAACATATGTGCCTTTAAAAAAAATACTAAACATATGTTGTGTATTGGGTTTTGTTAAACATCAAATTTATTAGAAAAAATGTTTAATGATAGAAATAATAATCGAAATTTTAAATGACTAATATTGTTTTTATATCAACATATAATAAAAGCAACTACTCAATGTACAATTATACATACTTGATACTTTTACTGAAATTGTATAGTTGTTACTTGACTTGTTAGCCTGTTAGGTAACTAAAGAGAACAATAAACATAAATAGTGAAGCCCATTTATCATCCATTCCATTATTTCCATTGATTACGGACTTTCCTTTGAAATGTTTGGGCTTGGGTCATAAATATGAATAATAACTTTTTATACAATAACCTTCTTATTCTCAATATATATCACCGTTACGGCCTTTCCTTCAAGTGTTTACGTGACGCGTGACATCATAGAAAATTCATTATGAAATCTACTTGTTTGTTTACATGAAGCGTGTGTTGCATACTTGTATGAGCTTTCGATCCTATCTACCCTCGTATCAAGACCGGTTCCAAACCCATACCAACCGACCCTGTTTGCTTCAATTCGGTCCTCGGTTTTATTTTTCTACAATTTAGTTTTAACAGGACGATTCGCTTTCAACCGGCTCCGGCCTCTAACGTACGAGTATTCCTAGAAAACTAAATGATTTTAAGAGGAAATAATATATACTTCTAGCAACACATATGATATGTGATTCTACTAGACATCATTTTCTTATATTTTAATTATAGGTATTGATAATCAAGTTATAAAGATATGATTACGAGGCTATAAGTGCCTTCAATTATTATTTTTTATAGTTAAATATGATAGAATGATTAGACAAGTAAATTAATGGTGTTTCCGATTAAGTAATTTGGAAGCCTTGGCTTAGATATACGCGTGACCTAAACCATATATGTACGTGGTTATTTCTAACCCTTGGTTCAGATATACATGATCTACCAAGTAAACTCGTATTCGTTCCTAAAGCATTCATGTTGCCTTGCTTCTATACAAATTGATTATTCGAATTAAAAAAAGAAGACGAAAGTGTGTGTGTGTGTGAGAGAGAGAGAGAGAGACCACAATGAAATTGCCTCTGCAATTTCTTCAAAACTCAACACATCTATTCGATCAAGATATAATATCTATATATATCTCTGTCTCCGAATTTTATATCCATATATGTATATACTATATAGTAAATGAAGGTATATACCTCAAAACAAGTAAGCACATTTCTGTAATCATCGTAACTTTTTCGACTTCGTTTTCAATGACATCGACTGCATCTAGGGCTTTTTAAATTAAGAGAATACTAAGTAGTAGGTGGCTGTGGTGGGTTCTGGATCTCGGGTGGTGCTCAAAGGATCGAACAGATAGTGTTTCCTGTTGTTGAAACACCAGAGATCATGGAAATCAGGGCTGAAGAAACGCCTCGCAGGGTGGTTGAAGATGACAAAGTTTATGTGGCAGTTGGGAAAAATTTGAAAGAGAATCAATCATCTCTACTGTGGGCGTTACACAACTCTGGAGGTAGACAAATATGCATACTTCATGTTCATCAGCCTGCAGAGACGATCCCAATCAGTAATCTCATTTTCCTCGTAACTCCTCCACTAATTTGACGTACTAATGTTTGATACATCATATATACGTACTGTTTTGCAACTTAATAATCTGCTACATTATATAAGTTTTCAATGGACCAATGATCTCTTAGCCTAGTGGTTAAAAGTGAGGTTCTAGGAGGTCCAGGGTTCAAACCTTGGTATTGGAGTTTAATTCTAACTTTGGGTTTACTAGCTTACTAACATCTAACTTTGCCGTTAAAAAAAAAAGTTTTCAATGGGGTTAAAAAGTTTCATGAGTGACCAAATTAATTAAGAAGTTGATTAACGAGAATAATTATCCAAGTAGCATGGTGTTTAATTAGTGATATAAGATAAAACTTACAATGGTGATAGGAAACTGCAAACTTGACTGCGGTTAATTGCTTGATATATTGTGCAAATTAACTTCTTATTTTCCACAACGTACCATATATTAGGCCATCTTTGAGTTATTGAACTTTTCTATGAACCTTTAATTTCTTAATGTCTATTTTGATTTCCAGTGGGCATGAAGTTTCGAGTAGAGCAACTTGAAGCACGTCAAGTTGTAGCGTACCGTGAATTGGAGAGGCAAAATATGCTTCGGCTTCTACACCAATATAACCAGATATGTCAGAAAGCAGGGGTATAATTAATGCATGCATGTATACTTAATTTAATTAATTTCTTTCAGGAATATTGATATGATAGAGGTACGTGGCAAGCTACTTTCAATCACCTACATTAATATATTATGTTTATAAAACTTAATTTCTAAAATATATATTATTCAAAGATTTGATATTTGTAATTAATCATAATGACACACTAATTAAACATGCCAACCGATCAATATTTTTGCCACATCTAGAGAATATTATTGTTGGTATACCCATTTAAATTGTTTTTTGACAACATGAAATTAAGGCCAGTACCATATGCTTTGTGGGATATATATATATATGACGGACAGTTTTTTTCTTTTAAATAAACTGATTATATAGGTATGCGCAGAGGTGCATCACATTGAAATGAATTCTATTGAGAAAGGCATCGTGGAATTCATACTCAACCATAATGTTGGAAAGCTCGTCATGGGAGCAGCTACAGACAGACAATATTCAAGGTACGTACGTACGTAATATATATATATAAGCTATATATATTAAATATTGTCACTGCATATATGCCATCTCGGCCCATTAATTGCTTGATTATATATACATAACTTTCATGTTCGTACGTACGTGCTTAATTAATATATTAACTCGATCGATCCATGCATCGATCTCCTGGTGAGTACTACGTACGTACAGGACAATGGTAGAACTGCGGTCCACAAAAGCCATCTACGTCTGTTCACATGCAGCACCTTCGTGTCATATTCTGTTTATATGCAAAGGACATGTCATTGTTACTAGGTCGTATATCCCGGCCTGATGTTCCTTCGATCTCCTTGATGTTGAGGGTTTAAATACGCGACGTACGTGTGGATTATATATATATATATATATATATATATATATATGGTGTGTATGTTTTGTCTAAATTAAAAACGAGAATAAGAAGTAAGGATTGTAGGTATTAAAAAGTTATGAATTGCGTTGATCTTGAGTGATTTGAGGTTTTGTGTTACCATATACGGATTCCCAATCCCAATCAGTCATGTTTTGTTTGTATTCACATTATGAACATAATAAACTTGTAATATTTTCCTATCACGTGATCTTTATTGTCATGTCGACACGCACATCCATTACATTGCTTAAGATCGCCCATAAGTTGATTTTATAAATATTGATGTTTATCATAAAAAAAAAACAAAGAAATATCAACAGTTCCATACTTCCATGTAAGTACACACGTAATTTGTCAGCTACTTTTACTTGATACAACATTTAGCTTTTACCATCTGATTGCTTTTGTTCTCAGGAATGATATTAACGAGTTTTTTTTAATAGCCAGCGCGATGCGTCTGGGTTAATGCAAATTAATACGTTAGTTTCTTACAAATATCTCGTATATTTTTCTTTTCAAAGATGTTACTCTCAAGTTTCAGTATTGTTACACAAAATTCATACAAACTTTATTCTAACAGCAAGAACCACACTTTGTACGTAGTTGTTGAAAATTATTAACCTCATGAAACCGGGTTTTAGTCAAACACTTGTTTTTGTTTAAAGTATATCTTCTTGTTTAAAGGTTACAATGTTTATCGAAAAACGATTATTTTAGATTTAGGAGAAAAAACCAAACCAAATTTATAATAAAAATTTTGCTACAAAAATTTATGATAATTCCGTTAATAATGTAAGCATCAATCTTGCATGTATATATGCCGAAGGAAATGTCTGAAATATGTAGTATTCATTTTTTTGTTTTTTTTAATCACATTTTTCATCTATAAGTGGGTGTTAATCAAAGTCATTTTTCTTTTTTATCTTGATATACAAAATTTAGAAAACCTAGGTAAGAGAGAGAGAAGGAGGGTGTGAGTTAAATCACCTAAATCTCATGAGATTTAAGCATCTCATGATATTATAGTGAATTACTAATATATCCTCCAAAGTCTCATGATAAAATACCCACTTTCTTTGCTAATTGATAGTATAGGTAATTTTCTTAGAAAAAAGTGTAGGGTCAAGATATAAAAAAAAGTACATGACATGCCACATTCTAGTTCAATGGTACATAAGACCATGTGCATCCAACCCTCTCTTACCCTCTTAAATCCATTGTCACATTAGCATCCACATCATTTCTACCTCTAACCCTCTCTAACCGTCAAACCTCCACATCAAACCCATATATACTCTCCTAATATTTTATTATTAAATAATAAAAAAAAGAAAAAGTGTGTGTGTGTGTGTCAGACCTTACCCTCACGGGTAAGGGAAACAGCGATGGATAGAAGGGTTTTGAACCCGTGCAATGGCGATGGTGTTCCCTTGCTACCCGTTGCTTCACGGGTTATCCGATGCTCCCAGTCTAACCAGTTTACGACTTTATGTGGCTAGTAAGGTGAGCTCCGCACTAAAACTAGACCGAACAAATACTAAGCTAAAAGTACTAAAACCAAAATTATTCATTTTTGAAACCACATACCGATTGAAAATTTATAATTATCCTCTTGTGAGTAAGAGGATAGGTAAATTTAAAGCTAGAAGAAATTAAGAAATGAAGGAATAAGGGTAATATTGTCAATTCAAAATTGGAGGGACCAATAATATAAGAAATTTGTGACGGGAGTGACCAAACGCGTAAAAGTGTAGGACCCAGAGACTAAATGCATGATTTTTAGCAAACAACATAAACAAAAAATGTAAGTAGATCATGGGTTCAATCCCTACCATGTGCGTAAATTGTTGGGGGCGGATGGATGTGTCACATGGGCTAAAGGCATTTGCGACATATGTTGGAGGGGTTTTTATTGAATATTGGATTGCTGACATATTTGCTAAAGCTATCCCATTAAAAAAATATACCTCATGGGCGGCTATGCTACTCATTAATATGATCTTGATCTAGCTTTTTCCCGTCCGAATGTTTTTGTTTTTAGTAATAATATTTTCTTAGGTGAAAAGCGTAAGTAAAGATAAAAATAAAATGGTATATATTATGGGTCATTTGTTTTTGTAAAAAATGTCTTAAATACATCTTAATCTGAATCAATAAGAGGTATTAAGATGTAAAAGCTGTTTGTTTTTTCTTTCCATTAAGATCTGAAAATCTCTTAAAACATCTTAATGAATAAAAGATAAAATGACCTCTTATAACATATTAATAGCATATATGTTTCATTTTACTATAACAATCAGACTCATTCTTTCATTGATTCACGTCAACATCTACTTATCCAATACTTTCCATACATAAACACCTCCGAGGATCACCGTCGGCCGCTGCACGCCGCCACGCATCTCTCTTATATATATTTGATTTTACTTTCCAATATTATTATGGTTTAATATTTGTTATTGAAATATTTTATTTTATAATTAGAAAATTTTAAAGTTAGTAATATATGCTACAATTGAATATAAAATATTATAAAACAAATAATTACAATCATTCAGGTATATCAAAAAACAAACAACGTAATATGAATAGGCATTCGGACATCAGAATCACCTCCTAATGTTCAGATATGATATTCAGATTCAGACATACTCTAAACCTTTTAATAAAACAAACGACACCTTAAAGATAAATTTTGATACCATTTGAAAAGAAACCATGTATTTAGGCATGACAAGTTCGAGTTTAATAGTATATAACCTCAATAGTGCATAACCAGTTTATTGTAAAAATACCAAAGCTGAAAGTACTTAAATCAAAATTATTCATTTCTTGGAATTGAATACTGAACCAACAATTTATAACCAGTATTGGTTTAGTTCGAGAAATTCGGTTAACACACTCATTTTTAGTGGCAACCGGCTACTAGGGAGAAGAATTTTCCCATTTTCGCTTAACTAAACCGAGACTAGGAATTTGCATAGGAATTGTGTAGTTGTGCAGTTGGGCTAGCCGACTAAGTTGAAACAAGAATATAAATACATCTACTTGGAAATAAAACTAATATAAATCAATAAAGCAATTTGGCGATGATTAATAGTGATAAAGTTTGTTCTAGTTTTCTAAAATATAAAAATATTTGTCTTATCAAGTTTCAGAAAATAAAAATTCCGATTATTTATGAGCAACAATAAAAAGTTGGTTTAAAAGATAACTAAAACGGAAATCAAAGAGGAGGGGAGATGATTATTATACCAAAGAAATTTATTCTTCCAAAACTTATTGTACATGTTGGCAAAATATTTATTTATTATAGAGAAATCATTTTCTTCCGTGAAATAATTATTTTTGAGTAGACACTTAAATTAATACAAATAAATAAAAAATAAGTATAAAGGTAACTTTTTTTAAAGAATATAAAGAATAAGATTCATAATTGTTTAATTATAGAACAAAAGGATCTGTAAAATTTAAATTATTTAAGCCAAACTACTGTATATTTTTATTATGGGAGGATTTAAATAAGAACTGTATATCATATGAAAAATGCAATAACCAATTTTAGTTATTGATTAAAATTATTTAATGACTATTTTGATGGGAGATGATATTTCCAATTTTCCACATGTAAAGTTGATTCATCAAAGACAAATTATACCCTACTAACTTGTAACATAGTTTTATAGGTATTGTACTTAAGTGGATGAATTAAATTCTTAAGTGGAAGAATCAACTAACTATTTTGTCAGTTTATCAATGATTCATTAATGACGTATTAAATAAATCAAGTATTATAAATTAATGACAACTTATCTACTCATAATTCATAACTGAATAAATATATAAATATTTAATATATTGCTGTTACTGAATTACTAATTATATTAAAACAGTTGTATATAATATTTCTACCGGACTATACAAGTTGAAACATATTCTAGTGAAGCCGTATCGTATTTGACTAATTCATTAGAGCATATACCACAAGAATATCTCTCCTCTTACCTCAGTTTTGTCGAAAGATCATAAATATATATTTGACTTTTTCATAATAATTGATTATGTTTCTTGACCCACCTATCTAGTAATTACATTACTTTGGTTTTAAATCTATATTTGACTTTTTCATAATAACTGTTCATCTTTTGTTATAATCACATAATATTTAAATTTTTAATCTATATCTTTATTCTTTATTTTAAATCTTTAATATTTATATTTAACATATATAAAAAAAATAAGATTATGATGTCACCATTCTATTATTAAACTATTTTTCGTTAATTATGTCTATGTATTTTACATAAATGTATTTGAATTAGTTGTTTTTATGTCAAAAACCTTAAGGCTTGCATATTATTCAAGAGTTTCGTTTTTTAAGTAATTTAATAGATACATTTTTTCATGGTTAATTATTTAAAACGTAGATCAATGTGATATTAAAACATTGAATTTTTATTTATTCGATTTATGATACTATTTTATTTTTGGGAATCCATATTCGAAAATGGTGACATAACATATCATTTTCACTTTCCTATTTCTTTGTTAAATTTGTTTTTTTGTCACGGAGATTAACGAAGATGATCATTACTCAACCTGCTAATATTCACGTATAGCAGCTGTCTTTATGTTTATTTGTTAACGTATATATTTGCTAAGAAGCTCATCTTTTTCATTGTTTATTTTTTAATTATGAAGAATAAAAATAAAAAAACAAAAATAAAAAAACACGGTTCACTAGAAAAACAGACAAAAATCATTTGCAGAAACTTAGAAGTAACAATTGCAAATAATAGCATAACTCCACGGATTCCTTTAAGCGATATAACTAAACGTACGTTTCATATTAACATAAACTTATTCTTTTTTTTAAAGGCAATTCATAAACTTATTCTATAATAATATATTTAATAATTATATATTTTATTATCGTGTTTCATTAAACTTAATTAAAAACCTTTGTCGTTTTTATTCATATCCACTATATATAAAACAATATTGGTAGAGAATACAAACAATGTTCGTGACGTTCATTATTGCGATACTTTCTATATGATTTAGAATTATTTTACTATATATGTTTGTACTGTTTGATACGAGAAACATTTAAAATTTATTTTAATCATCACATGGGTTCATGCACCGGGTGTTAACCTAGTATGTGGTTAATAGTCAGTCCGTTTGTAGTGGTAATAGTCATGATTGATGTGTGCGACAAAAAATATTGCATACTAATCATCACATTTTTTAAAGAGTCGTACAAGTAATTTATCTTTTTATTACCCAAAAAGATAACATATTTTGTGGTAGTTTGTTAAAATAAGCACTTAGTTTTTATAAATATACCAACTCGTCATCTTTTGTTACGACCAGATTCAAATGGAGCAAGAGAGATCGCAAATGGAGCAAGGGAGATCGACCTTCATAATTTGTTGTTGATAAAACCTTCATAATTTGTTGTCGATGAAACCTTCATCATTTGTTGTATCGATGAAACTTCCAGATCTTCTATTATTATAGTATTATTATTATTATTTATATATATTAAAAATAATGATTTTCTTTTATCTTTATTTTAACCATGAAAAATACAAGTCATATGAATGTCACAAGCCACATCAGCAAAACCAGCGTCACGTTAGCTTGTAACCTACTCTAGCAGGTTCGGTACACACAATGGTAAATTTAAAAAGTCTGGTACATTAAATGGTAAGTTTGAAAGTTCAGTACATACAATAGCAAAAGTTGACAAGTTGTATACATTTTTAGTAACTAGACCCTTAAAATAAGTAAGGATTGAAATTTTCCGATTCAATTTTGACTATAGTATAAGTTCCCACAGTTGGATCGTCATGTTTGGTGGTGACAGTGAGAACTGTGCCTATAGCCTAAATCGAATTCTGAAAATTTAAGTTCTTACTTAAGTAAACACTTCACCACAAAGTAGGTTACCTATATCAGTAATAGAAAATTAATTATGTATGTCAGTTCTTTTGAAAAAGAGATTTTATTCGGTGACCTTAAACCTTTTATAAACTAATTTTATTGCATTACACATGTAAATTAATAAGAAAGTAGAAGAATACAATAAAAAAAATAAGATAGAAAAAATATAATTTCTCAAAATATTATTGTTATCCTTTTTAGTAATAAAAATTAAATTGATAAGTCGAGACACATAAATATACACATACCAACGAGATTATTAAATATCTAGAAGGAAATAAAAATATCTAGGGCATATATTAATTAAGTTGTGTGTTGTGACGGAATCTTATAATAAACAAATATAAAACCATCATCTAAACATATATATTTAAAAACGAAGTAGGAAACATTTTAAAATATTTCTCATTTGGTTCTTATTTAAAATGAAGAAATAGGATTATAACTTTTCGTTTAGTTTTGATTCAAATCAATTTAAGAATATTTATATTGTTAAATTCAATAACAACCTTTTAATATAGTTAATTCTTATAACTGGATAAAGGTTTTAACGAAGAATTTTTTAATAAAATATTCAAAATTTCTATTTAAATCATTTTAAAAAATATTATAATTTTCTATTTAAATCATAGATCTTTGTTTCTATTTAAATCATATAAAAACTGTAAATTTATAATACAAAAAATAATTTTTTTACATAAATGTAGTATTATGATAAAATTTATAGAAAAATAAATAAAATAAGACATTTACAAAATATATATTTATGTTCATAGCAAACATTGTATGTTAGATAAATAGATAAATAGAAGAAATAAACAAATAAAAAATAAAACTAATTGTTTTAATATATATCTAGCCATAATGACTCCTAAACTAAGGGGGCGTTTGGTTCAAGTATTATTTTTGGTGAGATTGGGATTTAAGATGGGATTTGCATTTGGTGGGATTTGTATTTGATAGGATTTAGAATCCATTCCTATGTTTGTTTCAAATTCTTTACAAGGAATTTCCACCACCACCTACAACCTCCATTGTCACCACCAACCACCTGTTACCACCAGGGTGAGGTGTACGCCACCACTAAACCACCTCTAAACTACCTCACCGCCACCACTAAACCACCTCACAGCAGCGACGGGAAACGACAAACGACGGCAAAACAGATCTTCGTTTTTTCGAGGGGAAACGACGAACCACGAACCCGAGAACGGGAAACGTTAAGATTTATTCGACGGGGGTTTTTTCGAGGGGAAACGACGAACGACGAACCAGATCTGCGCGAAAAACGGGAAAGGTTAGGGTTTTTTCGACGGGAAACGACGAACCAGATCTGCGTTAGGGTTGCGATCAAGGGTTGCTGCTTGAACGACGAAGGCTAGGGTTAGGTTTCAGCTTGAAATCGAAGGGGAAGACGGAAAGGATGACGGCGACGGCTAGGGTTACGGTTTCTGCTTGAAACGGCGACGACGGCTACGGCGGTGGAAGGGTTTGACGGCGACGAAGACAACGAAGGGACGACGGCGGCGGCGGTGGAAGGGTTTGACGGCGACGAAGACAACGGAGGGACGACGGCGGCGGCGGTGGTTCGCCGGAAATGTAGCCGGAAGGTCGCCGGAGGAAATGACTCAGTTGTGGGATTTTGAAATACCATGGGGGGTGGGAGGATTTCTAAATCCCTCATTCATGGTATTTCAAGGATTCCCAGGAATTGAAATCCCTCTTCACAATTGCAAACCAAACACATCATTTGGGGGGATTTGAAATCCCATTCCCATGAAATCCCCCCAAATACCACCAACCAAACACCCCCTTAAGGTTTTCATTCAGATAATGATTTGTGCATAACAATGTTTTGCCATACGTAACAATTAAGACATTTTTGCCCTTATCAACTCACTACCTATTAATCTTATCCACAAATTCAATTTATGGGTAAAATGGTCTATGTGAGAACTTTTTGTTGTGTATAATAAAAAGTTATTGTGTACAAAATAATCACCCTTTTCACTATATCTAAAACGTGCAGATAATAAATTAATTAAAATTAAAACATCTATGGCAGTCATGTTTTAATATGATAATAAAATATAGAACAAATAATAAATTAATAAATTTAGTGTTGTCGGCCCATTTTCTAGTAGCAGAAGACGAAAAGGGTATGAGCAATTTAGAATTTGAATGTGTAAGAGTGTAAGACCACATTCAAAGATCAAACCTTATCAAGGATTTCCTTTTTACATACAATTTAACGTAAGTTGCTAACCAAGTTTGTCGAAATTCATCGATATTTAACATAAAAGAGTATGATCATGTTCATATCATAATATCACGTTTCTGCATTTGTTCGTCTTTTATTTCACGTATTTCACTGACGATCTAGGTGTTGATGTTGTTAGTCACAATTATTTTAAACTTTTATTTATTTGATGTTTTATAATTATTTACTACCTTTTTTATGTTTAATATTCATCACTTTTTTAAACTAACCTGTATATCACATACTATTTAAATATCTAATCTAGTAATATAAATAAAAAAATGCCATTCATCAAATTTATTGAATGGTACGAACCAATTATCTAATAAAAATAAATTTAATTACCCAATTTTGACTATTTATTTTATCAATCTTTTAATGGTAGTTTTGACTTTTGTTGATCAAAATGAAATAAAATTATTAAAGTAATCTCGTATATGACGTTGAATATTAAAATATCATATTTGTTCATTTTTATTTAGACTTTATAACATTTCAGATAGTCATATTTAATCAAATTCTTGATTTCATCCTTTTAAAATATTTTGTAATCATTTCAATTTTTTTAACTATGATCAATAAATACCTAACCTTATTACCCTAATTATAACACTAATGATCGATGACTTGTACAAGAAATAAAATCATGTATCTTCGTACCATGATAACACATTTCTGCCGTCACATTTGTTCTCAAGCTCTTGCTGACTCTTCCACCACTGGTCTAGGTGCTGACGTTGTCTGTCACTATTTTTTAAAATTCTCAATTATTTCATGTTTTGTAATTGTTTATAATCTTTTTACTAGTGTTTAATATTTATCTTTTTAACCAAATTTTTGTATCAAAGGACATCTAATCTTGTAAAATACTAGTATTTTATCTCTGCGATGCTACAGTGTATAACTATCATTCAAGTGAATTTTATTTCTTATCTAATTACAAACAATCGATGTTTGTTCCTCAATTCATAACTAATGAGTTGATTTTCATGAGTTATAGAGTTTAAAAATTAATTGTTATTCTAAATTGTAACTGTATTTCATTTTATAACCAATCAATTACTTAATTTTGATTAATCAAATTTGAAAATAGAATACTTATTTAAATTGATTCTTTAAAACACAATTTTAAAATCTAAACGAAATGCTACAATATCCCATTTCTACCTAAATTGATTATTATTATTATTATTATCTCTAATCACTCAAATCAATTTATTTTCTGGTGGACCTCAAGTCATGTTATAATATTGATTTTTTGTTTTTCATTAACAAATTCATAATTTCATTCAAATCAATCCTTTTGTATTACTATTTTTAAATAAGTTCCAGCTGACTTATAAAAACAAAAAGTTAACAATACGATAAAACATATATGCTAACATTATACAAGATCCGTGTTGTCAAGATAATGATCATCATTAAAAAGTTACCCTTTTAACAATCATTTAGTTTTACAATTTTCATTCACAAACAAACATCCTCTTATTTATAATCGGCAAGACATTGTTTCTACAACAACAACAATGTTTCATCTTTTAGAAATTGGATATGTGAAAGTACAATATACTCGTTACTGTTTACTTAAGTTGGATAGAAAAATTCTTTTACAAAAATTTCCGCTGTAAAAAAGAAAACGCCCGTTGAGCCATCAAATAATATTTTGTGATTAGAGATTTCTAAAATTATAGATTCCTATCCAGTGAATCAAGATTCAAGAATAGAAAAGGTGAAAACTCAGGGACCGAAATGTAAGTTGGCGATAGTAGTCGGAGCATTGTGCAATTACCCTATTTTATCAATCATACTCTTACTTTATTCTTCCTTCATTAACCTTGAGAGTGACGGAGAGACCGCCATGAAATTGCACCTGTAACTTCTCAAAATTCAACACAACTGTTCAATCTATCAATATATAATATCTATATCTATCTTTGTCTCCGAATATTATATCTATACATGTACATAGTCAATGAAGGTATATACCTCAAAACAAGTAAGCCCTTTTCTGTGATCATTGTAACTTTTCGAATTTCTTTATCGATAACATCGATTTCACTTTCCAGCAGTTTGCTGATATCCATTTTCAACGTCTAACATTCATCATAATCCTTCTGGACTCCTTCTAGTGTGCAATTTAGGTTTCTTAATTCTTAAGTCTTAGCATCTGAAGCTGAGGGTTTCAATTCCACCGTTAAGGATTTTACTTTGGAGCACTGTTACGAAAGAAGGACATATATTTATATATATATTCATCTCTAAATGTGTGTTCATCCCGTAATTTTGATTTTTGAGTCATCCTGTTCATACATTCAGCATAAGTTTGAGGTAAAGCGTGTCATAATCTGTTCTCTTCAATATTTTGTAAAATAATCACACAGTAGTTTTGATTTCGTTGAAGACTACACACATATTACACTCACGAGGGTTGGTACATGTAGCTTTATGTGTTGTTTGAATATATTCAATTATGTAGGGCTTTTGATCTTGAGAGAATATTAAGTTCTAGATGGATGTGGTGGGTTCTGTATCGATTGAGGGTGCACAAAGGATCAATCAGATAAGGTATCCTGTTGTTGACACATCAGAGATCATGGAAATTAGGGGTGAAATTGTTGAAGAAACGCCTCGCAGGGTGGTTGAAGATGACAAGGTTTATGTAGCAGTTGGGAAAGATTTGAAAGAGAATCAATCAACTCTACTGTGGGCGTTACACAACTCTGGAGGTAGACCGATATGCATACTTCATGTTCATCAGCCTGCAGAGAAGATCCCAATGAGTAATTTCTTATTCCTTGTAACTCCATTAGTTTAACTAATGTTTGATCCACGCTCGTAACTATTGTTATGCAAGTTGATAATTTGCTAGACTAAATAAGTTTGTGGTTAAGACTTGTAAAAAAACCGATTTTAATGTGTTTTAACGCCTGTAATGAAATATATTTCTCCAATATCATGCATCTGATGAGGGAATGCAACATGGATTCATCAAACTTGAATGTGGGTTGCTTGATAGATTTTTTTCTTTCAACTAGGAAATGGGGGATGGAGTCATAGGGATATTTACATCACTTTGTATGTCATCAAGGAAGACAAATTATTCCACACATATGTTTTACACAATCGCTTGGGCATCTTTAGAGTTGATGAATTATATTGGGAAGAGTTACAACTTTTAGATAATTGATATTTTTAGCTTGTTGGTAGAATTTGAGGTGCGAGATGGAAGTGTCAAGTATATGTGTGTCAGTGTGTGTATATCTAAGAATATAATTTGTGTTAGCATTTTTTTTGTAAACGTTTGTTAATGTCTATTTTAAATTTCAGTGGGCACGAAATTTCGACTAGAGCAACTTGAAGCACATCAAGTCGCAGCGTACCATGAATTGGAGAGGCAGGATATGCTCCAGCTTCTGGACAAATATAATCAGATATGTCGCAAAGCAGGGGTATTGTATACTTTCTTTCTCTTTCTGGGAATGGTAGAGGTGGCAAGTTTCAACCGATGTGGCAATGTACTTATATATAGGTCTATTTGGTTATGTTTTATCCAAAGTGCATTTTTAATGCATAAAATCTAGCTAAATATATATTATTCAAGAAAGTAGATGATTATATGAATTAATATGATTTTGCTTTTCAAAAAAAAAAGATTTCATGCTTGTAATCATAACAACACACTAATTACTGTTACCGAACCACTTATTTTGCCACTTCTAGAGAATGTTTATTGCTAAATCCATTGTCTTTTGACAACAAAAAAGCCGCCCTCCTTTGTGTGATCACAATTCTATGAATTGATTAGGTTTGCGCAGAGGTGCAGTATATTGAAATGAATTCCATTGAGAAAGGTATCGTGGAATTCATCCTTCAGCACAATGTTAGAAGGCTTGTCATGGGAGCAGCTACAGACAGGCAATATTCAAGGTAAGCTGTAAGGAAGCTTCACAGCTTGCATTGCAATTGCCATTGGCCCATTACTTGATTATAACTGATATTTTTCATGCTTAATTATCTCACCTTGAAACTATAGGAGAATGGTAGACCTCAAGTCCAGGAAAGCCATCTATGTTCGTTTACAAGCAGCATCTTCCTGTTATATTCAGTTTATATGTAAAGGAAAAGTCATTCTCACAAGGTATTCCCGGCTCTCTACTTTTGTGTAACACGTGTAATTTTCTATATGAAATTCACAGTAATAGCAAGCTCCAGAACCAAAAGCTAGAAAGCAAGCTGCAATATCCTGAAAAAACATCATTGAATACATATAAGCGACAAATATGATTAGAAATGATCAGAAGTTAAAGTGACTATATATGGAAATTGGAGGAGGGAATTTCGACCCATCTTCAGGGTTATGGTTTTCCTCGGTTGGATAAAAATAATAGGTTTAACGGGGTTGACATACTAAATATTTATATAAAAATTATTTTGATGAGAAGTGTATAGGTTCAACATGACCCGATCCATTTAAAATATAAAGAAAGAGTTACTTGGCCCGTACCAAGAATTACTTGTTTTTGTGTCTTACACTACTTGCCCGACCTGTCCATTTCACCATCTCAAGTGGAACCTAATCATGCAACTAAATAAATGCAGGCCAGGCAGGGCGGATGGATCTGGGGCTCCAATTTCACCTCTGTCACTCCCACCAAACACAAACTCTGATTCTGGACAAAGTTCCTTGAGGTCAAGATCTGTTAGTGAAGGACAAAATATGACACTGTTACAGCCCAATAGTCCTATTCAAGACTACCGAAGAGTCATGTCTGATAATCGTGGGTCACGAACATCTACGTTTTCTTTGCCAAATTTGAATGTTGACCTAACTCCTGCCAGTAGATTGTTAAACTCAGGAAGGGCTGCCTCTGATGACTGGGGTGTGATTTCACAGAGAAGTCCCTCAACTGGTTCACGAATGTCTACAGGCTCTAGTGAACTGGTGGATGATTTAGGACAGACGCATTATGCTATAAGTGAAGGTAGTGAAGTTGAATCAGACTACGGTTCAGTGCCTGGATTCAAAGACACAGTTCAAAGTTCTTCACCTCCTAGTGTTCTTGTACGAAGATATTTTTTTTGTGCATCTTGATATGATTAGCTTTTTGTACATTTTTAGTGGTAGAAGTGTAGAACCAGATTTTGTTACTATTTTAACACCATATCTGAAACCACAGCAGGAAAGAGGAATGAATGATGAGCTTTATGATCAGCTTGTACAAGCGATGGCTGAGGCAGACAATTCCAAACGTGATGCATTTGAAGAGTCTATCAGACGCAGGAAAGCAGAAAAGGATGCCATTGAGGCTAAACGCAGGGTAAAGTTTAAGTTTGTCTCAAAATAAGTCCTTTTATTAACATCCCATATCTTTAACTACAAACATTTCCATTGAAGAACACAATATTTTTAAATAATAATATACCCATGGTTGAAGAGTATCTAATGCAATATGATCTAGATGGCTTGTGCTCATAGCCTCATATAATCTCAATTGGGAACTTGAAAAGACTTGGCTCCACTCACATTTGAGCTCAATTTGGAGCAAGTAATGCATAGCTAAGGGCCTGTTTTTTCCTTACGTATTAAGTGATGTGTAGATGAAGTGTGTATCATAAATGACATCTGTGAGGAATAAGTGGACAAGTAGTGTTGTTTGTTTTATGTGTTGAATGGACGTCTGAATGATAGTAATATATAAGAAATTGAGAAAGAAACCATTGACTTAATGAGAAAACTATCACCGTCATAACTTATTTGGTATAATAATGCTTTCCAGATTATGTAGAAAACGAACTATACGATTGTGACTTCTCATTAAGTCCTTTAAGTCAAAATCAAACACCGCCTAAGTGCTCAACTCATTTTGGTCTGACTCAGCTATATTGAGCTCATGTGTCACCATGAGCTAGTATTGTAATAAGGATGCATGCATTTATCACCTGATATATATATATATACATACATACATACATACACACACACACTCATATATATATATATATATATATATATATACACGGTTACATAAGTTTAGACTAATGTATTACCTGTTGCATTAAGCAGAAATCAAGTTTTATGCATACAAATTGTGTATACGTATAATCTGGCCCGCAAACCTTAGTAACATGCTTCCCCACTCGCTTATCTAAGTGGAATCCTTTTTTGTTGTATGTATGTTTATATGTATTTTAAATGTTTATAATGACCAAATTTTCTGGTAGGTGCGGGGTTGACCCTAAACCAGTATATGTCCATATTCTTTTAATTTAATACTATTAATAAGTGTGTTAAATATGAGATTATGTTAGTAATATGCTAATGTTTTGAATAAAATGATTTTGGAGGTTTCATGCATTAAAACTACGCTTTGGGCTGTATGAGATAAGACATAACCTGAATCAAATTGTTTTTTGAGTAAATGGGTTGAGGTTGCCACCTCAAGTTCAATTTTTTAGAAAAAATGAACATCATCCTCAAGTAAAAGATGGCCACCAATATTACAGGTTAAAGCATCTGAAAACTTGTATGCTGAAGAATTGAGACGAAGGCGAGAGATTGATGAAACAGTAGAAAAAACAAAGGAAGAACATGAAAGGATTAAAAGGGAGCTAGACGAAGTCACAGAAGAACTGCGCATGGCACTAGAACAGAAATCTTTTCTTGAAAGTCAAATTGCAGAGTTTGACCATACGGTGCATGAGCTGGAACAGAAGATGTTCTCTGCTGTTGAGCTGTTGCAGAATTACAAAGCGGAACGTGATGAATTGCAGGTCGAATGTGATAATGCACTTAGAATATTAGAGGAACTAAGGGAGAAACAAGCAGGGGAAGCCTCAAGCTCAAGTGGCTCTCACCACACCGAGTTCTCGTTCTCAGAAATTAAATACGCCACTTGCAACTTTGACCAGTCTCTCAAGATTGGAGAAGGGGGTTATGGAAGCATATTCAGAGGTTTTCTTCGGCATACTGAAGTGGCCATAAAAGCGTTGCACTCCCATAGCCTGCAAGGGCCCTCAGAATTTCAGCAGGAGGTATGGTTGTTATGCCCTTCTCTTGCTCAAGTTTTATTGTATAAGACTTAACGTTGCTTTTTTGCTCCGAAAATATGTAAAATATGAAGTTTCTTGTGACCTTATTCTGTATGTGTTAGGTCAATGTATTGAGCAAACTGAGGCACCCAAATCTTGTAACCCTAATAGGAGCGTGCTCGGATGCTTGGATAATAGTCTATGAGTATCTTTCTGGTGGAAGCCTTGAAGATCGACTCAATTGCAAAGACAATACTCCCCCATTATCATGGCAGAATAGAATCAGAATAGCTGCTGAGCTATGTTCAGTTCTTATTTTTCTTCATTCTTGTGGCATTGTTCATGGTGATCTGAAGCCTGCTAACCTCCTTCTAGACAATAACTTGGTTACCAAGTTAAGTGACTTTGGGATATGTCGTGTGCTCTCCCAAAATGAGTTTTCAAGCAGTAACACAACTTTGTGTTGCCGAACCGACCCAAAGGGTACCTTTGTGTACATGGACCCGGAATTTCTTTCGACTGGAGAGCTGACTCCAAAGTCAGATACTTACTCTTTTGGTATTATAATATTGAGGTTATTAACGGGCAAACCAGCTTTGAGGTTATCAAAAGAAGTGCAGTATGCACTTGATAAAGAAAATTTGAAGAGTATATTGGATCCTACAGCTGGAGACTGGCCATTTGTTCAGGCACAACAGTTGGCTCTTCTAGCAATGAATTGCTGTGATGTTACTCGTAAAAATCGCCCTGATCTTGCAACTGAGGCATGGAGGGTGCTTGAACCAATGCGGGTTTCTTGTGGGCTCTCCTCTTTTAGATTTGGTTCAGAAAGACAAGGCCACATTCCACATTACTTTATTTGTCCTATCTTTCAGGTTAGTTTTAACTTCTTTTATTAATTTCTAATTCACCTGTTTGGTAGTGTATTTATCCTTTTCACCAATTTGAATTCGTTTATATATATATATATATATATAGTGGGAGGTTCAAATGAGAACTTAAATATTTTTAAGAATGGGAGACTCAATCCCAGCCGTCCAATTCCCCCTCCTTAATGTCATTGCCCACCCATGAATTCCTCACATGCACCCTGCCACACTCGATTCCCCCACGCTTTCCATCCATGAATTTCACTTACAAAATGAGCGGCTGAGATTTAGTCTCTCATTCTCAATTAATTTCTCATTCTCATTTGAACCTCCCCATATATATATATATATATATATATATATATATATATATATATATATATATATATATATATATATATATATATATGGGGAGAGTTTCATTGAGAACCGATTTTAGTGCGAGAACCGCGAGAACCGATCTTAGCCGTTAATTTGATAAATGGAATTCATGGATGGAGAGCGCGGGAGGATCAAGTGTGGCAGGGTGTATGTGAGGAATTCATGGGTGGACAATGACATTAAAAGATGGGGAATTTGATGGCTCAGATTGGTTCTCGCGGTTCTCAATGGAACACAATTCAGGTAAGAATGAATATGGGGGAGAGTTATTGTGAGAATGAATATTCAGGTAAGAATGGGAGAACATGTAGCCATCAATTAGATATTGATCTATTAAATTTAATGGTCGCAATTCACTTATTGCAATATATGGTCGTTGTAATTCATGGTTGAATAATGAATAAAATGAAGGAACACATATAGACCCATCTGATCAAATCAATGAAAGGTCAGGATTAAGTCTTTCATTCTCACCAAAATAATCATTTTTATATGAATAAAATGGCACTTGGCATGTCACTCCTTTCTATGACGGAGTTTTTTCGGAAGCACTCTCTCTACCTGTGAGTAGGGGTATGTTTGTTCACATCTGATCTCTCTCATACGCTATTCTAGCAGGATTGGGTACTGTTATTGTTGTTATGTTGAGACATAAATGAAACCGATCAAATGGTTCAATTGGGTTAATAGTTACCTACAGTTTTATGTGACCTGTTTTAGATATAACATAACCCAAACCAAGAGGGGAATTGGCACCTCTAATTTGTACCTTTGTGACAAGATTCGCTTGTTATGATCAAATGTGCAGGAAATAATGCAAGATCCCGTGGTCGCTGCTGATGGATTTACTTACGAAGCAGAGGCATTGAGAGGATGGTTAGACAGTGGTCATAACTCCTCACCCATGACCAATCTTGAGCTGGCTAACTCCAACCTTGTCCCTAACCACGCCCTTCGGTCTGCCATTCAAGAATGGCTCCAGCAACCGTGACATGTTTCTTTCACATTCAGTTACCATAGTATAAAATTTATGTATAGATGAAAAAGGTAAAAATAAAATTATAACGATTATAGACAGTGTTTAGGTGGTAAAGATGGTATAGATTGCATTCTTGTGTGTATAAAACTATGCATTTCGTTAAGGGATATATGTACTAGCTTGGTCTCTTGTATCAAACTTTCCGAAAACTGTTTGAAAGAATTTAGGTATTATATTTCGTGTTTTGTTTAGTAAAATCATGTTATAGAAAGACCCAATCTACATACTTATTATCATGTCCTAATCTAAGTGTACGTTTCGCTTGGGACAAGAAACCTGTAAAATTAATGTGATATTTGTAATTTTACTATGTGTTGCCTTGTAAAACCTATTACGTATTTTCTAACCGTGTTTCAATGTTCATGGCCTATTAGGCTTATGCGTTTAAAACTACCTCAACTGAACCGTACCGGAACAAATCAAAAAACGAATCAAAAATCAATATGCGAACTATTATGATTGGCTTTCAATTATTTTTCTAAACCTTAAAAAACTGAATGCCCGACTCAACAACACCCTTAACAAAGTGAATCATGATCATGGAACCTTGTTTTCCTAGATAAGTATTTGTACCACTCATTTTCAAATTTCCATCTTATTCCCTTCACTCGTGGCTTCTTACAAGCTAGAACTCCTCTTCATGACAATTGATATAGAATCAAGGACATGGACACAATGGGCGATTATCTAATCTAATAACCAGGGTCAAAATTAAGATATAGAGAAATAGTACGTTGTCAATACCATTTGAGTTGATGATATTGTACTCACATACCACTTAAATAAGAAGTGTTTTGGCTATTCTAGTGTTTTAATATGAGTGATATGTGAGATACTTGGATTTATCATCACTTAGGGTGTTGTTTATAATTTCCCTTAATATGTGTAATTATTAAATTATTATTTTCCCCACACACGTGTGTGTGAATGCCTATATGGTAAGATTCTAGGAAAAATATCAATCATCCTTGCTAAATAATAAAAAATGCACTAAATAATAAAAAATGTCAATCATCCTTGCTAATGGGAAAAAAGTTATCAATAAAAAATAAATCACAACTAGAACATACTATTACGAAGACCGTAATAATTCCTTTAACTAAAAGAGAATTTGACGTAAAATATTAACCATATAAAGTTTATTTAACTCTAAGAGCACAAGGAGTACCATCGGCATACCCCATCGGCATCCTAGTTGGCATTGTGGTACTGAGAGGAACAACCCCCCCTCCCTTTGGTACCAAATTGAAGCATGCTTCTTCGGTGGGAGAATGCCGAGAGTGAGAGGTGAGAGAGAGAGGTGAGAGAAAGAGAGAAAAGAGGAGAGATGAGAGAGAAAAGAGGAGAAAGAGTATTTTTTTAAATGAAAAAATCTTTAAAGCGTTGAAGCATGGATAGTACGGGGTTGAGCATGACTGAAGCATAGGTAATATGACGCAGACGTGACGCGAAGCATAAAAGGCTTCTCGGCGTGTACTCCCCATGCTCATATTGGTAAATATATAATTTTTGTTGTTTGTTAATGAATTTTTTTAACAGTTTAAATTGGTGACCTCGGACACATGGCATGCTCATATTGGTTTAACCACGCAAGTGAAATATAACCAAGGATTATGCTACCTCCTAACCTTTCAACGGTGCAAGCTCGCGGGAGAGACCCTTGGCGATTCGCAGCTAAATCTGTACAAAAATGGCCGAAGAAATCGAAAATCAGACATCAACACCACCCACAGGATCCGACAAACCTCCAAATGCATCTTCTACTTCATCGCAACCCCTTCCTAAGCAGGTTCGAAGCTCGATTCGTTTCAATTTTGTCTGTGATTACAGGTTTTACATTGCAAGCTTCCACAAAGATCGGTTTTAGGGATTTTACTTACGATTTGCGTTAACGACATTGATTTTAATTTTGCTTGTATGTGGTGGCTACATGATATGACTTTGATGTGGACGATGATCTGCAGCGAAACTTTTTATCTGAATTGAGTTGACACAAAATTAGTAACTTTTTCTAGTGCGTTCAAAACCCTAACGCCGAGCTGATGTGAGGTTTTGCGAAGAACTATATATAATTCTTCCTATCTTTATTTATAAAAAGACTAGGACTACCAGATACTAATCTGATGTGGAATGTTTTTATAAATACTAATCTTACCAGTTTCTTTTTGTACCACTGGTTACATAGTTCACTGCGGTTTGAATCTGAATGTTCTGTCGATTTTTAGCATTACTTACAGGTAGTAATTCCTCATATTTGGCAGTGGAAAATTTGGTGTTCTTATAAGATTTGAACATTATCTTCATCTTATTGCTTGCAAAGTGAGCTGGGTATTTTTGTTTTTATATGAATAATTGTTAGGGCCTTCATCAAATTTTGGTAGCTGCTTGGCATTATAATGTTTTATTAATTCTGAACGACAAACTGACACACCCTACACCTTTGTCCTGATTTGGACTTGAACCCACGACCACTTGGTTGATTAGATACCTTAAATACAATTTGGATATCCCTGACCACTTGATTGATGAGTGTATGACTTTATGAGACGCCTTAGATACTGCTTGAAATTATAATTGATCGAGCACAGGGATGCTTTGAGTGTGAGACTGAGAATAGCAGGGTGGAGATGGATTGTCCCGTCAAGTATTATTTTATTTTTGATAGAAGAAGGCGCTAGAGGGATCACTGGGGCAAGCCCAGAAGCCCTGTTGAATCACTTTGATGCTATATTTAGACCCAACCTTAAACTGTAGGTAACGATAAAGGGTTCAGTGTTTAGTGTGCATACCTTGATGGGGAAGGATCGTCTTCTATCTGTAGGCTTTCCATTCCTCCTAGAAGATGGCGACCATCGGACAATGGCATTCATGCAGACAGTGTCTTGTGTGTCAGCCAATGACAGTGCCGCAGGGGTAATTGTATTGTTTTTGCCAATTTTGCAGACAACATTATCTGTTCTCCAATAGCCTCGCCTCATTAATGATCTTGTTTTTTTGAACCGACCAATCGGTATCGTTGCACCTACAATCACGGAGATAAGTCCTGTGGAGCCCTTTTTGTGGTTCCCGTTGAGCGGTCCTTTGGCAATGGTTCTCAGACTTGTCTTTGAGCGTTCTATGTTGCTCCATTGTGTTGGATATGTTCACATGGAATGTCACTTGGGCCTAAGTTTAGGCCCACAATCTATGTACGCAATAAATAATGATCTCAGATTTATGGAAAAATTTTGGTTTAAGAATGCAAGACTTTTGTAATGTGCCACGTAGGAGGTCCTTCTTTCTTAATTACAAACCAACTTTTATGTTAAGCATCTCATCCTAGTCTTTATGTTATCTGTGACTTTCATCGTGTCATGTAATGGCATGTGATATCTTCACTAGATAACGGGAATTGAAGAACTTATAAGGTATTTAATCATGGCAGTGTGGATGTAATATTTATAACTCAATATGTAAATAATGACAATGGAAATTTGGTACAGTTATCTATGTTCTTCTGTGAGGCATTATGCCATTATGTAAACTTCTTGTCATAACTTGCTGCTGTTTCTGGTTGCACTTTGTCATGGTCACCTTTGATATCTTATTTGAAGTTTTATCTTATCTTAAAGCTTCCTATTGCACTTTAAATTTTCTGTTATGTATAATAAAGTTGAAGTACTATTTTGATGTGAGTCTGGCTTTAGAGAATATCTGACTATCAATCATATACTTTAGATGGCCTTAATACGAGAAACTTGAGAAAGCTTGTGGACCAAGGAAAATGCCTCCAATAGCTAATCTGGATTGAATTCTTACTAGAATTGAAAAATGTGATTCTTTTAGTTTTCAAATTAGTTTGAGAAGTTTGATTCTTTTCCTTGTTGAGATCAGCCTGCTATTAAGTAAGCCAATTTGTGCCCTCTTAACATTTTAAGAGAGTGTTGGAATACTTAAGATTCTCACTTAATAGAGTCTTCAATATCTTTTATTGTATGCATTGGTAATCGATTCTAGAATAATGAACAGGAAAATTATATAACCCTAAATATTAACTTTGACCCTCCTATGATGTATAATTTATATATCACGATAACCTTGGAATCAAGAGCCTCTGATGTAATGTGCAATCCTCTGATATTCCATCTAAATTTTCTGCAGCTACCTCCATTCTATGGATTCACATCACCAAATGGAGAACTTCCATTGGTTCCAATCATGTATCCAATGCTTGTTCCTGCAATATTCCCTCAACACGGTCAGGAACAGACAGATCACGGAGCAGGCATATATGCAGTCCCCACTTATCCGAATTCATTCATGGGACCGATTGCTGGATTTCCATCCAATACTCTCATCCCTTTTACTTATAATGTTCCGACGTAAGTTTTCTTTTTGCTTTTATAAATAGTCATTCATCTTTCGATAAGTTCAAAGATGTTTGTATACTTACATTTTCTGCTAAGAATGATATTAATAACTTGGATAGGTGAGAATAGAAGTTAAGCCTATAGAATATTGATAAAATAATTCAATTTTAATAAGCATGCTCCTCTGAATTTGAACAATTGATGCATGCATCCAATATAATTGATGGATATGCCTAAATGGACTATACAAATGATTTGGAGGTTGTATTGATGATCCTATTTAGCTTGTGATTAGAGGAAAAATAGTAGTTTGGACTTTGGAGAATATTAGAAAGCATTGATTTGTGTGTAAATGTAGCAGCGGACCAAGTCCTTCAGAAGGTGGAACAGGGGGTCGGGAGCAAGGGCAAACAGGACAGCGACAGCAGCAGCAGCAGCAGCAGCAGGCGGCCGGACAAAGACAAGTTGTGGTCAGGAGATTCCAAATTGCAATTCATCTTGATTTGATGCTCATATTAAAGCTGGCAGCCGTTATTTTTTTGTTTAACCAAGATGGCTCGAGAAAAAGGCTTGTCCTACTCATATTTTTTGCTTCACTAATTTATCTGTAAGTCTTCAAAATCCATTAAACCCTTCGTTGCAGTTAAGAATATGTGCAGGTTGTGTCTAAACAGGGTGATCCAGTTTGGATTGACCCGTAAAACATCTGTTCATATTTTTGAAATGTGTTGCTTATAGATAAATACATTATCACAGCAAGGATATATTTCTCACCCACTATAAACGAGTGAGGAGGCTCGGCCCGTAAACAATTTTCTGTCCATCTCTTTGATAAATAATTAATGCTTTAAATCTTGATCAAAGATGTTATTAGAATAAAACTGTAAATGACCCTTTCAACCTGTTTTTCTTTATAAAACATAAACCATTAGTAAGTCGGTGAGTTGAAATGGCCACTTCTCTAAACTACATAAGAACTAAAAAGTGCTATAATAGGAATCAAATCAGCAAACCAAATGAAATAGAACAGGAACAGGGAATAGGTAATCAACAACTGTATTAGATACTCGAATTGATAGGTTACAAGAATGAACGAAAGAGTAGAAGAAGAATCAGAGAGAGATCGTAAGAACTCCCCTGCCTAATCAGAGAAGACAACTATGCCTTCCTGCCCAAGCTCTCTAAGAGCCGAATACTCTAATTCTGAAAATAACTCTCGATACCTCCTTTTCTCTCCTAACCAGCTATATATTTCATTTCCTCCTTAACAGGCCTTAGGCCCATTGGACTGGGCCATTAGTTGCAAGGTAATAAACACATAAAGATGGGCTATGATACGTTCTCTATCAATACCGCCTCCATAAAGACAAGGCTTGTCCTCAAGCCTGAAATTTAACAATTGACTTGATATAGAATAGAAATCCTCCCTTGAGTCATCTTGATTAGTTCTCAGCTGCCATGCAATCATCCAATGCTTCATTTGTTCTCTACTCTTAGAAATGTTGTTTGTTGGTGGATTTTCTCTTGAGAGAAGAAAGTGTGTAGAATTCTTTTCATCCCAACATCTGAATTTAATGAGACCCACACTAAAATTTGAAATCCAACCTCCAAAGTGACCTTTTTTGTAGATGCAGCCACCCCATTTAATTCTATAGCAGCAATAATGAAATAAATCAGCCCTTAAGAAGATTTCACATAGCACCACGATCACTGTTCTTGTACCTAAAGTCACAGATGCAATTACATCTGAATTATTGCATCTGTCTCCGAATCTTTTAACCTTTGTACAATTTCTTTCGGCACCAAAAGTCAACCGCCTTTGCATTCGTTTGTCTCCCAATCGATGGGTGTCCTCATATGTGTTGAAGCTTGCATCAAGCCAATCAACAATGCACATGACCAAGTCTCTTTCTCCCAGAAATATATCAAGGATTCTATCCCAATCAACAAAAACTAGAACTTCCAAACCAATAGTTTTTCTTGCATCCTTGGTTAGTATCCCTTTGTAACCACCGAAATTGGTAGAAACTAATAGAACAGTTACCGTGATCTCGACAGTCAAAATCTTTCTCAAAAAGTTGTTCTCAAGCTTATGAATGCACAATAACATAGACAGAACCAAACTCTTGTAGTCCCCTTCAAGATATTGCTCAACGGATAACGGAATGCCACCTATCGTGAACACATAAGACTTGATTTCAGTTCTGACCTCAACAGCATGAACCCTGGTGTTTGTGACTTTCTTTTTCTGATCAAAATAAATTTGAATCCCGGTAATTAATGTGAACAAGTGATCAGCTGGATGAAGTAGTTTCATGAAAGAAGAACTTTGATCTTGATTAGGCAGATTATGAGGTCCGGAAGGCTTGTGATTGTGAAACGCAGACGGAGTAACAAAGAAGGTCACATAATCTGGGGGTTTCAAAGGCTTACTACCCCATACAACATACTCAACTCCAAAAATAGTGTACTTATGGTGTATCACTTTTTTTGAATAAATTCCAACATGGAAATTTAGTGGTAATTTAGGTGTAAAAGTAAGTTGATTAATTATATGATTGACCTGATTGACCTGGGAATTTGGATTGACACTATTTGGAGACCGGTGACCATCAAAAGCATACCAGGTATTGTAGAAAACCATAGACCTCTTAACTGAATTTGCTACTAGTCTTCCATTGAACCACTCTCCTACACTCCCAATAAAAGAGATGATTAATTGGTCAGGAGCTTTGAATTCAACACAAGGTTTAGATTGCCTTTCTTCTGTAATTACCTCCTTGAATTCCTCTATTTTAACGTCCTCTAAGTCATGAGCCAGATTATTTTCATCAAACAGCTTGTCTTCTTGATGATTTTCGACTTCATCAATTCGATAAGGGTAAACTGCAGCAGGCGAATGGTACTTGGGCCTGTCAGTTTTGGGCTCACCATTAGGATAAGCTGATTTACACGAGTGGGCTTGGACTGTTTCACTTGAATCAGAATTAGGGGAGCGGACCTGCTTCGCCTTGGGTATCGACCGATCTCCATTCCAAGACTTCACCAATTCCACCTTGCGAGCCCAAACCTTCGCCTGTGCATACGTCGATGGAAGTAAGGCCCTTACCCAGATGCGAATCTCTTGTTGAAGGCCTCGCAAGAACAAGATAAGCAATCGCTCCTCAGATTGATTGCGAATTTTGGTAGAATATGCTTCGAATTCCTTGATATACAGTTCGACACTTCCCTTTTGATTAGGAAATCCACGTTCAGATGCAAAATAGTTGTTCCCGTTCGAGAAATTTGGACCTGGAAATGTCGACTTCTCACCTGAATCGTATTTCCCAGTAACTTGCGTTCTTTGTTGCCTCTGGTTCTCCAACTTCATCGTCCCCTTCGCTTCGGGTAGCTCTCTGAATCGTTGCTTTAGTAATTCTACAGAGATGGCGAGTTCTCTGATTTGAACGGTTAGGGATTCGTTTTTCTGGGTTTGAACGATTACCCTAGGCTGCAAAATGTTACTCATCCTCGATTTTGATTCCTCTGTTTTTGATTCCTCCACTGATTTTCGATTTCCCGGCAATGGAACCAATTAATAGGAATCAAATCAGCAAACCAAATGAAATAGAACAGGAACAGGGAATAGGTAATCAACAACTGTATTAGATACTCGAATTGATAGGTTACAAGAATGAACGAAAGAGTAGAAGAAGAATCAGAGAGAGATCGTAAGAACTCCCCTGCCTAATCAGAGAAGACAACTATGCCTTCCTGCCCAAGCTCTCTAAGAGCCGAATACTCTAATTCTGAAAATAACTCTCGATACCTCCTTTTCTCCCCTAACCAGCTATATATTTCATTTCCTCCTTAACAGGCCTTAGGCCCATTGGACTGGGCCATTAGTTGCAAGGTAATAAACACATAAAGATGGGCTATGATACGTTCTCTATCATGCTACAAATGAAAGGAACAAATTAATTAGGGTAACACACTTGATTAATGTTAACAGTTAAGATTTAACATTCGAACATGAGCAAAGTATCTTGTGTTTATACAAGGTAGTCATAACGAACTTTTTTTTTTATGTGCAACAGGTATCAGACTGGGGCTCTTGCACCATTAATACGGTGGCTCTCACAAGGAATGCAGAGAGCGGCTGCACCACCTCAACAACAAAGACCTGCTGTTAGGGCAGATAACATTCCTGAAGCAGCTAGGCAAGAAAATGAGAATGCTCCTCTGTTAGGTAGTCCCGCTGTTTCTCTCACAAGCCACTACTTTTACATATACGTTAAAATATATACACATAAAACTTATGACCATCTGAATAAAGGCAGCAAATTGGGGGAGGGTGAGCAGGTTGAGCAGCGGTTCAAAACGATTTATCTTTTTATAGGTTGGGTTGAGTTGACCAGAAACACTTTTTGTGTGTATTCCAAGGTTTGGTAGATTTTCAGTTTAAAAAGCTGAAAAAGAATTATGTTTTATTATAATTTGATATATTGTCATTATTAAAGTTAGAACAAATCAACCCTTTGTCTTTGACGGTAAACCACCACCAACACTGCTGCCTCTGCAGTCACTAACTCTGACGATCGGCTCCCGTCATCACGTGTCAAACCACCGCTAACCTCTACCTTCGCCGACTACCATTTACAGACTACCCTTCACCGCCGAATACCCATCTTTTTCTTCATCTCTCTTAAATCAAATTTCTCCTTTGAAATTGAGGATGACAACGCTTGGGGGATTTAGATCTGGATCTTTAGCAATTTGGGTCAGGATCTGCCAGAGAAGACAAAGGATGTCTGTGATGGTGCCCTGTCAAGGAAGATGATGGTAGTGGTGCTCTGCTGAAGAAGGTGAAGATGGTGGTTGGCGGTAGCACCGTCGCAGTGCTTTGCTGGGGAAACTTGTATAAACTTGTGAATATTACTTTGCATAATAGGACCGGGTCAAATCCTTTAATTGTCATTATATGTTTTGCAATGCTTATTTTTAGTACTTTCTGAATCAATTTTAAGTGTTGTATGATTGTTTGAATACAAACTGTATCAGGTGGAGAAGCTGGAGCTGAAAATGAAAACCGTGCAATGGGTGATGCCAATCAACCCCAGAATGAACAAAATAATGCTGCAGTCAACCCAAACAACAACAGATTGTGGGGTATTGTGAAGGAGATACAACTGATTGTATTTGGGTTCATCACTTCTCTTCTCCCTGGCTTTCACAACATCGATTGACAACCGATTTGCTAACTGGTTCGGCTTATACCACCAACTGCTTAAGTCATCGTATGTGGATTTCAAACCTCTTTTTTGCCTCTTGAGGTTTCAAGAAAAGAAAATCAGCATGTTCGGGCTTATAAATACGATGTATGTCACATTTGTGCCATGGATCTCCCTTATATTACATATAGAACTTGTTCGTGCTTTTTTTATTATATAATTTGTCATGCGGGCCGGGCAGGGGTGAGTTTGGACGGGTTATGGCCCAAAACTGTAAGTTTCAGTTTTCGGGTTTTGATAACGAACATGGTTGGTTTATTATAGCTTTGTTATTGGGGTTATGGGCAGGCATTAGGCCGGACGTACCACTCAACCCGGAGGGGTTCAGGTGGCTTGCGGGTTCTCGGCTTCGGTAGGTAACACCGCTACGCCCCCCCCCCCCCCCCCCCCCCCTCTTTCGGGTCCGGCTTCGCTTTACCTAATCCGAGCTATCCAATGCTTTTCTTTTTTTTTATATATATTTGGTTGGGTAAAAGTGTGTAAGGAGAATAAAAATATTTGGGTCCTTCAGGTCAGACTAAACTTGGGTTTTGAATAATAGAGAGAAAAATGATATGATATTCGGATAAGAGAGGAGAAAAAATATGCGCCTATTCCCCTCAAGAGACAACGAAAAAATAAATATTTTATTTAAATAACAGATGGGCTTGGGGTGATGTAGTAAAAAAAACAACTAACAAAAGCATAAAAATAAATAAGAGATACGTAGAAAAGAAACGAATATATAAAAGACGTGTAGAAGATATATAGCAATAGATAAAACCATACCATAAAGGATAAAGGATAGTTCATTCCTTTCTAATTGACGACCGTCATGTCTAGTTTGGTGAAGCTCCATCCTTGCGTCTGGTTTTGATCGTCTAGTTTTAATTTCAACAGATTTTCAAATATAACATTTTTCGGCTTTTGGCCAACTGAAGAATGATGATTGTGATCGGAAGGTGAGACAGAGTTGATGAATCGACGGTCAGTAAATAGTCACAAATCGATGGTGGTTGAACTATGCTTGCCGATTTCCTCCAGACGACAATCAAACAAATCAAAGCCAAAGATGGAGGTGGTTTCCTTCCAAAGTGCTGAACGTTTGCTCATGTGTACACGACCTAACAACTATTCCTAACCCCTCCTGATTGAAACCGATATAAGACTAACACCATGAACTCACCCAGGAGTCAATGTCATCCCTGATGATGTTGATTAATATAAGAATAATAAATGTGACAACATAAAAAGTTAATGTTATGAATCAAACTACGAGTGGATCGTAGCATTGAAAGATCAGAGCACTAACCTATTGCTTCTATTTCTCATGTCAAGTAGAGAATTGAGAGCAATAAGTGGAATGACTTTATTGAATCAATGAATAAAAAAGGAATAGTGTTTACAATATGTATCAATCAATGAATGATATGAACAATGTAGTACTCTTATTAATATCACTTCTAGCTTTGTTGCAACTAACCAAAAGATTACACACTTGCACCCACTTGAGTGTACAACCAATAATACATGTTGTACTCTAATTAGTATAAAACAATCTATCCTTGAAAAGATTCTTGTTCTCAGGAATCCCAAGATTGCTTTCACCAATCCTAGCTTGAATTCTTGATCAAGAAATTCTTCAAAGGTTTTGATTGGTGAAGTGGTTGTCATAAATATTGAGGTATCCTTGGCTCAAATGCTATAACCATTCATTCTCATAATATCTGATTCTTGTGTTTACTGATTTCAAATTCTTAATTTGAACGCTCACTTTATCTCCTCGACAAAATCTAGAACCTTTTGAATCAACCATATATGTTTTAAGGGATCTAACCATATTATCATCAATGTTTTTACTAGTCAGTAACCAGATTCATTTGTTGATTGGATATCTGAATCAACATTTGACATTTCATTAAACACATTGTGTACATCCTTTCCATTTCTTGTGTTTTCTTGAATTTTTAGATTTCTCTATTACTACAAAAAATAGAAAATAAAATAATTTAAAAAAAATCAACACATTCATAAGTAAATAGATCACAATTGCCACCTCTAACTAGTCACTCACCTTGAGGCTTATGGCAGAAAAAATCCAACCTTCATAAGTAAACAGGCATGCGTATGCGTTTCTAGCCTTCTCCTGTTTTCCACTCGAGTCCCAACTTTTACTTGTTCCCATGTCAAACACTATTTTACTTGCACTTCCATGAAAACTAAAGAAAGAGTCGTTATATCTCATAATGAAAAAGTAAATTTTGTAATCTATAATTGCCAAATACAAAAACCATCAATTGACAGAGAAGTGAGCAAATAGACTGCTTTGCTAGGATTGGAAAGGGAGCCTCTGTATGCACTCTTCATGTTTCTTTGACTCAAACCTACTACCTTGTAGTTTCGATTAAAAAAGGTTTCAAAAACCTAATAAACGGAAATCATGTTGAACATGGATCCATTTTTGCTGTTTAAGTATATAATCCTGTTTACTCACAAACTGGTCAAGAAAACCCGAGCCAGGTCACTGATCTGAACCATAGCTCACTGGTACATACTAGACCACATGTAGGTTTGATGCACACATTTCTACTTGGCAGTATTTAATAATACTCCCTCCGTCCCATTTTTATTGTCCAGTATTGACTTTTTAAAGTAATTCTTTTTCAACTTTGACCTTAAATATTTTTGTTTCGGTTATATAATACTTTATGAAGATTATATCAATGAATTTTACATTAAACTACATAACATTTACCAAATGTTTGTGTCACTATTCATAAGCACTGTTCATCTACAGTGTTTTTTTTTTTTTTTTTACTTTTAGGATATTATTTATCTAAACAAAGGACTTTTTCATCTATTATAAGGATTGATTTTTTGTAAAAAAGTTTTATCTCAAAGACTAAATTATTTAACTCAATATTTGAAAAACTAACTAACAAAGTCTACCTCAAAATCTAATATAGTTAAAGTTAACATCAGAAAATATTTTACAATAACTAAATAAAGATTTTGCCAACTTTTGTATAAAATTGTAAAAAAGTTCTATCTCAAAGACTAAATTATTAATCTCAATATTTGAAAAATTAACTAACAAAGTCTACCTCAAAGTCTAATATAGTTAAAGTTAACATCAGAAAATATTTTACAATAACTAAATAATGATTTTGTCAACTTTTGTATAAAATGAAATTAACTAGGGTAATAACGTAACTTTGACATAAAAGGAAACTTTCTTGAGAGGGTTTGTAGTAAAAGGGAACTTTTTAATGAGTTTGTAATATAAAGATTAAATATAAGAAAGTTTTATGATTAAAATGAAATTCATGGTGTAACTGTGTTATGAGAATTTTATGTTATTGTAAACATATATGTAAACTCTAAGTCTTTATATTCATTGACGAATCTAGAATAGGAAACCACGTGGTATTCTATATTATACATATTCCGTTTATAAAAAAATGTTTTGGTACCCGCCGCAACGCGCGGGCACCAAAACCTTGTTTAAAACACAATGCATTCATATATTTTGTATCAAATATTATATAACACAAACAAAAATATTTAAGGTCAAAGTTGAAAAAGAAAGACTTTAAAAAGTCAATACTGGACAATAAAAATGGGACGGAGAGAGTATGTTTCAAAGACAGTAATAACTGTCCAATAAACTATCACCTGATGTCTTACCGGGAAGGCACCTTTCCCCATAGAGAACGCCGAGGGTTCTAGTCCCATGGGATTTCAATAAGGGGTGGTTTAGACCGTGTACATCTGAGCAGATTATCAACCCCTCTAGAGGAGAGCCCTAACTGGGAAAAACTCCTTAGAAAACAATGAATGCAAAAAAAAAGGAAGAGAACAAAATATAGATTGCATGGGTAGTTGTAGCGTTGCTTTGTGACCATTTCCATGAACATGATATAGACTTCACCTTTGTTGTGTGGAGGTGGCAATAAACTGAATAAGCCGTGTGGATTAGTTATCGATACCATGCTACCTAAACAAACAAAATAGAAATGAAAAAAAGAGGAGAAAAACAAACTTGACCTCTTTTCTTGTTTGAAGATAAAAGCTCATGAAATTCAGTCTCCGTGAAAAGTAGGTCTTTTAAAAAAAAGACTATCATCACTCAACTATTTGTAAACAACATTTATATCAGCAATCAATTAACATTTAACAACAAAAATTAATGACATTCAATTAACGCCAAGCAAAGCAAAGAATCATCGGGCAGAAGAAGTATCGACAACCAAATACCGAAATCAACAGAAGATTCATTCCCATAAAGGAGGTTTCATTCCAACATCATCCACCATTTATTTTTCGGCGTGAGCATGGAGACGGGAAGAGCAAGATAGGAAGGCTAATAGAGGACGAGTATATATGTGTAATATTCACGCACAACAACCATTACGCATGCATGGTTCTTGAATTCTGAATAAAATTGAGAATAGAGGCAGAGTCTGGCAGCCTAACCTCGTGAGATAAATTGCGGATTCACTTCATATCACAAATTGCAGGCCTGAAAATATGTTCTCTCATTATTTACAATTTTATCAACCACTTCCAAAAAAGCATTTCCGTTCATGTGCCAAGTGTTTGAACGATAGTACTACCTAAAATAAAAACAAAGACTTGAACCAAGTAAGAAATCTATGGACCAATTATGACTTGAATTGAGTCATTTTGCTTAATGGACCAAATGGAGTAAGAATCTTGCTCATACAGATTTCTTTTCAGTCAAGTCAGTTGCTTGATAGACCATATAAAGTGCGACTCAAATTGGAATTCTTTCAACATTCGTAAGTATGGTTATCACGTCTTCAATTGTGTTGAAAACTATTACGACGTATGTACTCTCTCATGGGGTAAAGAAAAAATATGGCAAAAAGGAATACAAGTCGGAGGTCTTTCTGGAAGCACTCTCTATAGAATTATGACTGTCTACATCTTACCTCCCCATACCCCCGCAGAACTAGTATTTTGTTGTAGCTAAATTAATGACTCAATAATAACACATTGACGAGGAGTATTTTGGGCAAATCAAGTCTCGGACATAAATGACGGTCCACCCGGACGCAATTCACGCTTGAAAAAATTATATATATGACCAAAATACCTCAGTATTAAGCTCACAATCCGTGGCAACCCACCTCCACCACCCTTGGAAACCTCTATGTGTGCAACCACCGCACATCATTATAATTGCACTTGGCCGGAAACCATTTTGTGTGACGTACAACGTCAGAAAACCATCAAGATTCCTGTCACCAATCCCCGCCATTGTCTTGACCCGTGACCGTGAAGCTGATGCTACCCGGATTAAAGAACTGCTCCAAAAAAGAGATCTAGTCGTCTGTCCGGAGGGAACCACATGTCATGAACCATTTTTGCTACGTTTCAATGCATTGTTTGCTGAATTAAGTGATAGGATTGTGCACGTTGCCATGAACCTTAAACAGAACATGTTTCATGGAACAACAGTTCGCGGAGTCAAGTTTTGGGACCCATATTTTTACTTCATGAACCCAAGACCCACGTATGATGTGACGTTTTGGAACATTTGCCGAGGAAATGATGGTAAAAGGAAGAGGCCGGTCGGCTATTGAGGTGGCAAACCATGTTCGGAAGGTTTTAGGTGCTGCGTTGGAATTTGAGTGCACCAATTTGACAAGGAAAGATAAGTACCAGTTACTTGGAGGGAACGACGGATAGGTAGAGTCGATGTATGGCAAGAAGCGAATGTAATCCTTCATTCCATATATTATCAGTTAGTTTCATATTTTATTCACTTTTTCAATTTGCTTCTAGTGATGTTGCTTCAGGAATCCAAACGCATAATTTTTCTTTATGATACGTATTCAACGTTAGTTTCACGTTAAAACAAAAAAAAGAAAAAAGAAAAAAAACTCGTGTATTACACGGGCTCATAAGCTCTTCCAACAAGGATAGTAGCTTATGCATTGTGGAGCTAAAGAACACAAGTACTTGGATAGACGAACAAGCAAATAAATTATACTGTTTATCATCTTTACACATTGAGAAAACAGAATTCACAAAAACATAAAAATATGACATAAACAAGCACCTGTAGCTTCTTCCATTCAGGATTTTTGATAAATATGTCAGTTGATGCCCAGATATCCACACCCACAAAACCACGTTTTCTTTCTCTCTAATTTTCGTCATCATCTCCACCTTTTAACTTTAGTGATCCCTAGTCATGCTGCCTTTGATGGAGAAACCGCGTCGGTTGCCACCTACAATTGCATCTTTAAATCGGGATATAGGTCCTACCATCCTCCCAAATTTCTGTCAACAATCGAAAATAATATGTAAATTCAGCGCTATATCTTTAGCACACATGTAATGCAAAAGAATTTCACATTCCATGTACACTAGAGGGGGATAGACATAGTAAAAGATGTATATTCTTTACTAAAATGACTATGTGGCGAACACACTTGCTGAATGGGTATATTCTGGGGTATGTTCAAAACATTAGTCAACAAGGGAATGGGTTGAAACTCACCTAAACTGTAATTTTTAATCTTACTACCTCCTAAACCATATTGAAAGACATATACGACACTTTAATTGCTAAAAGGAATACAAATTAAGAACAAAAGTGTTCCAGTTCCCAACTCACACCAAGATGACCTGTTTGTTATCCAGCCCCCCTCTCCTCCCATCCCGATTTTGCTGATTCTAGGGTTTATAAGCACAATGGTTGGTGATCATAAACAATAAAACCAACAAACTTACACCGCATTTTTCATTCTCTTTATAGATTTCTAATATGTAGTGTTCCCTAGGCTTTTGCATGGCTCATTACGACAGTCTTTTTAAGCTTACAGAATGCTAAAAAGACTATGTCACCACCAATTACCTGTATCACTTCGTTGTGAAAGTGATGATCGAGGGATTTTAATATTGCTGATAGAATTTTAACAGAGGTTGCTTCAATACAAGCACTATCAAACTGTACCTTCCAACTGGGCACCATTAAGGAGGGGGCATGACAATTCAAGAACTTGGAAGTAAAAATACGATCTCCCTAAAGGAACTCTATTTGAATCTAGAATTCTCTTATAATCTGAACAGATTAAAACATTGTCACCTATAACATGGAAACCACTTTCATAGCCGAGAAATTGTCTGGTATGCAGCACTTAAATCCTTTTACCAAGGGAATAGTAGAATAGCTGTGCCAACTACATATCTATAGAAAAAAATGTACAGAAGTTGATAGATATACAAAATATCAATTTTCTATGATGAGTATGAGATGCAGTCTAGCATAAGCATGAACCGAGATTGAATTTCCATCTGATTATGGAATAAGTGGAGTTGCGTACCTCATCATACACCCCAGAACGCCACTTATGATGCAAAAGTTGCCATCTTTCTTGTTGCCATTGCTGACCAATGATCACAAGGCCCATCACTGCAGCAGCAATGAAGATAGACCAAAACGTGTTGGCCTCTTTTGCATGAGCATACAAAGTACCAGCTTGCTTCTTCCACCATGCCGCATATGGCAGGCCAGATCCATCATAGTTATCTTCATCGCTACGTTTGGGGAAGTTTGGAACATCTGAAGCTAAGGACGAGTCAGAAGATTCTATAGAGTCCGCCAGCACCCTGTCTTCATCGTCTATGTTCGACTCGGCCATAATTGGTTCACTACGAAATGAATGAAACTTCACAGAACTGTAGATATTCTGCTCTTTTCCTGCCAGATGTAAACCTGGCAAGGTTGTGCTTTCTGCAAAGTCTGCATCACTAATTGTCAATCTGTTACCTTTCTCGTCAAAAAATGGAATTCCACGAAAATCATCAGACTCGGACAATTTCCCAATGTTCCAATTATCTTCATCTTTAGCAAATGATTTTTCCCCTTTCTCTTTAATAGATTCTGAAACAACATCTTCTCCTCCCTTTTCATTTAGGATCTCTGCGGTTTCAGGTTCCAAAGGCAAATTCTCGTGTTGACTTGGTGGGAAGACAAAATGCCCAGACATAAAAAGCGCATTTGAGGTTTCACTTTTATCCGTGTCAACTACATCACCCCTCTGTCCACTTTTAGAGTCTCCCATTTCTGGACCAGGGGCAGCAGCATATGTAGATGCAGTTAGTGATACAACTTCCCAGTCAGCTCCTCGAGGGGCAGTTTCCTCCCCTTCCTCTTTATCTTCCATCTACCAGAGAATAATATCCTGAACTTTTACATACAATATTGAATTTTCCATGTTTATGAAAAGAATGACACAGGCTAAGGAGGATCAAAGTGTTTATTCAAACCACTTCCTTTATAGAAAATAAATAAAACTGGCCACCCTTATGTGAGCAAGTATTGGATGCTTGCTATACTTATTGTGAATATTACATAGAGTAAGCAACTTCAATGGAATTGGAGGATGTACATTATGATTTCGATGACAGCATCAACTGTAAGAATTCCATCAAACTACTCTTAAATTTGACTATAAGTACGCTCGAGAGTTAAGTCTGAGAAAATGGTCCAGACAACATCACATCTAAATGTTGAGTCGTAAGTCGTAGTAATCCGTAACATCATCAGCTAGAAGTTTATTGATATGCCCAAATCAAATCCTAATGTCAGCTCGCATGACACAAACGACTCACAAGCACCCCGAGTTGGGGCGAGGACACTATCACACCTACTTCCCGGGTGGTGATAAACTGATAATCTATTGAAATTGTTAGGTGCGTATTTATTATCACGCCAATCATACTGCTACTGTCTCATCATTCACAACAACAACAAAATTCTACCAAATAAACCGTCAAATTAAGAGCAAATAATTTATCATAGAACAGAAACAACTGTAGATCATATCGATAAAGAGGGAAGAAAAAAACCGACATAGAAATTCTTCTTCGAACTCGAAGGATGGATAAATTCAATCGATTAGACTAAAAGATTACTCTAGAAAAGACAAAAGCAAAAGAAAAAAACAAACATACACAAAAACAGGCACAAGTTTAATCAAACCTGGATCGAATCACAAATTTAAACATGAGTGAGACGATACGATCATGATTTAAGGTTCGAGAAAGTAAGGTGATTCGTTTAAAATCTGATTAAATAACTAAATCATGATCAGATCATTGAGCAACAGATGTACTTACTATAGAGAGAATCGGAGACGTTGGGGGAGTAACTCCGGCGACCGGCAAAATGATTGAAAGTGGGTTCACGGAGCTATTTATGTATAGAATGATGATGTATTGAAAGGGGTAAAGTGAAAGGGTAACCGGGTATAGCCGGTGATGATGAGAACTCAGGGGAATGGGTTTTACTGGCGATCGTAGGTTAATAACGTCGTCTAATTGAAATTCAATAATAGAGTGAATTACAAAAGTAGCCCTTAAGCTATAAGTAAAGATGCTATTTTGGTCCTTGGGTTATTTATTATGTATCTCACAGTACAACAAAAGCAACAACGATACCTAATCCCGCATAAGCGGGGCATCGAGGAGGTATAAATGTAGACAATCATACCCCCACCAAAATATAGAGAGATTGCTTCCAGCAAAAGACCTCCGACCACGATAAAGGAAACTCAATAATAAAAATAAGAAAATAAATAAATAAATAAAAAGAAAAAAGGAAAATAAATAAATAAATAAAAATAAAAAAACTGAGTAAATAAAAAAAGGATAAATAAGTAAAATAAAATAAATAGATAAAAAAAAAAGAGAAAATACATTAAAAAAATATAAAATAAAACAAAGAGAATTATCCTACTCCCTAAACCCTATGTAGCTAGCTGCAGTCTCTATACCTCCTAACCCTGAATCTTAATCCTTCTTCTCCAAGACACCCTATCTGAGATCAGCTCTCACCCTATCCTCCCACCTCAGAAAAGGACGACCACGTCTGCTAGTACCTTCAACTACAATCTCTTCTGTGCTCCTAATTAGTGTTTTGTGCTCCTAACTGGTGCATTTGGTTGTCTCCTATTATGTATCTCACAGTCCATGCGTTAAAAAGAAGTGTAACCCACTAACCCGAGTGGTGGCTCAACATGTGTAACCATTTCATGGTCGTCCGCCAGGTCGCTTCATCGACTTTAAAGACCCAATGTAAAAAGAAAATATGGGTGCGCTAAATACAACTTTTTATATACGTAAATGTATGATAAGAAATTAGGCCTTCTTCGTATGTTAATGGTCATCCATGTCGTCTGAGGTGGATGATTTGAAGTGAGGTTTGTTGTTTATGGTTGTTCGGAGTGATACTATGGTCCGTGATGGGGATGGAGGATCTGTATTGACCAGTATCATTCCTTTTTCTCAAAATATTGATAAAAAAGAGAAATTATGTGATGCAGATGTGACATGTATAGTCGTCTAAAATCACTAAGTACACTGCATATGCTCTTGTGACGTTGATCTCACCATAATATCAATTCCTATGTGGCACGATCAACAACATCATGGAGCCAACATGAGATGTTTCACGACATGAATTGAGAATTAGTTTTCTTTGTTTTGTAACTAAGTACTAGATTTATTCATTTTGTTTTAGAAAACAATAGCTATAAAAGCTTCTACAATGATAAGTGTTATTAACGCCACCGCTAGTCGCCATGTTAGTATAACTTACATATCATTAAATAGTCGCTCTAAGAAAATCCATCAGTGTCATCACTAAGTGTCACCTTAACATCAATTTCTTTTTTATTTTCACTTTTTTATTAGAACACATAATATTTATAATTTTCAAAAGTGTACTGAACTTGTCACTTTTTGCTATTGTGTATATCCATCTTTCAAAACTACCATTTAGTGAATCAAACTTACAAAACTAATGAAAAATGTATCAATTTATCTCCTCATCCAGTTGCCTGTAAACAAAGTGATGACATGTAATTTTTAAAAAAATTAAAGCTGAGGTGGCATGCCATGTGCGTTTCATTAAAAGAGGTGGCGAATTCAATGGGTATTTCATTGACCAGCATAACCCAACTTGTGACCGGCCGTATCCTCCATAAACGACACCCTCTTGGTCTCATAGAAGTTGAAACCGCCAAAACCTCCCATGAAGTCTGAATTTAAGTGAAATCAAACAACAGTCTTGCCCTAATTTTTAAGAATCATTCAAGTTCAGCTATGATTCTTACTTATTAAAGGTTATTTTCTTGTAATATGCTGGGCATCTTGCCCTAATTGTTGTTCTATTTCTGCCAACTATTGTTTCAAATGTCAATTGTTGTTAATATTCAACTGTTGTATCAATTGTTATTTCAATTTAACTGTCAAATAAAACCACTATTATAGAGAAGAAATGTTGTTTCATTCTGTCAACCCAATGGGAATCATACCACTTTGATAACAGAACACATTTCATTCATAAAACATAACTTAGATATACATACATTACACATAAAACTAATTATGTTTCATTCATTGACTATTACAAAACATAAACATATGAGCAATACAACTAAACACAAGACTAGCTTATCATAAACTTTTATTCTACTCTTTGTAAATGTCAAATCCTCCTTTATTTTGACTAAATCATCTTCATTGTCTTCTTCATACTAAACCTGCTTCACCTTGTTTAATCTTCAAAATTGGTTGTGCATTTCAAATAAAAATCCCTTAATATAGTCACTTGGAAGCTTCTCATCAATTCATTGAAACATCTTACACTCAGGGCCCGATTCCTGCCAAATTGAGATCATATAATCAGCCCCAAAGATCTAACCTAAATAAACACAAAACTTATTAATTAGGGCATAGAATAGATACAACTCTGTGGAACTATTTGTAGCAGATGAAGATTAATTTAAAGATTTAAAAATTTTCACGTTATCTTTTACCTGTTACACATCAGCAACTAACACGTAACAAGGTGCGCAATATATTGTTTGGTATAAATAGTAGGTTTGATTATTAAATGGTAGTTTAAAAATATGAGTATACACAATAGCAAAAAGTGACAAGTTTAGTACACTTTTGAAAATTAAACCCTAAAATAAATACTAGAATAATATTTTCATACAAAATAAAATAAATTAAGATGAAATTTCATTCTATTACAATTAAAGTTTACAATACTAAAAACTAAAAAGTACAACTAATACTAAAAAATTTAAAACGTAAACTAGGTCAAACACCTTTCTTCCACAGATTTTCAACCAAATTTCCTCCCCATACTTTGAATGATCTCCTTTATACATTCACGACGACGACAAGGGTTGGAGGCTTTAGGATCTCCCATAGACAGTCGAGGTTGTACAAATTATGGATACTACGGTTGTTGAGGGGGCAAAGATGGTTGATAATATTGGTTTTGTTATAAAGTCATGGTGTTGAAATGAAGTTGGTTGAAGATGACTTGCGTCAATTCCGGTCGTTGTTGGTGAATTTGTACTTAGTGAGTACTATGGCGCTGGCGGAGGATCTATCGCGAAGTGAGAGAGAAAGAGAGAGAGAGATAGAAAGAATGAGAGTAGAGAGAATGTGAGGCTAAACTACAATTAAGAGAGAGACTTACATATGTTAAAAGGAGGTGTTTTTTGTTTGTTTTTTTTATACAAAAAAGTCATATAAGAAAATTAAATGTCACCTCAACAAAATTTAACTAGTACCCTATACATTCGATTATCGGTTCCTTTTCTATAACAAATTGAAAATTATGATCCATTATTGACAAAAAGAATTTATGTTACCTTAATTGATAAATTTAAATATTTAACTTATCTTTTTCAGCAACTTACTCATAAATATAGTAACAATTATAATATATAGGATAAAATTGTTAGTTTTTGTTTTGGCTTGAAACTTATATAGCACAAGATAAGTTTTTTTGTTCTTTTTAAATTTAGTTCTTGGATTTCTTTGTGATTTTTTTGTTATTGGTATTATTTGTATAGTTGTATATCTATGTTTGTTTTTTTATTTATTCTGATGTTAGTTTCAAATCCATGTTGCAACACAGATTTAACAATGCAATTATATATATTATAGAATAATGGAATTTTATTCTTATAAATCCCTTTGCAACACATGAAAAAATAAATTCTAGTGACATATAAGATTAAGGGACTAAACAGCTAATATATTAAAAGTTGTTTAAAATACAAATGTAGACATGTTAGAGTGAATCTTATGGCACTCATATGAGAGTAAATGATATAATGTTATGTGTACGTATGTTAATGTAACATGTCTCGAGAATTGCATTCTATATGAAAAATATGATCACCAAAACATTCGAATCCTGTGATCCTGGATACATAGTTGTCATTGTCCTATTGGTTTAACCTTTTTTGTATCATGATTAATTGTTTAAAAATTTGAAATCATACCTATTTGTTATTGAAATGTAATTACCCCACTCCCACTCCCATACCATCATTCATCACCACTCCTCTTTCGCTCTAACCACCGCTATCCTTCCTTTCCACCATGGCCAATGCAACCAAAAGCCCTCCACCATCGGACTAGAAGTTAGATTTGACTGTTGCGGTGAACGTGGGTACCAAAAATATCAAAATTGCACTCGAACCAGTACCGGTACCAAGTTAAACTTTTTCGGTCTAGTGTTGGTACTTGAAATATTTGTAAATCGGTACTTGAGATTTGGTATACGAGACTAGTACCGAACCAATTAGGTAAAATAGATTCCCGGTACCGTATATGATAACTCAGTACGGTATCCGATACCGTCTTTAGACCAAATTTGGTACTTGATATAATTGGTACCGATCAGGCACCGTACTCACCCCTAGATCTAGTCTTATTTCCAGCTTGTGGTGTGTGTTTTTTTTTTTGTTTTGTGGAGTGTAATGTCAGGTGAATTTCAAGAAGGATTCCGAAAGCATAAATTAACTAGAATAAAAATAGTGTATATACATGGATCCAAGCTGAATAAATTCCATTTTATGAAGCAAAAATGATTCCACATAATCTTACTACAACTCATATATCAAGAAGGCTTTTTAAAAAAGTAAAACAAAAAACCAAAACATCAAGAAAGTTTTCTTGATAAATTCTTTAGTCCACATCCTATGCATTTAAGCATAACGGTGCCTGTTGCTGGCTCTGGCTTGATCACAAATTTAACACCCAGAAAGTCTCGGATGTTCCTGAGGGTTTCAATCCCATAAGGTACAAGCTTTCCTACACGAACCTTTGATACATCTTGCGGACATAATGCACAAAGCAGAAATAACAAACCCTGCAAAAATATAAACGCGATCAACATATCCTACTTTGCCTTTCATCTTGCCGACCATAAAATGTTTTAGAATATATAATTTAATGAAAAACACTGTCAAAAAAACTTAGAAAGAGGTTATGCAGATGAGTTTAGTGTCACAAAGTTGAGCTTCAAACCTGGTGTGTAGAGTCTATGACACCACCTTGTTCAATCTCCCCGAGTAAACGAGATGCAATTTCCTCACCAACATCCTCTGGTGGCATAAGCTCTTTCTTTTCATCGATATCCATATCATCATCATTCCCTCGGGAATAAGAAATCGTGGTATCAACAGATATAAAACACCCAGATGTCGTTTCAGCAACCAAGGAGATTCCATAACCAGGTGAACTGTAGAATTATACCAAAAATTATATACTGCTTACAATAAAGCTAAAGAGTGACTCATTCATAAGTAAACCTAAAAAAAATGGGCTACCTCTATTGAACATACAAAAGCATACTTACTTTCCGGCTTGTGAACCAGCTTTATGATCGGTAAATATGTGAACATCAGGAAGCAAGCGGTTAAAGATTCCTCTAGCAGCATGTATCATTGTATTTTCAAACTGAACTGATACTCTCGTGGAGAAACTAATCCCCCTAATCCTTTTCACCATGCCTTCATCAGCCCATGTGACAGCCTGAAAACCCACCCACGGTTACACAGGTGAGGGATACAAAAGAAAGAAATGTTCTTAAAAAAATTTACCTTTAAACTATTGTGAATGATAGGAACTGATAGAGTAACTTCTCCACCACCTTTGGGGGCAACTCCACGGCTTTCAATTTTTAAATCCAACCCTTCTGAAGGAACGCCAAAACGCTTCAATAAAGGTAAGGTAGTTGATCTAAATGTATCAACACTAGGGTCTTTTGAATCATTTGTGATCCCTGAAAAGCAATATCCCATCAATCATTTTTATCAATATTCATCAATTTATTCAATTTACATATTGACAAGTTTAATTAAAGGCAGGCTTTCAAGAATAATTACAAAGGAACACTTCATTTAACATTGTTTCAAATTCCCAATATACATCATACTACATGTCAAAGAATAAATAACTCCATCTATTTCAAATATAAATCCGAAGACTCAGACAGTAATAAAACATAAGCTAATATGATAGAGAGAAGCTATTTTGTTCTTGGTTTCTTGTAACTTGTAAGTGAACTTAAAACTCATGACCTGCATTCACAATTCATTTCCTAATTATCTACTCTTAACACTTTGGGCATTCCCACAAGCCACAATAGAAAGAACAAATCAACGCTAATTGAATGAAAACAAGAGCAGCAGCAGCCTACAATCGCATTCCCTAATTAGAGAATGCAGCAGATAAATCAATAAAAGGAAAGAGAAATAAAAAACAAGAAGAAATCAAGATACCTTTGAGCTTAATAGAAAGGGGCTTCTTCCCAAACAAACCTAGTACAATCAAAGGTTCGAGAAAATAGCCAATTGACCTGCTCAATCCACAATCATGCTCCAGATACCTCCCACCCATCACTATCCCTGGCTTGTACTTGATCTTCGTCCCTAGCAATTCCACCAACAGATCAATTTCAACAATCATTCCATAAGTACAAAAAATACTATTAACTTCAAATGAACAGACTTTTAACTTCATCACCAATACGAATTCTCAACATTTTCAATCAAAACAACATAAAAATCATTTGATTTTTAGAGAACATAAAAAGAGAATAGAATTGACCTCCCTGTCATGGAGATATGCCATTACAAAAGCAGCAAGAAATCACCTTGATTCATTTGATGTTGTGAAACATCAATCTGTTTTCTAGATCAATGTTGATACAATCTAAAACATATGCTTTATAAGCTAGACTTTGCTATAAATATTGTCTGTATTTAGTGAATTCAAGTCAAAGTTGAATTTTTTTACTTATTTCACCAAATTAAAAGTAAAACTAGTTGAGTTTACATATATTATATATAAGATAAAATTAGCTCATTCTCTCGTATCTTGCCATTTAATTTCTACGAACAAAACATATCTACAAACAAAGCCAACAAGCATTGAGATAAAAACCCTAGTAATACCAGTATCGTTGATTTCGACATGACAGCCATCGGAAACAGTCTCGAGGAGGCGGAGAAACGAGACCTCGTGAGGAAGGAGTCCCGGCCAAGTGGCGTTGGCACGGATGTCCTCAATTAAGATTGGAGTTGAAGACAGGGTCGATAGAAGTAATCGTTGCCTTAGGTTTTTGCTACCTTTAAGCTTCATGTACGATATCTTCCCCATCTCTTCTACTCTTATCTTGCGGCCGTCGATTCCGAGGTCGAGTATAGACGTGGCGGCAGGTTGCCGGAGTTTACAGGTGCAGCGTTTACCTTAAACCCTCACACTTCGATGAAGAAGAATCAAGATTTATATTTTATACCTGAGTAAAGAAATTAAGGTTGCGATACACAATAGATATAGAGTTTTCATTTTTAGTTTTCTGTAAAGGGGAAATCATCCGTAATGTTAATATTATGCAATTTAGGTGATGTTACACTCACAATCTACTTTAATGAAGGGTAGTTTAGTCATTTCAGTATATACTCATTTAAATGATTTGTAAGTGTAACATCACCTAAGTTAGATGATGTTAACATTACGGATCATTTTCCCTTCTGTAAAATATTTAGAAAGTGATTGGTAAATCGATGGACTTTTCAAATTTCTATTTTAAAAAGTTAGGAGACATGTTTAGAAAAAAATGGAAAAGAGAGGATATGGACTTTTCTAATTTTCCAAGAAATTGAAAAAGTGAAAACTCCTCTTTTTTTTTAAAATTTTAGAAATATTACTCCACCAAACATATTTTCTAATCATCTCATTTTCTAAGAAAAAGAGATGATTAGAAAATATGTTTGGTGGATGCTCTAAATACATGTACCTGATCCATGTACCTGTCCCCGGCCCGAATAGTGGAAAAAAACAGCTAACAACAGCAAATACTTTTTTTTAAAAACAAAACTTCCATTTTATTATACCATCGAAATTTGAAATCTACTTGTCTAGTGTTGGAAAAAACAGCATTGGGGGAAATAAGATCAACTAAATATATGATGAGCAAGGAATAACACATAATTTATAATGTAATGAGCTTGGTTTTAACGGTGACAAGAATGGTAACAGAAGAAGCTACTAAACCTAAATGATCACATTGTGAAGCAAATTACTGTCGCTTAAGTAACCAAATCTGCTCCGCATATGCAAGACAAATAAGTAAAATTATAAATAGATTAGAAATTTAAGTGAAGGAGTACAAAAATTATTGAAAACCAATAAATCAAGAAACAAAATACGTAGAACTTTCAAGTGAATAAGAGACAGAGATGAGAATAAATGAACAAATTACCTAGAAATATCTCAAAACATGTCGCTGAAGGACCGTGTAGACGATAATGAAACGCTAATATTTGTGTAGAATACTTTAAACCAATTTTTCTTTTTAACCGATCTCTATGCGTGATATAGAATGAACTGAACTCAAATACAAAACTTTTCAAAAGAAGAAACTCTCGGTGAAACAAATAGAAGATGCGCTAACATTAATACTTGTGGAGTATGCCAATCTATATTATATGATTCTCCAAATTTTGGAAATCATATATAAGACTTTTTTTTTTTTTTTTTTTTTTTTGAAAACGTAATAATACTCTTCAAATCAATACGAAATTTGAAAATATATACAAAAGAGACCCTTGTTATGCAAACTTTGACTAACTCACTTGATAGAAGATAAATGTTGTATGGTTTCTTATTTTCTTCTAAGATAGCAAAATGTATACATGTCATACATACATACATTTTATTGAAGAAGCTGCCAAGAAAGATGGAGGAAACGGAAGCTGCCAAGTAGTCTGGCTAAACGCTACAAGGGTACCTAACGTCTCGCTCCTATTGAACGTCGACTGAAATAAGGTAGCTATCGAAGGTCATAAAAATGAGTAAAACCTGCCATCATGTAAGTTAATTTGGTACTTTAAACATAAAAAGCTCCAAGCAAAATTTTAATCGCTACTTTCATCAACAGTTTTTTTAGAGCTTATTATCTAAAAAAAAAGCTTTAAGCAGAAGCTTATTTTTTTTAAATAAAAAACTACAAGCTTCATAAATCTTCAAGAATACAAACACAATTTGGGAATTGTTTATTTTTCCCTATTAAAATGAAAATTCTTCATAAAACAACACCACTTGACCGACCAAAACCTCCCTGCCTTTTCCATGTACATTCATTCATTAATAAACATAAAATTCAAACCCTATTTCCTTTTTAATTTCTGGTCAACCCTCCAGTCAACGATCTCTTTAACAAAAACCAGACAGAATCATGATGAAAAAAGAAAACAAAAACAGAGCAACATACACATGATGATAATCTCATCTAACATTTAAATGCGTCTTCTTTGGGGAACATAAGATGGATCCAGGCGTATTCTTGCTGGCCTCGTTTTCAGAATTCTCAAGCTCATCCTCGTCGTCACTATCAATATTGGTAGGATCAGATCGGTTCTGGTGGGCCCTACGCCTGTTAAGATACACATTGAAATAGTAGCTAACCATAACCGGCATCGTCTTGTTCTTGAAATGGCTTGTTAAGTCATCCCAAAAGGTTATACCCGAAGACACAGGGTTGGCCTTTATTATATCCTCAAACTTTTTTTCTTCAATAGGAGTCCATTTGAGAGCAACATTCTCACCCATCTCATCAAACTTCCATTTGTAGAAAGCAGAGCCGAGCTCTAGTTTCACCCTGTTTCGTTTCTCGGAGATATGAAACCTAACACATTCTAATGAACCCTGGAACTGGCAACCACACGAGTCTTGCCTTCCTTTTCCAATTCTTTCAAGCTCAATCAGACTACTTCTGATTTCGGTTTTTTCTAGAGGCCAGATTGGAGTCCCGAGCCATTTGGGGTCAGGCTCATAGACCTGTCTGGACCATTCTGGTACTCTGGCTTGAGAATGTCGGCCCAACGGGGTTCTTTTTCGCTTAAAGTTATAGCCCCAGAAAGAATCTTCAACCTCTCGGTCACTTGGGCTCCCGGTGGATGATGAATCTGAACAATCTTGAGGTGTGGGCTTTCTGGATGGAAGGGTCACTCGAGTCTCTTTCGCAGAAATGAGTCTCTGGCTGCATCTTGATGTTGACTTGTCAGTTTGTTCATCATACATTGTCGGGTGCATCCTCAGATTCTTCTGCAAAATAGTTATATATTTCCATTAACCCTCAGGATGTTTGGATGTGCATCTATAAGTAAGCTGCAATAATCCCTTTTTGAGTGTTTGACTGAAACCGACTAATATAAGAAGATTGTAAAGCTGTTTCCATGATCTCGCGTTTCTGTAAGAAAAGCTGGTTATAAAGACTAATTTAAACTGCATCACTTTCCTTAACTTTAACCAGTTCCATTATTTGAATCTCAAATTCAAAATAATTACTTTGAACATGCAAATCTAATAGCTTATTATATAAATAAATCGGATAATGTATAAAGAGGCCACTCTATTGATGAAACTACTCTGTAGGCTACCAAGCATGCTTTCAAATTCATTTACAGCAAATCCGCCTAAAAACATGTTACATGACAAAAATGTCCTCTAAAAAGATTCATGTTCGGTAACTCTTGACTTTACAAAAAAGAGAAGATAATGAAGGATGCTTTTCTTTTTCCAAAAATTTAAGTGTTATCTTCAAGATCCAGAATGTTTTTATCCAGATGTAGCGTAGAAGTAACAGGGATACATGTGTGCCTGAGTAGCTTCAATAGTCAGGTGGCATTAACGAAAAGAGTTGACAATGTGATACTTTGTCCCTAAAATAAATAGCTGACATGGGTAGCATAATAGTACAAGCCCAACCTCAAACTTTTTTTTTTCTTTTTTAGCTCTTATGAAGGGATCTAGCCATTAGACTAAGTACTATAGCGTCTTTCAATAATATTAACAACATATACAGTTTTGTTCAGCATACCAGCTGACCATATAAAACCTCATACGAGCCAGATAGCTTCTGTTATTGGACTGTCATCACAATGATTCTTTATCTTTATGCTTTGTTGTTAGATTACATGGTTAACTTTTGTTAGTGGACTGTTTGTTTGATCCTCTGTATGCCATATATTAATATGTTACAGTTTTCTCTGTACTTCTCTAAAAGATATTTACATGATGACAATCTTGACATCACAATCCCATAATGCTCTGATCAAAGTTCATTTCCCACATCGCAGTACATTTAAAATAAAGTAAACATTAACTTACAATAAAATTTAACAAATTAGCTAAAAAAAGAAACAGGTAGAAAATCACCCAAAGTGTATCCAAAAATCCAAATGCTTAAAGCCTCCTAAATACCTTAATTGAAGAATAAGATTATTAATTTATAATTCTACATAAGCATCAGTTTTATAATCGTATGAAATTCATTTACTATTTATAAAGTCATTTTGACAAGCATTAGACTACCGACAGGTTAACCAACCTGTCACAACTCGAAACCAACCCCAACATTAACTTCCATCTTTCTAGTCTTGAAATTTGAATTGTCACTAATTCTCTATGTCCATAAAATATCCATTGCATGCTAATGTATACATCTATTTACACCCCCTACAACTATAGTCAACAGATATCTTCTAACCATTAACTCCCTTTGTTTACACGAGCTACCCGTAGACTTTTTAATACACACAAACACACACTCACACACAACTATTTAAAGACAAAATAGATAATGATATCCTTACCTTATGTCACCAACTCGTTTCATCTTGCATTGGTTGCTACAAAGTTAAGTGTCGTAGTTACTATAACATTATGTAATCATTTCCTTCCAAGAGTTATATATAGGATGATAACTAATATTTAACTAACGTTAAACTAACAACTAAAGTCCATCCTTAACAAGCAAAGAAAATCTATTTATTATCACAGCTCCTTAAGCAGTGGCGGAGGGGCATCTTTCATTAAAGAAGCAAGACGACTTATGTAAGGAGCCAAAACATTTTCGGTCAAAATAGTATGGTAGTCATAATAATCTTGCAAATTTGACTTCTATTTTATAACTTTTGAAGGTTTCTGGTTTGTTTCTCAAATAATTTAACATAATGTCACATAATCTTGCAAAAAGTGATTAAAAGTAAGCGTCAACACCGCTCCTAAATCTTACCACAAAACTCCTAAATCTTCCACCAAACACCTAAAATCTCGAAAGGCTTTATTAATCTAAGATGGGCTAGTGGGGCAAGGAAGAGAGGGTAAATAATATAAGGGGAAAAAAACAAATAAGCAAGAAAGTATATTGCTCCTTACAAACCTACGGCAGAAAAAAAAACAAATAAGCAAGAAAACATAGGTTTTTTTCTTAATTGGATGAGGACTTGGACTTTGGGGGCTTAAAATAGTTAACCCATATATTCCTATAAAAATGTGCCCCCCTCCCCCCCTTCTCCTTTCCTTTGCTTTGCATCCACCAGTGTCTATAAGCGTACCGTACAGGCGTACAAACTATTAAAAAAGTGACTACAAAAGCCTACACAATATTAAACATGTAAAGTTGTCAAGTAGTAATATGCAAACATACAAGGACTGTGTAATTTTAATCAGCTAAATGCAAGTGCAAACCAAGCAATAGTATGCAAGGATAAAGTATTCATATTTTGTAACTACTTATATGCGTTTTCTATACAGAGATTGTCCGATTATTGTGACTAGTAGATTTCTAGTGTTTTCGGTAATACCGGTAACCTACTTTTCATAATTATCTCACTCCTTTGTGGCTCAAATATCTAGTTTCTGATAATAGTTTTCAAAATTTCACACTAGCTGCAAAAAGATGACTATTAAATTATAATGTAAAATTACTAATAAACCTCTATTAAACGACCGCAAACTCACACACCATTCACGATTCACCTTTGTCCAATTTATCTATTACTCGATAGTCAATACCATCAAAAGTGATTATAACAACTTCCAAACTAAATCGAAAGTCGAAACACTATCATTGATCATTTACACCATATTACTACAGTTTAAGAATAATTATCTGATTTTGATTATTCAATATCACCTAACCTCATTCGTAACAAGCAGTCAAGCATCTTAACACCACCAGGTAAAAATAAGCAAGCACACAAAATTATTCATGGGATTGAGGGAATACAACATTTGGAACACATCGAAAGGCCTAATGTGACTGCACATGTATGAACATAAACAAAATTGTAGCATACTAGCATGTAGAAGTGCATATCAAATTTTCTATAAAAGAGTATATCAAATTTTCTATAAAAGAGTATAGTTTCAGTAATTCAAACATCAAGATTCATATATAGGATATTAAAACAAGAAGTCTAATTAAAATTACCTGCCAAATGTGTTTGACCTTCGGATCAACATTAGTCTTCAAAAGCATTGCCTCTCGAGCCGAAAGAACCTGCTTCCAGACATGTTCACTTCCAAAATGTTTCCATTTATTCCTTTCAGGCAATAATCCAATTGCAGGATCACACGGGTCTTTTGACACTCTTTTCACCCAGTCCAACAAAGGCAAATAACGTTCTCGTTTTCTCTTCCGAGTTGACTCATTTTCTTCTTTAGGAACTACACCCGACTCAATAACCATACTATCTTTAACATCTATACCTTCATTAGAACCAACAAAACTCTGTGAATCATTAACATTCAATTCTCTCTTCACAGACATATCCATAAACTCCTTATAATCCTTCATCTCCAAAAAGAAGTTTCTGGAATCAACAAGTTTCATATCAACATCATTGAAACATGATGATTCATTTACGGAATTCTTATCTTCAACGATTTTACGAAACCATTTTTCCAATTCGTCAAGATACTTGGAGTAAACCAGCTTCAAGCTTGCAAAAGCATTCGAATCGTACCCGATTTCTTTGGCAACCAAGTCCCAAACCCCAGTTCTAGAAACCCTCTCGAACCCGCCTTTTTCTCTCACACACAAATAAAGCCTCAACAAATCAATTGACTTACCATCTCCAAGCATTGGGGGAAAAGGCCTAAAACAATCACTGTGACAGATCTCCTTCAAAAACCTAAAAACAATTTGATTGAACACTCTCCCAAACTTATTATCAATCTCCCGAAATTCTATAGAAACCCCTTTATTGTGGATCTCTTCTAGGGTTCTAAAACAATCTAATGCAGGCCCATCAGTTACCTTTGACCATCCTGCCATTATTTTCAAAGATTTTCAAACCCTAAACAGATATATCAACAGATCGTATAACAAATAAACTAAACAAAACTCTGCAAAACAAAAGAAATTGAACTAAAAATCAAAAAGAAAAGAAAGAGAAATACCCAAATGAGTTCACTGACCAATCTAAAAAGAACGAAAATCAGATCGGATAAAAAATGTAGCAGGATTACAAAAAGTAAACGTAAATTCTACTGAAAATTAAACTAAAAAATAATAATAATAAGAGTTGCCGGTATGAGTTCATCTACAAAAAGGGTTCTATTTTGATAAATTGAGGGTATGAGATGATACGAGGGAGAAAAAAATTTAAAACCCTTTTGAACTCCCCGCCCTTTCTCTCTCAAGAAACGCAGAAGAGAGAGAAAGAGAGAGAGGGAGAGTGAGAGGGAGGGGTGGAAGAGACATTTCAAGTTGATTTGAACAGAGAAACTAAAAAAGATACGAAAAAGATAAATAATTTCAAAGATTTGTGGCGGATTTTCAAAGAGAAGAAACGTTTACCAGTCAGTCTTTTGTGCTGCGTAGGTAGAGAGGGGCCTCGTCTTTGTTTCTTTCCTTCTCTTTAGCCCCTTGGAGTTTTTATATTTATGGTAATGGAAATGGAAATGGAAAAGGAAAAGAAAAGGGGGCGTAGATAATACAGAAACTAGGGTTTTTTCTCTTTCAAGATTTGGGGCAACAAAGAATGAATGAATGAATGGTATACATACATACATACATATGTATATTGGTATTTATATTGGGTATCATGAAGCTAACTATCTTCTTTGTTAAATTAGAGGTGAAGGGTATTTTCGTAAATTCACATACTAAGTCTTTGAAAAAAAAGTTTTATATCTTCTTATAAATTGATGTACTAAACTTCCTTATTATAAGTAAATAATTTCCAGACATACAAGGTTTAACCGAGTTTAACGATATTATTTAGATTCATAAATGTCATTTCCTTTTGTTACAGCCTTGCATTGGTTTTGATGGATTCATGGCTACTACATCTCTGAATTTGGCATAAAATTCAAATTAAGATAGATTACATATTTGTTGTCTTTGTAAAGATTTATAAAAAGAGACGTGGATGATGAAAGTTAACAAAAGAGATGTTATGGTGGTGGTAGAGTTGGTGTAGTAGTTGGTTGATAAGGGTGGTGATGATGAGAAGAATGGTGGTGGTAATGGTGCCTAAAGATTAAGAAGAAAAGTAGAAAACAAAACAAAATTTGGAGAATAATAATGTGTATATTGATGTGGACGCACTTGTATATAAATTATAAAAAATAAAATAAAAAACTATATACATTAAATTATTTAAATCTAATAACCATCATTTCCAAGGCCACAAGGAAAACACATATATAATAAGATTTTAGTAAATTGTATCTTATGTTTTCAAATTGAGCTTTATTGCTTAACCCTTCTGGGAATTGTATACATAATCATGAATAGCTAGACATATATAAATACTATGAGTTGATTTTCACATAATATCTTTCTAATGTTTCTTTAAATTATTGGATTTTGTTGTGTATGTAGTAAAGTTGCATATTAAAATTAATTGTTGTTATTGTTTAGTCTGTATATTTCCACAAAAAGTTTGTTTACGCTAGATCAAGTCCGGAATTTTTTAAATTTGAACCGACTATTCTCCAAGAACCGGCTCACGAGTAATATTTACCTGTCTTGGTTGTCTAAGTCTGTACATTTACAATTGATTTGTGTGTTTTATTATGTATTAAATATAAATCAAAATTACTTTAAATTTTTTATTTCTTTAAAAATTTTAACTTAAATTTATTCTTGTAAAAATGGTTCAAAGGTTCCGTAGAATAGTCAAAATTATATAACATTATAATATTAATATTAATATTAGAAATAGGAAAAGCCATAAAGAGTAAAGTATGTCTTTATCTATTTCGTCTTGTTATACGAATAAAAGTAATAAACACGACGACTGAACCTGCTCATGTCTACGAAATGCCTAAAACTTTTTTACAAAGTTTAAACAAAAAACGATTTTGTGAGAAGATTGAGAAAACTATTTGTAATATCTTTATCTTTACTAGTATTATATAGTGCATTTATGTTTCTCTCTCCTTAAATTAATAAGAGTACATAAATTTAAGTAGTCCAAACAATTATGCACAATGTACAACCTTCAAATTATTAAGACAACTTTTATATTCCATCTTTTTTTAACTAAATTAATCTCATTCACTTAATATTTAACTATTTCACTCTCCTACTTTACTTTAACTTTTTATTAATTTAAAATATACTATTCTATTAACACACTTTCACACAAACACAATATTCTAGCCACGTCAACATAATTTTTCAAAATCTTATTAACTTCTCTCTCTTTAATTCATAATATAAATCTTTTTCTTATTTTAATATTTTTTAGAATTATTTTTAAAATTAATAAAATAGTTGATAGAAATATAAGAAAATTTGAAAAAAACCGGATATGTTGCTGAAAACTTTTTCGTGATATTGAATCGCGTGAATAACATATCATTACATTCTTGAAAACAACATGTTGCAAAACAGAAACTATTGTCGCCGCAGCATTGCGCGGGTACGTTGCTAGTTATTAATAACTTTTAAAAAGACTATTTTACGCATTTATTACTCAACTAGTTTAACACCCTGTGTAAAAACACAGAGATAATTAAAAATAAATAGTTCATTAAACTAAATAGATACTGCAATAAATGGTTAACTTTTATTTGAGATAAGTTCGTATGTTACTTTAAAATGGTAGACGAGTCATGCATAGAAACCAAATGATTGTACATGTGATATTGAGCTACATATTACGTTACGTTTTTTTGTATGTACTTATGTTTGTATAGACATGTGTTAATAGAACAAAAACAATCAAACTAAAACACTAAATTGATCATCTCTATGATATCTTTTGTTGCAGCTGTAATGGTTGGAGCATTGAGACAAGTAACATCAGAGTTCAGCTTGAGACATAAATTGATTACGGTTGTAGTCAAATCTTTAATTTGGTATGCATTAACATTAAATTGAAAACCTATAATTAAATAATGTAGAGGGTAGATAGTTTTTCTATCACATTACCTCATTCTGGTTGACATTCATTGAAGTATCAACGATCATTGAAGCATTCATAGTGTTATGTCAACATTTACCGTAGCTTTGATGATGTTAGATTCAGTGTTCATGGTGATCATTTCAGATTGGTGAGTCTTTGATTACAAATGAATAAAAATGTTTAGTTCTACAAGTTTATATAGTATAGAAATTTGGTGTTTAATTATGTAGTGTTTTGACTTCCAATATATAGTTAATTTCATTTTGATTTCAGAAGATATTGCATCGAGTGTGAACCGTAGTGAATTTGCAGGAAACTTGTGAAGGAGTATATTGGAATTGATTCTTTGAAGTTGCTATAATTTTCATTCAATGAATCTTGTTATTCTTAGTCTTTTCAGCGTATATATGTGAACAATAATTTCCTTATATATATATATATATATATATATATATATGGGAGGGTTCCATCGATAACAAATAAAAAAAATACGAGAACTGTGATAACCAATCTAAATCGTCCATCTTATCTTCTTTCTTACCCCCATTTTTTTAAAACTAAAATATCTACTAAACGCCAAGATAATAAATTATGAAAATTATACCAAATTAACGAAAAAAATATGTTCTTTAATATGACATCTATATTGCTATATTTTTTTCAACAAAAAAAATTCGTTTTTGCCGAGGTTTTTTTTTCTAGCACTACAAGATATGTTACACATGTGCATCAGTAATTACACATAAACTTTCAAATAACTCTTGTACTCCTATAACATATACATTACACAAAAAAAAAGACATACTACTGCAAATGATTAATTAACTAGAACAGTACTCAAATGTTCGTTCGATAACAATGTAGTCAATCTAATGGGTTAAAGCACATGGATTTCCAAATTAAGCGCACACACACACACAACACTATTAAAAGAAACAGAAGAAATATCAACTTAATAGCAACAAAAGATTTGTTAATGTATAATATAAGCCTAAAATGTGTGTAAGATAAGGTATGTATACATATATGTAACATACCTTATAGGACTGATTACATATATGTTAGTACCGATGCATATATTTAACATACCTTATAGTGCTAGAAAAAAAATCCGGCAAAAACGAATTTTTTTTGTTGAAAAAAATATAGCAATATGGATGTCATATTAAAGAGCATACTTTTGTATTTAATTTGGTATAACTTTCAAAAATTTAATATCTTGGCGTTTGGTAGATATTTTAGTTTTAAAAAAATGAGGGTAATTAATTAAAAAGAAAGAAGCTAAGATGGACGGTTTAGATCGGTTTATATATATGTGTGTGTGTGTGTGTGTGTGTGGGCAAAAGTTCAAACGAGGACTGTTTTTCGTACGAGAACCGCGAGAACTAATCTGAGCCGTCCAATTCCCCCTTCTTCAATGTCATTTCCTACCCATGAATTCATCACATGCACCATGCCACACTTGATTCCCTAACGCTCCACATTCATGAATTCCACTTTATCAAATCAACGGCTAAGATTGGTTCTCGCAGTTCTCGTTTGAACCATTCCCTATATATGTATATATATATATAGACAAAAAGCGAGAAATGTTTTTCGTACGAGAACCAATCTGAGCCGTCCAATTCCTCCTCTTTTAATGTCATCACCCACCAATGAATTCATCACATGCACCCTGCCATACTTGATCTCCCCACGTTTTACATCCACGAATTCCATTTATCAAATCAAAGGCTAAGACCGGTTCTCGTACGAATAACAGTTCTCGTTTGAACCATCCCCTATATATATATATATATATATATATATATAGGCAAAAGTTCAAACAAGAACTGTTTTTCGTACGAGAACTGCGAGAACCAATCTGAGCCGTCCAATTCCCCCTCCTTTAATGTCATTGCCCACTCATGAATTCCTCACATGCACCCTGCCACTCTTGATCCCCTCTACGCTCTCCATCCATGAACTTCCCATATCCAAGGAACGGCTGAGATTGGTTCTCGCAGTTCTCGTACGAAAAACAGTTCTCGTTTGAACCCTCCCCTATATATATATATATATATGTGTGTGTGTGTGTGTGTGTGGGGGGGGGGAGGGTTCATGCAAGAACCGTTGTTAGTGCGAGAACCGCGAGAACCAATCTCAGCCGTTCCTTGGATATGGGAAGCATCATGGATGGAGAGCGTGGAGGGATAGAGTGTGACAGGGTGCATGTGAGGAATTCACGGGTGGGCAATGACATTGAAGAAGGGAGAATTGGACGGTTTAGATTGGTTCTCGCGGTTTTCGCGCTAACAACGGTTCTCGAATGAACTTTTGTCTATATATGTATATAAGAGGGAGGTTTTCGCAGTAAGAATGGTTCTCAAATGAACCTCTTCTTCAATGTCATTGCCCACTCATGAATTCACATGCGTCCTGCCACACTATATCCCCCCACGCTCATTTAATATCTCAAGTGATTAAAGTAACCAATTAACAAGTGACTGAAGTAAGTAAGCGATTTCAATTTTCTAAAACAAACTAATTAACTAATATTCAATAGGGGTAAAAGGAGAACAATCACAATTGATGAGACCAATCGTCTCACACTCTCCCCACCCCTCGAATTTTGATTCATAGCCATGTAGTTTGCCCCGACATAAATTTCACTATTCTTTTTCCCCATATGCGGTTGCTATGGGTCTAAGATTTCCAAACCAATTGCTATTTTAATTTCAAAGTTTGTGTTTTAGATTTAGGCATAAGAAATTGGCCTTTTTCCTATCTCTATGTACATTTGAGCTTAATAAACTTGGTTGCATATATGTATATACAAGGCACTATATTAACCGTGGACCCCAGCTAGCCATGAGCCCTGGGCGATAGTCAAGCACTTAAGACGGCCCTGATAGTACAAAGAAGCAACATTAATACATTATTCTAACTAAAAACAAAAACAAATAGAAAGATATTTATTAATCTTTCTTGAAAAAAGAAGAAGAAAGAGGTATGGTTGACTCCAACAACTAACATTATCCAATCTCAAAATAGTCAAGTACTTGAAGGTGAAGTATAGACAGTCATACATCTGCTTGAAAAGAGAGAGACCACCTCTCGAAAAATATCGATCAGTCAAACAAACCTACCTCATTTACTGTTTTCACCACAATCACCCTATCATAACCCATGTATAAATGTATGCAATAATAATTGTTTCTCATACCAACAAGCTAACCACAAATCATGTAACTACAACCTTAATCCACATTGGGCCAAGCCAATAACATGTCCAACAATTTCCAAAGCCAAGGCTCTTTAGTCTCTACAACATCATGAGACTACAACTAAATGCTTACAAGAAGGTGTTTGAGTTTGCTTATTATAACTGTCAATATTTTTCCTGAAATTAAGCAATTTAAAATAAACAACTCTGAATCGCCCATTCAAAAAAGTTTGTTTCACTCGTAAATAATCAGATCAAGCAGTTTGGATAAGCAATCCCATGTACACCCCAAACAGCTTATATATCAAGACGTCGTAATAGGCAGATAAACATTTTAAGCAAATACCAAACACCCCCTTAACATCTATTGAATGGTAGAAACAACTATAATAAACTACTTACGAATCTTCTTGGGCCAAATATAGATATGTGATGATTCATGCTAGCAAACTTTAATGTCGAAGAAGAAGAATTGCTTCTATAAATTTCTTTTAGAAGAGTGCATCATACAGCTTTAAAGTCCATTTCCTGTTACAAGAAAGCATCCGTGTTTTCGTTAGAACCCATTTGATGTTGTAATGTAGTTTATCTACCATTTGGCCCGGTCAAATGGGTCCAATCAGGTTGGGTAGACCTGCAAACCTTTTTTAAATCCAGTTTTATGTAAATATATAACTTTTGTGGTAAATATGATTACAAAAACTGATAAATTTTTTGATGAAGTGACTTAAGAGGTTTTCACACAAACACATACACTTTGAATGATTTTCAACTTGTTTGATCGGTTCAAACCTTTTATGTTTAGTTAAATCTTTTAGAGCAACTCATTCGACTTGTTGAAGATAATCCCTCAACTTTTTAGGAGCAATGAGTTGCAAGAAACTATATTTTAAGGGTAATTTTTAAATTAGGTAATAATCTTCTATAACTTTAATATCCGATTAAATTAAGTTTCTAAAGTCGCATGAATCAGTTACAAGTAACGGATATACATACCTGACAGCAGATGGGGCAAGTGTGGCTTCGTTCCATCCACTCAAGAATGCATGAAAGGTGAAACTGATGCTTACATTTCGTTACAATTCTTGGATTCTCCGCATCATAATCTGCATCATGTGATCAATAAGTCCATTAATATCAACTTCAAAACCTGAACAACACGATTTTTGTACCAAAATTTGATATTATTAATGCTTGACTTTTAAGAGTCAAATGTTTCACTTTCTGACTTTGAAAATCAGAAAGCTTTCTTTGCCAATGAGGAACACAATTGCCGCAAGCAAACATATGAATGATGAGGAACGCAGTTTTGTTATGCTACTAATACTTGTACTTGCTCTGCTATTCTGCCCCATCCTGGCTGAGGAAGAGTTACGGGCATACTATGTATACGAATCAAAGTTTCAGGATAGAAATTGATTTTAACATGAGCAAACACTTGTTTGACAAAAAAAAAATGCATATCTACAATCCAAATTACCTTCAAAACAAGTGGGGCAAACATCCTCTTCCTCTATTGTTGAACCAGAAAGACTTTTAGATGTTTGAAATCCAACTTCAACCTTCCTTGAGGACTCAATGGAAGGTCTGTCATCATCAATTTCATTCTCAAATACTTTGATTTTCATAGGAATGGGTTTTTGATCTTCAGCATTGGGGCCTGTGTTTTTTGATTGTGGACTTCCTAAAACCACATCAAATGGAATAGGAGTTGGAGGAGATCTGTAAGTGTCGGGGATTGATGTGTCAAGATTTACATCGATCAATAATCTTGTGGAAAACACATTATCTTGCGGTCTTGTTGATTCATGTTCCTCCAAAGCTGGTGGACACTGCAAATGGAGTTATAAAAGATTAGTTAGAGGGGGAAAATTCAACAAATATTTTCTCTCATTTGTGTTGAACTTGCCTATTAATGGGTAGTAAAATCTAAAAATTTAGCTAAAAGTCTTAAAAATTGCCCACTGCATATTCAAATGTATACAAGATCCTACTCAATCAAAAGATCATTATTCTTTTAGTAGAATATTTAACCATGTTTACTATTATGTCACTGAGTCAACTCACTTGTACCCAATTTTACTGACATACACCTTTCGACACCATAATACTGTTGACTTTTGTGGTTTCACATGTACAATATTACGGGAAAAAAAAGACTGCAATTGATGGTTTTATTGCTGATAGATAGAAATGTTGAAGAAAGAAATCGCTTACTCTTGAGCGCGAATCATATTCATATCTAACAAGTTGAATATCAATTAGCTTGACCGTAAAAGTCAAACTACATGCATCAAGTCTATGAGAATGGTGGAAATTATGTAATTTTAAGTGTAAAGAGATGATAAAAATACGCACATAATAATACACAGGGGTCCCATGGAGCTGGAATTTCCGTGAAGAAGAGCAGCAACCTCCCATTATCTTTTTCCACGTTTCTATTTTCTAACAATTTCGTTGAAAGTTTGTGCTATCAACACGAGCCCATATAAGACCTACAGTATGTACATATTAAGGAAATGTTTTGAGTACTGAACTAAAATGGAACAGAATCTAATGTATTTTGGAAGTTAACCTAAGATCAAGAACAAGATATTAAGAAAGCCAAACATAGAAGGTAATAATGTCTGCCCGAGCCAAGAATCTGAAATTCCGGAATTTTGTGACAGCAGTATTATAAATCTAAACAGAAAATCATCACAGAGCACACACACTAAATCACTTAGTAAACACGAAACAAATTTCAAATTATAAATCTAATACAAGAAATTGATGTTGAGAAAAATGTAGAACAATCCAACTATGCCTAGCTTTAATCTATTGATTATCTGATAACAGTATTACAACTTTTCAAGTCCAAGTAATTACTTTGAAAACATGAATGATGAATCCAAATGGGCATTAGAAATGGATAATCAAGATTCTAATAGGATGTTTGAAAACATTACTGATTACAACTGCATAATTCTGCAAATCTTATTACTTTGACACTAAGAAGGTGTTGAGATTGGGCTTTAAGGGAGATTATCTAATTATGATGTTTGGAAAAATCAAATTAGCAGAAAGCACATCATAAGAGTACATAAACAGAAAGCATAGACCTTTCTCTAACAAAATCGTCCAATAGCACATAAACAGAACTAACATCATAAGAGCAAACGTATTACTTGAAATTCAGTAGAATCACTCAAAGCATAAACAAAAAAGAATCAACCTGCAAGCACTAATAAGCAAAAACAGTGAAATAAAACAGGAACCCAGCTCATATTTCAGAAGAATCATGAATTCCGTAGCTAAAGATAGATTCTTGATTACCTAATAGCAGTTCTTTGCACATCGATCAGCGGTGAAGTGATGAGGTTAAAGGGTGAAATCCCACCACTGCTCCTTATTAAATTCTATAAATAAATTTAATTAATAAAAGGAATAAAATTTTCGGTGGAAAATACTCAAAAAAAGGGTTTGAGAAAGAAGAACAAAGAGTCAAAAAGAGGGAATTTGATAGGCATGGTTCAAGGGGAATGTTTACCAGTGCAGTAGACAGTGTTGTACGGTACAACTTTGAAAGTAGAATCGTGGGTCCCCTTGCTGGCTGCTTTTGCTATCAAGCCGCCAAAATAAAAAACAAAAACAATATATGATTCTAAAGCAAGCTGCCAAAATAAATATGGCTTCGCCCGGGTTCGAACCGGAGACCTTCAGTGTGTTAGACTGACGTGATAAACCACGAAACCATTGCTGACTTTCTGGTTCTTTTCTTTTATGTATAATGACAGAAAACATAAATTACAAATATGTTAGGATGTTGTTTTAGCAGGTCTACGTATTTTAATTTGTTTGTGTAGAAATCTCAAGCCGAAGGAATTCACGCAAAGGCGTATTTTAGCAGGTCTACGTATTTTAATGTCCAAATCCGACATACTAATTAGAATTTTACAATATATCAATTGGAGTAAAAAAGCTACAATTTATCACGATAACTTAAGGAGTAGTTTTGTAATCTTACAAAAAAAGAGTGAGAAATTGAATATCACGAGATATTAATGTTATGGGAGGTGTAACCGTATAAGCTATTTCATATCACATTATTACCGATCGCAATGACGGCACCGGAGCCAGGGCTATGGCAAATGATTTATTTCAGCAGCGCAATAATCTCTTCGTGTTTCTAAATTGACCGATAATGTCATCATCGAAGATTACGTACTGTTTATGAAAGCTCCGATTAAGGAACTTGCGAAGTTGAAGGGAATACGAGTTTGCCGACTTTTGTATTCCTCTCCCCACTATCACAAGCAAGATCATGTCCAAGGTTATTGATACCGTAAAAACAAGTTGAGAGACCCACCGCTGATGATAACCTAGTTGAGGACGGTCTCAAATCGTTTGATGCGGAGTTCTTAAAGTGGATCGGGGGACTCTCTTCGACCTTATCTTGGTTCGTTTCTTTGTATTTCCTTATCGCTTACTTCCTTCGGTTGATGTCTTTTTGTCTTCGAAAGGTTGCTTTAGGAAATTATTGATTTTGTTCGTTTTTAATGATTATCGAATAATGAGTAAAAAGAACTTGATTTCACATTATAATGAATCGTTTCTCTTGGAAAGTTTTTAACATAGATGCATGTTAAAAAACAAGGATTAAAGTAAAACCCATGTTTTGATTTCCTGAGATGGTCTTCTGTTTTTTCTTATACAATAAATAAAACCCTAGATTAGAACAATTTATGAAGTTCGAATTAATGGAGTTTGTACTAAGATATAAGACACATGTTTACAACTAAAATACCCAAGAAAATACCATGAAATTTGGCCAAATATTTGTCAAGATCTACCATCTGTGCTTGCTTTCTTGCTGTTGTTGAATAAAGCAGGAAGAAGGATATGATGTCAGGCTCAGGCTGATCTTTTTGGGTTGTAGCAACCTAGAATAAGAAAACATGAACTGGGATTTATAATAGGATTATACTTAATAACAAAGTATAGCTGAAATAGTAGCATACAGGAGCATAATTTTTATCAATAAACATGCAATACTAAACAAGAAGCAGTAAAAAATGTAATAACAATTTTTTTTGTGTAAATGGTAAATTGTATTCATGAATGAACACCGTATACATAATAAAAAATTTATAAAATCTTACGTTATGTTCAGTGTTGAATACCATATTGATAATAAAATAAAAATATTTTTCATAAATCTAGAAAAGATTTAATTAGAGAGAGAAAAAATTAAATAAAGGAGAGAAAAAATTAACTAAAGGAGATAGAATAAAATTTGTTTACTTAAATGCCCTTTTGAATTAAATAAAAATAGTAATTATGATTAATGTGAACCATGCATAAGATTAAAAGCAAATCGGTGACTGTAATTACTTCTCGCACTTTTCGTAAATAAGTAACTTTCGCATGAACCCTCCCATATATATATATATATGGTAGAGATCTGCTAGAAAGAAAATGAAGGTACTAAATGTAAGGTGAATCTGGACCACAAGATCTTATAAAATTCAAAAAAAAACCACCTTTTTAACTAAATTTTCGGAATTAAAGAAATTAAAAAGGTTAGTATGGTAATTTCAAATATCAGAAATAAAAGGCGTCTAAAATCGTTCCCGTCGGCCAAAATTTCAGGCCACCATGATATTTGATTCATAGATTACAACCCTGATGCACACAATACTGAAATTCTACAAACCGTCGGCCATATCAACTGTTGTTCCCGTCGGCCAGACTCATGGTTGATGCACCGGTACAACCATTTGAAGCACAAAATACACCCATTTAATGCACATATACATCTATTGATTCAAAGATTGATTACAACCATTTTGATGCACTAAATAACAATATGAATATTCTAGGTAGATCTGATGCACAGCGCGTGAATGAACGATGATGAACGGCGGCGGCGGTGGTGGTCAGAGATGCACAAGTCATTTAATAACCATTCTAATAACCATCGGCGATGCACAAACAAACGCTGCAGAAATCATCAGAAGTGGGTTTCTAGCGGCGGTGGTGGACGGCAACGTCACAGAGGCGGCGAAGGTTCATACCTGGCAGTGGTGGTCGGCTACGTCTTCACACGCATACTGGACTAACAAGAAACGACATCAGATAGGAAGATTAGGGATGCGCCCTGTAACACCCTCTTTCCCGGCCTAGATTAATTAAGGTAATTAATCAAGTTTAAGTTGGTATTTGAATTAATTATGTGATTTAATTCTATTAATTTGTGAATTAATTGATTAATGTGGTAATTAATTAATTAATTTATAAATTAATTGTGAGTGGGGCGGTGGGTGTTTAGGTGGCCGAAGTGGGGGTGATTAGTCACCACCCTACTTTTAGACTTGCCACTTATCACATTCTTAAGTTACATGCATGTGTGTTGGCCGATGTTAGTCACCATACCTTCATTCCACTTTCATTCTTACATGCAAATTGGCAAAACATAGTGTGTGTGTGTGTGTGTTCTTTGCTCTCGGCTGAAGAAGAAAAAGGAAAATCCGATTTTGATCTTCAAGTCTTGTTTGATAATAGATTTCAAAGTAATCAAGCTTCACAAGGTTAGACTATTTGATCCTTGTTTGTTAATTGTTATTTGAATACGGTTTTTGAAGTTGCATGCTATTCTCGATTGAAACGTGATAAACTTATGAAGCATATAAGTGAATGCATGTTAGATTAAGTATGTTTATATGTCATTTATATGTTTTGAATGATTTTGGAACTTGCATGTTAAGATTGGTGTTAATCTGGATTGAAATTGATTTTTTGGATGAAATTATGAGTGAATCGGAATTGGGGAATGAAGCAATCGGAATTTGATAAAATCTGACTTCTTTGGGTTCGAATCGCATGGATTGTTTTGGAATCAAATTGCATTGAATATTTATACTTAGAAAATCCTATGCTGAATTTGAATCGCACATGATATTGGATAGCATGGATTCTGAATCGCATTTGATTGTATTGAAATCTCATTGGATGGTAGTGGATTGAATATTTCCCTAACTCTTTGGATCGCATTTGATGTGGATTATATTTGATTTGGATCGCATATAGTCCGAATCGCATTTGATTTGTATGACGAAATTGTATATGGTTTGAATCGCATTGGATCGCATTTGACTTGAATCGCGTGGGATTTGAATCGCGTTCGATTGGATCGTATTGGATTTGACTGAATTCCTTTCGGATTTGAATCGCATTCGATTTACATTGTATCAATCGCATGCGATTCGCTCTGGATCAATCACATGCGATTCGCATTAGATGAATTGCATTAAAAAAATCAATTGTATTGTGATTAATCGCATTGGATGTCAACATTATATTATGAAAGATCAATCTATTGATGATATGAAGATAAACATGAACTTGTAGCCTTTGCTTATGAAAGGATGTATGAAATGCCTAAGCTAAGGAGTTGGATGAATTCACTGAATTACGAGAAGTAAAGGGTAATTGTGAATTGTGGTATATTGGTAGTATATACATGAGATGCGATATGTACTTGTTGTTAATTGTACATTTATGTTTGATTTTAGTATTTTGCTTATTGTTTGATGATTAAGCAAATACTGATTGTTGGTTGTTTGTTCAGGTGGTAGCAAGACTCAGTAGTAAGCAAAACTGAGTTCCCTGAGCATTGAAGATATCGGTGAGTGGATATATATCTTGGATATATAAGATATATCACCTGATTGTTGCTCTTTTCTGTATATATACTTGTTGTTATGAGATCAGCTTGGCGGTTGTTATTCAGCTGGGCCTATGTTTAGAGATATACAGTATTAGAATTTGTCTTGATAAGCATTTGTTGTAATCAAGAAGTACTATTATTGTTGTCTGTTGTAACTGGGCTATCGATAAACCTATGTTTTGGCCGGCATTTGGTTGTAGGTGTTGCAACACCGCCGGTTCTCTTGTTTGTTTGAGCATTGTTGGTTTGGGTTGGATGCCTTGTATGTTTGTGGTATCTATTCTCTCACTTAGCTTTGTGCTAATTCCCCACTGTTGATTTCTTTTCAGGAGAATTCAGGTAGATGGATTAAAGAGCTAAACTGGAATTTTGGGACTGATCTAACTCTGATATCTGATATTTTTGTAAAGAGCATGTTTTGTAGTAACACTGTAAATGATTTGTAAATCAAATCTGTTTAGTTGTGTTTGATCAAATATTATATTATATTATATTTTGTTAATTAAGCTTCCGCGTGTGTTCATAATAGTGTTAGTGAGAACAGTGTTACACGCCCAGATCTGACGGTGGCGCAACACAAGACCGGCGGAGGTCGCCGGCAAAATGAATCTGGATGTGTTCAGATCTGACGGCGGCGGTAAGGGAGGATGTATTTGTATTACTTTGTTTCAAAAATCCGATTTCAAAATAGCACATCGGCGGTGGACAAATAGCAGATTAAGCGGCGGTCGACTGATTAAGCGGCGGATGACGGTAGAAGATTAGGCGGCGGTGGACGGTAGAAGATTAGGGTTTTCTTGAGGGAAAAGAGAAAGGGACGAGATTAGAGGATATGGGGAACGTGGGATACCGTGAGCTATTAGGGGGAGAGTGAAATTTTTTATTTTATTAGATATTCCTATTTTACCCTTTTAATCAGATTGCCACATGTCATGTTCTAATCTCTCATTACATTTAGTATCTTAATATTTTTTTACTTGAACCTAATTATATATATATATATATATATATATATATATATGGTAGAGATATTGTAAAAAGAGAATTAAGGTACAAAAAGTAAGGAGAAATTTCAGCCCTACATTTGTCCCTAAAAAAATGGCTTTTTCCTTTTTCTATTAATTTTAAAAAAATACACTAAAGGGCATAATTGACCTTTTAAAAATTCAGTTCCCTTGTATTTAGGCACAAATTTAAAAATGGTTTCTCTAGAATTATTTTGATGCACTGCACAAACTCATAAAAAGTTATTTTGATAAACAGGTTTGATGAACACTAAACAAACACTCGAACAATCAGAGATTGATGAACAAAATTAAATGATGCACATCAAGAAATCATCGAGACACAGTGATTATTAATAATCAATTCATCAATCATGCAGTTAATAGACAGATGCACAAATCTGATGCATACATCTGATGCACAATGAGAATCATAATCATAGAATCGTAAAAAAATCAAAGAATAGATGAATAAAATTTATTAAAAAATTCGTGAATCAAGAACAAATAGATACAAAATGATTCATCACTATCGTACTCAACAACAAATAGATACAAAATCGTTTTCAACAGAAATCAAATCTGAATTACTGAATTACAGAATCAACAGAAAATTCGATTTCTACAAAACTCAAACCAAACCTTATGCGGTGGCCATAGCTTGAATCGGAGAACCGTTCTTCAAAACCATCAAGGGTATGCGTAATTTGTGTAAATCAGACCTACAGAAAACGAACGGTGGCGGCGACGGCGAAGCACTAACCCGTGAGATGGAAAGACGGTGTTGAAGCCCTAATTTGTGCCCGCGGCGAACCCCTAATTTGTGGCGGCAATTATCGAATACTGAACGCAACTCTACCGACCGGCAAAACAGCGGCAGTTTTGATTCGGATCTGGTACTCTTAACATCGACGGCAGCGGTTAGGATGAGAACGGCGATTGCATATTAAGGGTTTCTGTTTTCGTGAAGCTGGCATCGTGAGCGGTGCACAGGGTAGCATCGTCGATTTCTGCTGTCAACTGGGTGCGCAGGCAGCGTGGCGCCGGAGGTAGCATCGACGATTTATGTTTTCGACTGGGTGCAAGCAACGCAGGGATTTCTGCTCTCGAGAGATGCAAGCGGCGCAAGGATTAGGTTTGATGGAAATGACGTGGGTTATTGGGTTAGTGGGGTAGGAGAGAGAATTTTATATTTATTTAAAGTACCCATTTTACTCTTTTTAATTTTTTAAACTAATGGAACACGTGTCAACACTATATTTCTCCCTACCCTTTTTATCCTAATTCTCTTTTTATTTGATCCTGATTATATATATATATATATGTGTGTGTGTGTGTGTGTGTGTGTAAGGAGAAGTTATTTCAATCCGTTCCTATTGCAAGTACCGCTTCTAATGCAATTAATGACTCATAAATAGAGATATTTTGGTTATTTATATAATTACTCAACCGTGAATTACCTCAAGGTGAGCCGTCATTAGATTACAAGGCTTGATTTTTCCTAAATACTCCTAATTAATGAGCCATCAATGAGATTTAGCAGTAATGAGCCAACAAAATTATTGAACATTGATTTATTTTAATCAAGTGTCAAGATTGGTTCTAACGGACACATATATATGTTACATAATCAATAATATTATTTAAATAAAAAAATGTGCTACTGATCAACATTATGACAAAAAAAATATTATAGAAGTGGAAAAGACACCAACTTTGAAAGTCTATTTATTAGGCAGTTCTGCTTGAACATATAACAAGTTGATCTAAGATCATTATCTACGTACCATTGATATCCGGTCAACGTCAATTGTTTTCCGGTGAAATTTTGCAAACATCCGGGTCAAGGGAGGATTGTCCGGTGGAGTTGGATGCAGATGGCGCTAGCTTTTCTTGGCTGTACAATTTGCTTAATTCATGGTAATAAGGACAAGTTCTTGAATCTAAAGATCTCTTCTTGTTTGCATCTTTTGTTTTCCTATAGTACTTGTTTATATTCTCCCATTTCTCTTTACACCTCTTTGCACTTCTCTTGAATCCCAACTCTAGCATTCCTTGCGAAATCCTCTCCCATAATGAACCACCGCCGCCGCCACCACCACCTTTGTTATTACCAATAATATACTGATCTGGATTAATATGTACCTCATTACTACCACCAACATTTCCATTGTTCACATTGCTCCTTATGTTTATTAATGCCAAAACTTCCTCTCTTGGCCATCTCTTCCCAATGTCTTCTTTCACAGTGGGCTGATTAATTTGATCATGAGGGTCTTCAAGGATCTGAATCTCTGGAGAAGAGGATTGTTTGGTCATTTGATCACTTAGTGGTACTATGGGAAGCTTGTTAATATTTGTTGCATTAGTTTGAATAATGTCTTGGAAGTTAATAATATCAAAAGGGATATGTAATTTTTGGTCTAAAGATGTTATCTTGTTGATGAAGTCGGTTATAGTAGACTGCCTATCTCTTGCCAACTCTTGTTCTTGTTCCCTAGCATGGATTTCCCTTTTTACCCTTTCCAATTCTTCCTTCCTCCAAGCTTCTTCCCTCTTGGTCTTTTCCTCATCACGGTTCGCCATGTCCTCGAGTAGCTTTTTGTGCATTTCTTCTTGTTGAGCCATCATCTTGTTAACCAAGTCAACACACAATCCTTTGACCATCTTGAATCTCTTCTTGTGCTTTCTCTTCCTCTTGTTGCTTTTTGTCATTTGTTGTGAATCATCTTGGGTTGCTGGCTGTACTACCACTGTCAGATCAGCTGGGTCCATTTCAAAGCGACCTCTTTGCCCCTGCAGGCCCTCAACACTACTATTTTGCTCTTCTTCTTCTTCTTCTTCTTCAACTTCTTTTTCTTGTACTTGCGGTTGTTCGTGGTGATTAATGACAATATTGTTGCCAGCAGCAGCAGGTGGTTGGATGGTGACAGCATTATCATTATTATTGTTATTGTAGAGATGATGTTCATGATCAAGATCAACTTCTTCTTGATCACTAATCAAGTAGGACTTGCAGCTGGTGTTCTTGTTGTACCCTGCTATGCTACTACTGAAAATTCTGCTGCTGCAGGTTTCTTCTTCAAACTTTTCTTTGCATTTTTCTGCACTCCTTTTGTACCCCATCTCTGCTAGCTTCCTGACATACTCCAATACCCATCGTACAATATTAAGCAATTAATTAATTAATAATTAAGCATCCAAACTTAAATCAATTACACACACACACACACACACACAACAATTATTTTTCTTTTGAGGATATATATATATATATGCTACATTTACATTAATTTAGATCACGATAGAAGCGAAATACCTACTCATGATTTTATTGTCAAAAAGATTGTCCTGCATGACTCGATCTAAATTAGCAATAACCATGAAATAAAAAGTAATAATAATAGTGCATTACTAATAATAATATAGTAATTTCGTGCTCGATCACTATATATATATATATATAAAACAATTACATGATTTGTAAAAATTGCTAAAAGAAAACACTAATTAACTTAATTGGGCTAGCCGTAGGATGTTGGCCAATTTCCTACGTACGTACGCGCGTATGCTACCATTATAATTATCTGCACTTAAAATAAGAATAAAATTATCATTAGCATTATTAATTAATAATTGGCTCACATATATACAGTTTTTTCCTTCATATTTTTTTAATATATATATATATATAGTATAACCGTACGGATCTTTTAACGTACACGAAACAAGAATATTATCATCATAATTTAATTATTGATCAGTAGTACTGATCATGCATGTTGTTTCGTATAATATTCTCATGTTAAGTAAAGATATTTTTTAATAAAATCTAAAAAACAAACTAATATCTTCTCATCTTTAAATAGGAATACTATATATATAGAAGAAGCCTAGTTGATCAAACGTACGTACATAGCTAGCATATATGATATTGTAGAATATGTAGAATTAGGTGGTGAGTGTTGGATCCGTCGTTACGTAAATTGGTTAACATTTACATACGCAACTGCAAATGACTTTAAAAGCATTTGGAATATTTGGTTTTCATGAAATTATTGAACTTGTGATCTTACATAATCGATCATATAACATTTTATATGATAATCATTATTGATATTAATTAGTATCTATGATCTATATATAGTTTTTAATTGTCTGGCTGGCCCTTATATAAACTTCAGTTAATGCATCATGCAATATATATACAGTGTGTTCCCAAAGTTTTAGATATTAAGAAAGGAAAAAAAAATTAAGGAAAGAAAAGAATAGAAGAAAAATAATATTAATTTTAGTTTTTGGTTAATTAAGTTTGAAGGGAAAAAAAAGGAGAAACAGTATATTGTTTTTATTTTGTGTTTCCTAGTTTGTAAAAAAAAAAAGGGAAAAACAAGGTATATATATTACAATTATACCCTTATATATTATCTTAAATTATTAGTTGTAGTAATAATTTAGTTACTAATGAAAATAATAATTGATGCCGATTCCATGTTTAATTAGTGGCTAAGGATCGTCAATACATAGGAAAAAGATGTTACTGGAATAATTATAATAAGCTATTGGCCATCAATTTAATTTGTGTATTCACATTAAGCTTAATTAGAGCTATTAATTATGAGAAACTTGACAAAAGGCTAGCTAATTAGCTTCAAAGAAAACGGTTTCATTAATTAACTAAGCGAAACTTAAAGAATAATAAAATTAATTAGTTAATGATCGAGATTACGTATGTACCTGGAAACATGGTCCCAATTAGTGAAATCCCTGCCGCAGCTATACCAATTCTGATCCGAACCACCAGATTTGATCCTCAAAAGTTGAATAACTTCGTCATCTGACCATGAATCCTTTATATCCATTCCTATTTCGATATCATCTTGATTTACTCCTACTACTACTGCTTTCTCTTCTTCGGTCGTAGCATTAATGTATTGATCATCATGTGTCGGTGGCGTTCTTACAAATTGATTGCATTGAAAAAGGGTTTGATGATGATGATGAGGAGGAGGAGGAGGGAATAAGAGTGGATGATCAAAAGATGGAAAATTATTGAGGTTTGTTGAAGTTGAAATTGGTTGTGTAGGAGTTTGGATGAAAGAATTAGAATTTGGTGGTGGAGGAGGAGGGAATCTTGAAGAGGTGGGTGTGGAGATGAACTGGTGAAATTGCTCAACTGGGACTCCATCAAACATGATACTACTCTTAATTATATTATTTAACACCAAATTAATCAACTCACTTTCAGCACACACAACCACAGCACTTGACTGTGTTAAAGCAAGAATTTTTCTTTAAACACACACACACACACATACATACAGACGGGAAAGTCTTTTTCATTCTTGAATTGGTCACTTTTATAGATGAGCTAGCTAGATAGCTAGACTGTGAGTAAATGAAATCTTGAAAAAAGCACAAATCAAGAAAGAAAGAAAGGAAGAGTATCTTTTCTTGAATTGCTTTCAATATATATATTGAAGATACTGAAAAACTCAGAGAGTAAGTAAAACCCTTTTCTTAATTAAATCACGCACTTGCTATGTTTTTAGGATTAAATAGCTAGCAGTAGCACAACAAACTGAACCCCATTTTGATTACTGTTTTTATAACACACCAAGCTAGTACGTAGTGTCTAGCTACATCAAAACTTAAGCAGTTAAAACAACACACTAAAATCCTTTTCTATCTATCTCGATCACTGAATCATGAGTATCTTTCGATACTAATATTTAAGACAACGTACACTTGAGTTGCAATATGTAAATCTGGAAGAGCAGAAGTTCACAGAAGTCGTGAAGATCGAAGAAGATGAACTCAAACACAAACACAAACACAAACGCTTCTATTAATCATCCAATCCACGCGTACGTAGAACACACTATATCGATCTAGCCGCAGGTTCTTTCTTGAAAAAAACAAAGCATCACATATACAGATCCTTTTCTTTCTCACTCAAATAACTTAAAAACACGCACAAGCACACTCACTCAGTGTGTGTAAATTTCTCTCTCTTTATCCCCTATCACTCTCATGGTTTCATCAAAGACTTTTGTCTTGTTTGACAGTAAAGAGAGAGAGAGTGTGTGTGTAGGCCATAGATTTCTGTCATATCATGTAACTCATAATTAATTAATATGGCCGGGGGGTACGTACGTAAGGTAGAGAGAGAGAGAGGTAGCTAGGTGAGTGGGAATCGAGTAGCTAGTACAGCCCAATCAGTGGGGGTGCACGTGCATCTCACGTGCACGTGACAACCACACACGTGGGATGGAGTGTTGGCACGTGGTAGTGTGTGTGCGCGTGTTTCAAGAATCCTATGTAGATAGATAATAGAAGAAGGACAAGACTAAGAGAGAGAGAGAGAGAGAGAGAGAGGGGCCTTTGTATTGATCATATGATGGTGTAATAAACGGCAAACAGATATAGCAGCACCACGTGACTGCATGCAGACTCCTGGGACCGATGATTTATTCAGAAAGAATAATTAATTCATCTCCCAATTTTAAAAAACCCAATCGATCTCATCATATATATCTCCAATTTCTCTCATATGCATGCATGACTAGACTCTTCTTAATTCTATATATCTAGCTATATAGGAAAATTGGTAGCACGCTCGCTCTTAGGTAATTAAATTCTTAATTATATATAAGTTTAATTAAAATTCTTTTTTTAATTTGTTCTTCTACAATTAATTCTTAATTTTCGATGGATCTAATTAAGCTAATCATAAATTGTAACATGTGATTAGAATATGTAGTCATGTCGTGATTTTTGATGAAAAGTCAATGTTTGCGTTAAAAGGTCCTGATGGTACCTCCAAGAAGGTGGAGGTTGATGTGCTGGAAGAAGGTACGTTCAGTGATGACAAAGAAGACCTGGATAAAAGTTCCGAAGGTAGGTTTGTGAATGTTGAATCATTGGATGAAGGTACGTCCGAGAAGGTGGAGGTTGCAGGTCATGGGGATTTGCAAGGCACGGATGAACAGAATGATGAACCAAGTTCAAGTGCAGGTCATGATTCAACATTACAAGATCAAGATGGAGCTGATGTTGAATCATCGTTGGCTCGTGAACGGTCAAAAAGACAGATTAAGCCGCCGATTCGATATGGGTTCGAAGATTTGACAGCTTATGCCTTACAAGTAGCTGAGGAGATGGATAGTTTGTATGAACCTGGAACTTATCGTGAAGCAATTGGTTGTCGTGAGGCAGGTCTGTGGTTAGGAGCAATGACCGAAGAAATTGAATCCTTACATAAAAACCAAACGTGGGAACTTGTCAAGTTACCTAAAGGTAGACGAGTGGTTGGATGTAAGTGGATTTTTGTAACACTATACTTTTTAAACATATAATTTACTGCACGCGGAAGCTATTTACATATAAATATCTTAATTACATAATAGATACAAAAAGATTTCTCTTGTTTGATGTACAAAGACCTATACAGTGTTAATACAAAAACAGGTTTTTTCCAAAAACTTGACATCAGAGTTTGGTCTGTCCATATTCCCAGCCCAAAGCATCAAGATCACCTCAGAGGGTCTGCAAAACAACCTAGTGGGGAATTAGCACAAAGCTAAGTGAGAGAATAAATATCTAAACATACACAAGGCAAATATGCCCAAAACAAATAGCTCATGAATCCCAGGAGAACCGGCGGTGTTGCAAGCACCTACAACCAAGGTCGGCCAAAACCAAGGTTTACCGATAGCCTTGCTAACATGGATAACAATACCATCCCCCTTGAGTACCTCAACGGTACTGCAAGATCAGATACTGTAATCCCCCAAGCAATAGGCCCAACATCATACTGATCTCCAAAATAGCATGTATATATACAATCCAAACAAGAGCATTCCAAATAGGATATCATATCCTGTATATCAAAATATATAGATCCACTCACCAAAGTCTTCAAAACCTTGGCACACTCGGGTGACTAAATACACTGAGTCTTCTCAGTTCCTGAGATTGAAGTAACCCAAGTCAGTATTCAATTCATAATACTGATCCAATAATAAATATCATATTTATTCATGTTCTCATGTATATACACCTATACATATATATTCATCACCCATAAACCCCAAACAGATATACAATTCATGTTTATCTTCAAATCATCAATTCCGATTGTATTCAAATCCGATTAAGGTCGGATTCCGAATAAAAGACCAAATCCCGATAAAACCCAATTCCGAGCAAAGGCTCATTCCGAGAAAATGCACAATCCGATACTATGTACAATCCGAGAAAATGCACAATCCGATAATATGTACAATCCGAGAAAATGCACAATCCGATAATATGTACAATCCGAGATAAGGCACAATCCGATAATATGTACAATCCGAGATAAGGCACAATCCGAGAAAATGCAAAAATCCGATAGAGTTGAATTCCGACAAAAGTGTTAAGGAAGTTTCATAGATGTTTAGTCGGATTCTTCCAATACCGAGACATTCTATCGGTATTCACCAATACCGACTGATTCGTACCAAATTCCGACAAAATCATAACTCAGCTCAAAATTTGATTTCTAATCGAATTATCATCTGATTTCTAACATGAAATTGTTCTAAATTTTCAGAAATCATTCTAAGCATATAAACAACATAAATTCATAATGATTTCTAACATGCAATATCCTAAGTTCATCAAATCACCAAGAACAATCGGATTTCATGTATATATACAAAACCGAATACAAACAATAATTAACATTTACATTTCATTAATCTAACCTTGTAATGTTATGAATTCAAAATCCTAATTGCATGCAAGACTTGAAGATCAAATGTCTAATTCTTGATTCTTTCTTTTCTTTTCTCCTTCTCGGCCGAGCAACAAAGCACACACACAAATTGTCCAAAGTTGCAAGTAATGTGGTATGGAGAAGGAGTGGGTGCTTATATCCCCCCTTACTGGCCACACCCCTCCCCACCAACTCAATATAAATTAATATTATTATTTACCTAAAATAATAAATCAAAATAATATCACCAAATATCAATATCCCAACAATTAATAATTAACACATAATCACAAATAATTCACATAAACAAATAAAATCCCAAGATTAATTAATCAATTACCTTAATTAATCTAGGCTGGTAAAGAGGGTGTTACAATTTTCAAGAAGAAAGTTGGATTAGAAGGTTCTGATTCAATCAGGTTCAAAGCAAGGCTCGTAGCCAAAGTTATAGTCAGAAGGAAGGTCTGGATTATAACGAAATTTTCTCTCCAGTGGTTCGACATACCTCCATTCGAGTGTTGTTGTCGATTGTTGCTCATGGTGGCTTAAAGCTGGAGCAACTTGATGTCAAAACGGTGTTTTTGCATGGTGATTTGGAGGAGGAAATTTTTATGCCTCAACCAGAAGGTTTTGTTGAGCAGGGGAAGGAGGACATGGTTTGTCTGCTCCGAAGGTCGTTGTATGGGCGGAAGCAATCGCCGAGACAATGGTACAAAAGGTTAGTTACCAGGTGCTCTGATTCCGACTACGCAGCAGGTCTCGATAGAAGGAGGTCCGTAACAGGTTGTGTTGTTACGTTGGGAGAAGTTGTGGTTGGTTCGGAAGCAATGTTACAACCTTTGACTTTGAAAGAAGCTGAGTACATGGCTTTGACAAAAGCTATGAAAGAAGCTATCTGGTTGAAAGAACTAGTGGGTGTGACTTAGCTTAAGTCAAGGTGGAGATTGTAGGAGCTATGTGTGACTTACGCTAAGTCAAAGGGGTGTTTGTGTAAGTTACATAGTTTGGTTATGAAGGTTGTTAAAGAAGGTAGTTAGGAGCTGTGACAACTGGAGGTTAAAGCTGAAGGATGACTGACAGCTGGAGGTTGGACGTCAGACGTCAGAGTTGTTAGTTGCAGAGGAAGTTCCAGATCAGCATGTTTAGTTCTTATAAATAGAGTTGTGTAGTTCTTTTGTAACTCATATACTTTTTCATTCTAATACACACGTAGATAGAGTTCTAGTTCAGTTTCGTTTGTATTTTCGTTTTCTTCATCGTTAATGGAAGTTCAGTTCGTTCTTGTTCCTTCATTTCGATAGTTGGTGTTCTTGATTTTTATCTTTGATACTACAATCTTTAATCCTCCTAGCTCCTTAATTAACCATTCGTCCATCTCTTGTTTTTATTGTCTACTACCATTTATTAACTCTATATTCCTAGCCACTTTCAATAATTATTTACTTTCCGGTCAAGATTAATTAAAATTATTACTTACTAATTTAATTTATATATACCTAATTAATTATTTGTTGTAACTATTATTGCAAATCAACCTGCAGCACGTACGTGTAAAATGATCGAGATTTTATTAACTCAATAACGTGCATCATAAAATGAACTTTTTTTAATTAGTCGACAATATTAGAACTGAGATGGATGACTATATATTATTTTTCCAAGCTACACCTCAAAACTGAACCTCATTCGGATGTGAGGCAATATAAATTAGGTACAGGGGTGTCTTTAAGGGAGTGCAGGAGGTGCGACCGTACAGGGTCCACGTTTTATAGGGGCCCAAATTTTTTATATAATAATATAATATATAGGTATAATGTTATAATATAACAAAGTCTACTTAATAAAATAGCAGTAGTAGGAATCTCATATTCAAAATAATTATTATGTAAGCCCAAAATTAGATATCAGTGATTTGATGAAAAAGATCTTAAGTTATAATTATAGTGAATGTTAAAGTCGCACTTAAGTATAATGATCTTGATGAAAATGAATTTTATATGGAGTTAAGGTTGTTTTACACATTTTTACCGAATGTTAAAATCAAAATAGCGTTGCTTTAAAATATTTAAAATAAGACGCTTGTTTTTGTAATGCAATTATTGTATATAGAGTTTTGTTAAAAATTTCAATAGCGTTGACATCTGTATAAACAAGTTTTTCATAACTTGAATGTTGAAGTCTTACTTATAATCCAAAATATCACAAGAAAACTTAATAGATGATAATGATGGCTACTGGGAATCATATCCCGGAGAGTATTGATTACGAAAAGTTGATTAATAACTTTGCTTCTAATTATCCTAGGAGAACATCATGATTGATGTAACTATGTAAGATAAATTATTTATACTACCGTTCTTTCGTTTTTAGCTATATATATATATATAGAAAGAAGTTCCATTGAGAACCATTTTTAGTGCGAGAACCGCGAGAACCAATCTGAGTCATCCAATTCCTCCTCTTTCAATGTCATTGTCCACCCATGAATTCCTCACATACTCCCTGCCACACTTGACCCCCTCACGCTCTCCATCCATGAATTGCAATTATCAAATCAACGGCTAAGATTGGTTCTCGCGGTTCTCGCACTAAAATCGGTTCTCAATGGAACCCTCCCCTATATATATATATATATCTGTGTGTGTGTGGGCAGATTGAAGATTTTGTTGATTGTGGCACCATATAATGATAAAATAAAATTCATTAAAAATGGGGGTGTTATTAGAGTTTTCGTTTCAGGTTTTCAGTTAATCTAGTCTGGTTAACGAGATTTCAGATGTTGTTTTGGTATTTTAGAATCATAATCTAAAACAAAAAGACAATTTATGCGAAGCTCTTATAATAAAATTGTTGTTTTAGAGTAAAATAAAGTATTTTAAAAATATAAATTTCAAATATTGAAATATATCATATCATATTTTAAAATTTTATTTTTCATTAGATTTTGGTAATATCAATAAATCACTTGTGACACCCAAAATTTTAATTGGTGGTACTGACTTGAAAAAGTTAATTTTTTTTCATTTTGTGTGCAAAATTGAATTGTGGTATGTGTCACTGCGAAACCAAGTATAGGTTGACCTCTGTGTGTGTTTATAAAGGGGCCCATATTTCCTCGTCGCACCGGGCCTAAAAAAAGTCACGAGACGCCCCTGATTAGGTATTAAGGTTCAAAACTGATATGAATCTTATTTGAACATCCATAAACAAACCTTGCAGATGAATTTTTATATATAACTATCTATTAATGAAAAAATGATATTTACTTAACGCACGGTCCTTATACTTATGCCATTAAAATCATCTCTGAAGTTTTATAAATAAATTTTTTTTATTGATTTTTGAAATGGATAAATTACAGAACACCTAAAAGTGGCACGCTGACATATTTCACTTATAGTATTGCAAAAGATTAAAGGGTGATACTATTTGGCACCCCCTCTCCTCACATACCATACACATCAAATCAATCATTTACACATTTCAATGCATATCATCCCCTCACATATGTCATATCAAGGGGGCTATCTAAATAACCAAGGGGGCTATATAGAATTCCCCAAGATTAAATACACTAACTTCATTTTCATGCTATATTAGTGGAGTCACTCACTAGTTGTCTTCTAGCAAAAACACATACTTATAAGACTAGCTAGTACATTGCACCTAGGGATGACAATGGATCGGATTTGGATCGGATTAGGTCATATCCACATCCATGTCCATTTATTTTTTCAGCATTCATATCCATATCCATATCCACTTAAAACTATTTCATCCGTCCATATCCATATCCATCGGATTAGACGGGTAATGGATATCCGTTGGATGTCGAAATAAAACTTTTTCTCAAAGAAAATATCATACAAATACATATAATTTATGCTTTTTGTTGACATAAATACATAGTTTTTTTATTAAAAAAATACAAATCAAAATATAACATAATATAACTACAATCAAAGCGAAAAAACATACTTTATAATTATATAGTATTATAATTTTGAATATATATGTATATATATATATATATATATATATTCAATATTATATTTATATAAATGTTGAAAATATGGTAAATATATACATTTAAAAACTTAACTAATATATAAATTTGACTTAGAAAAATTTAATTTCGGGTTAATGGATGCATCCATGGATGGATAATCGTCATCCATATCCGCTCCACATCCAATATTCACCTATTTAACTCCGTCCATATCTACCATTGATGGATCGGATCGGGTGGATGATCATCGGATTGGATGATCATTGCCATCCCTAATTGCACCTTTGCTCTTTATAATTGTAACTAGCCTAATGCCCGTGTACAACACGGATAAGATCAAATATTTAACACAAAAATAATAATATATTAATGTTAGTCTTTTATTAATTATAAGAGAAGTGATATATTTATACAACTTTATTGCATAATAATCCCACAAGGCACATGACATACTTAATTCCTATGTGTAAACAAATAATTTGAAAATAAGTTAACATTACGAATGTTTAAAAAATTGAAGGTTATATAAAATAGGACACTTAGTTAAGAAAATAAATTATTTTTTGTATTTATTCAGATCTTATATAATAAATGATTAAATAAATTTACGTACTTGTCCTTGGAGGTTAAAGTTGAGAACATGTCTCTCCTGATGTTGCAACTTTTATATTGTCATGTGACCACTATATGACATAGTTGATCATAAATACATTAACCAATCTTAAAAAAAATGAGATATGTTAAAACCAAAACAACTTTATATTAATTGAATTGTAAATGTAAATACAAACCAAATGCAAAATCAAATGTGATCTTTTTATCAATTACATGTTGAAATATAAAAAAATTTGAAACCATCATGAATGAAACCTCATCCATAAATATCTTATCGATGCTTGACATCGTTAACATACTACTATTAGAGTAATACGATTTCTAAACTAATTAAAATGTCTTAATTTTGAAACTAAATCACTATTCTTGTCATCAGTTTTAATAAATGGAATTGTATTTTATTTCAAGGCCATGATGAAAAAAATAAGATAATAAAGGTGATAAAATATTATAAGAGAGAAAAAAAGGCTCCATGAATGTATTATGTGTGTGTAAATATAGGTCGGGAAATGAAATTATGAGTATATTATTTATAAAAGAATATCTAGTACTCAAAAGTAAGGATATTGATAAAATCGTATCATTTAAGATTAGGAAAGGATGTGAAATAAGAAAATCATGGAAATAAGTTATGGTGGTTTTATTAAAAATATATTATCGGTATAAAATTTCAAAATAATATTATGCTAATAACGTGCATTAAAAATTAGTGTCATACAAATTAGAGTTATATATGTTTATAGTCAAATTTTGAAGATTTTTATCGTAATTTTCTTTATTAATTGATGCTTTGAATTTTGAAGATAATGAAGATTTTTTATCTTGTTCCTTTTTCACAACTTTGACTTATAAGAAGTCAAAATCAAATTTTAATTTTGATAAAAATGGATGGTTGAGATTTAAATTAATTAAAACGAACGGATGAGATTGTCTAATAGAATCAATTCAAATTAGACTTTTATATATATTAGAAGATACCCACAACTCAAACTTGATTAAGTAATCAGATTTACTTCGAGTTGTGAATATTATTTAACTAAATATAAGAGCTATGGATTTTTTTAAGTTAGCCTTTCTTTTGATTACTAGTTTATTGACCCGTGTATATACGGGTATTTCGGAAGTGTGTTTAAGATATTAAAATTTTCAAATAAAAATAATGCTTTAAATGAAATATCACTGAAAACTTTTAATAATTTTTTACTTCTAACACGTGCAACGGCAACATATAATTGACCATGTGTAAACACAGGTTTCCTGAGGAAAAAACCGACTTCTGAAAGTGACTGTACTTGACTTTTGTTAATCGTCATAGCAAAACACAACATTAGAGGAAAATTTTCTTCTTTAAAACTTAACCAAAAATTTTGTATCTGATGAAATCATTTTCATTTAGGAATACCCACTACTATTAATGGATAACAAAAAATTAAGAATATACTAATTTTAAAAATGTGTCATTTTACAATAAAATTTATACCAAAACGTAGATAAAAATGAGACGGTCGTAAATATATAATTATTTTTTATCTAAACAAATTATATCACAAGCTATTAAACATAATTTATAAATAGCCCATAATTAATTACATTAATTTACAATTTTTATATAACCCTCTCATATTTTCTTATAAGTCCCTCACAGTTTTTATAAATTCCTCCTCACAATTTTCATCAAATCCCCTCCAATTGATTTAAAATTGAATCGATCAATTTTGCAATTGATTTAAAATTCCGAATCTTGCCAAAATTGTTTTTGATAAAGGATAAATTTTGCAATTGCGGGTTCCTATTGGATAATTAAGATTGATTTAATGATTATTTTTGAAAATTTTACATGTTTTTTATATATAGATATAGATAGATAGATAAATATATACATAACGTGATTGGGCCTAATTAATTAGTTTGATGTGAAGATTTGGTGTTGGGTCTGAGTATAATTAATAGGGCCCTTGTGGGTATATGTATATATACGCATGGGCTTTGGAATGAGGAGGAGTGGAGGACTCACATAGTCACATGATGGAAACTAATTAAGAGTTAGGGAAGGTGGTCTTGGCCCACTAGTGATATATATATATATATATATATATATATATATTTTCATCTTTTAGCTCATTATATATTTTACGTAGTTTCAAGATACACGAAAGCTAAATTACTTTTAAAAAATTCAAGCAATTCATCTGTTTTAAGTTTCATATATAAATTCAATTTACCACTTTTATCTAAGTGGTTTAAATTTTTTATTTTTATTTTTTAGTAAAAAGTAGTAGCAAGATGAATAATATAATCAAATTCGATTAAAAAATAATTAAACCCCTGCGCGAAGCGCGGGTAAGATAATAACTAGTTGTTTACATTTTCAAATTTATGTTGTAGATTTGTTGTGATTAAAAACTATTTTGCCAGTTGGATAATATTGATTTTTAATGATTCTTGATAACTTTTGTAGACAATTTAAACGAATTCTAGAGTCAGTAAAGTTTATGTAATTAAATTCTATATGTAAATTTTTCCCGAAAATGGGTCGGTAGAAACCGCAACCTGAAAATTTGATTTTTTATTTTCCCCAAAAATGCAACCCGGATTTCTTTCTTGGAAAAATAGGTCGACAAGATTCTTGACTTGACCCGAACATAAATCAAACGACACAAGCCAAATAGGACACAAAATTGAATTGAGTCGAAAATGAATCAGCACGAATATAATACAAAAATAATTGACATAAAAACGACGCAGTCTATTTAACACAAACACGGCTCCTAGCCCTACCAACTGAAAGCTTTTTATTGTAGGAGTCAATTTTCACTTTCCGTTAATTTTTTTGCATTCATAGGTTAGAGGTTAACATTTTCCGGTCCGGTCTCAGATGATAGGTATGTTTTCGATCCAATATCTTTTTTGTTGCTACTCTCTTTTAAAGAAAACAACGAAATTTTCGATCCAATATCTTGTACTACAGTGCATAATTCGTTTTAAAGATTATTATCAACTTGTTGGAGAAGAAAAGCGGAAGTATGGATGGTAATTAGTATTACCCGATAATAAAAAACAGTTGACAGGTGTGAAGATTTACACCATATCTTCACGTTTTATAAATTCAACCACACAAAAACTTCTTTATTTATATTTTTCATTTTTAGAAATAAAAAAAGGTAAATTGCTTCACGGATTTTACACTTGCACTTCAAAAGTCCAACTCTTTCTCTCTCTTCTTTTACAAATGTCAAAAACCATATCATCCATCATCTTCCCCTAAACTTAATAAGTTTTCTCTAGAGAGAGAAAGTATAGAGAGATAGAGGAAGCTATGGAACCGACTTCTGCTGATCACGGTAATATTAAAGGGGTTCCTACACATGGTGGTCGTTACCTTCAGTATAATGTGTACGGTAATCTTTTTGAAGTTTCTCGAAAGTATGTTCCTCCTATCAGGCCTGTCGGCAGAGGAGCTTATGGTATTGTCTGGTGAGACTCATCTACTTAAATACTACTTATTGTTGTTATTTTTGTAGCTGATGTTGGGATTTTGATCCAATTTGATTTTGGGGAGGTGTGATTTTTGTTATGCTTGATATCCAGTTAGAGAGGATGCAAACGAATTTATGTGTTTCAAATAATTACAAGGCTCTAACAAGATGATCTCATTAGGGTTCATTGGTCTTGATTTAGTAAAACTTAATCCATTATGATTTGAACAAGTATGTATCTTTGACTTTGACTTTGATCCGTTATTATAGCTACAGTAAGTATGTGTATGTGTCCGGGCTTGAAACCTTGTGGTTGTATTGTCTTTAAATTGAGGTAGGAGCTTGTTGAATTTACAGTGTGGTTTGGATGAGCGTTTTCGAAGCTGACTCTAACAATCATCATCATAGATAATAATCAGTTTAAACCTGGGGATGGTTGAATTATCTCAATACAATACATGGTATTTTCTATAAAGCTACTACTTACTTATATCTCATCATTTTGACCCTGGATCGTAAGAAGATCACAAGCTTACTATACAATACCTTCTTTCTCTTATTTTTCATATTTTAACTCGTCTTAACCTTGCAATAGAGCACTGTATAAAGGAATGACTTACAGCTGCACCTTCATACTCTCTTTATATCCTTCCCTTTTGTCAAATCATTTCCACCACTTGCAACAATCTTAACATAAAAGGTAGTACCTACTATAACTTTAAGCTAGTTTAAAAATAAAAAATAAAAATTCTTACATGTTTTCTAATGAAATTTCAAAAATTAGGTGGTTCCCAGGACCTATGAGACTCTATAGTAAATTCACCCTGGCGTTCTCATTAGGGTCCACCCCATATATTTTACAAGAATCTTGGTGTCATGATCTCGAGTTCAAACTTTATTTTTATGTCTGGTCAATAATAGGAAAACGAGTTATGTCGTCTTGTTAGTAACTTGCCATTCATATTGACCACAGTTATTATTGGCGGGGCTATTGAAGCACATGGAATGACCGATGTTATAATTAGTTGATGTGATCTAATAAAGTATTTAATGCGATGGATGTATTCTTTCTCAATGTTTTTGCTTAATGATATATTGGTATTCATTCTTATTGTGTGGTCAAAACTTGATCTTGACTTGCTCTAGTGCTGCGACGAATGCGGAGACACATGAAGAAGTTGCGATCAAGAAAATTGGGAATGCATTTGATAACAGAATAGATGCTAAACGGACTCTAAGAGAGATTAAGCTTCTTCGACACATGGATCATGAAAATGTGAGTTCCTTTTTTCAAATAGACTTTGTATAAAGTCTTGATTGAAGCAATTTGATGGATAATTTGTTCCAAGATGCTAATGTGTACCTTCTAACATTGTTGACTTTGTCACCTAATGTGTCTTTGTTCAATAATTTTGTATATTTTTATTCATTTTATGCCCATGAATACATGCATATTAATTAGCGAGTCTTGCCTGGATATTGGTATTTACAAAAATGCTAAACCCACACACCTGACCATGTGGTTTTTAGCTTTCAGTGACCATCTCATTAAGGCCTAATCAAACGACAACCATATGAATCTGTTATAATTTTAAATAGAAGTTATTCCATTTCATCACTCTTTCCTTTTGTTTAATACTCCTCCATTCCATGAAAACTATGTCTCTGTCCTTTCAAGGATGTCCGATAATGCAACGTCTCCTTTTTGATATTTTCAAGTTAAAGTTACATTGTCGACTGTTACAAATCTCTAGATGGTCTTGCTATTGGTTAAAGAGTGTTCAAGATTTTGAATAGTCAAACATCACAACTATCATGGGTAACCGTGGGATTGGTCAACAATCACAAGTTGATGATACTTAAGAGAGAATTTTTTTTAGTTTCTCATGTTGTTAATTGTGACTTTGATCCTTTGAGTTGTGAGGTTTTTGAAGCACGGTGAATAGTAATGATCTTGTGGTTGGTTTTGGGGTTAATCTTCAACTTTTGCAGGTTATTGCAATCAAAGACATAATCCGTCCTCCACAAAAGGAAAATTTCAATGATGTTTACATTGTTTATGAGTTGATGGACACAGATCTCCATCAGATAATACGTTCTAACCAACCTCTGGCTGATGATCACTGTCGGGTTTGGCTCGATTCTCTTGATAATTGCATTGGACTTAACTTTAATTTGTCAATACTGTAGCATACCATGATGCTCAATTTCTTTTTTTTCTCTGAGTTTTAAATTTCTCCAAAAAGTTCAAAGTCAATGATTATTCCTGATTTCTTTTTACAAACAGTCGTTCTTGAGAAAATGAAGGAAAAGTAACATGTTGACGTGATCCTTGCTACAGCCTGCAAAACTTGAGTGATTCAAACAAAAAGAGTTAAAAATGATTGTTTAATTTTTTAATACAAGTTGGGTTTGACACAAGACACTTCTAATCCAAAATTTTGAAGATTCTATTAAAAAAAAATTATTAGTATGTCAAATATGCTTGAAAATATTGTATTATCTTGATCATGTTTTTTATAACTAAAATGACTCGAGGAGGTCTTGTGCATTAAAAATTTACACATTGGACCATTTCCAACCATTTGACCAATTTTCTATAAAGTTAATCTTTTCTATTTTACCCATTGGATCTGCTAGAGCTAAAACATAACCCAAATCGACTCGTTAATATTGATTACTTTTTAGTTGTTTATGCAATTTGATTAAATCTCTGTGATGATATGCAGTATTTTCTGTACCAAATACTACGAGGACTTAAATATGTTCATTCGGCACACGTATTGCATCGTGATCTAAAACCAAGCAACTTGCTTCTTAATTCCAACTGTGACTTAAAAATTGGGGATTTTGGGCTTGCAAGAACGACATCTGAAACAGACTTCATGACTGAGTATGTTGTTACACGCTGGTATCGAGCCCCTGAGTTGCTCTTGAATTGTTCAGAGTACACAGCAGCTATTGACATCTGGTCCGTTGGTTGCATTCTTGGTGAAATCATGACTCGACAACCGCTCTTTCCAGGCAAAGATTATGTTCATCAGCTCAGACTTATCACTGAGGTAACCCTTTTTTTCGTTTTATTCTCAGCAGCATTAAAGCACAATAATTGATCCAAGCTCACAAAACTAGCAAACCAAACTGACAACATAACATATGGTGTTTGGTCCCCATTGTTCAAAAAGTAAAACCAAATTATGGGCAAAATATTAGTTTGACTGAAATTTTGCAGACCTAGAGAGAGTTCATACGAGAAATGAAGATTCTGTAGGAAATTAATGACCACCCAAAGTAAGATGGCAACATTCATCTCAGTATGTGATTTACTGGAAGTCTGACTGTTTGTGAAAGGAGAAAACACCAATAATTTTATATATTGGGTGTTAGATGTGCGTTTTCATAGTCATTATTGAGACTTGAAGAATAACAATTGTGTAACATTTTCTTAAGGTTATAGTCAGGAAATTTTACATTTTTTTTTAATATATAGTTTTCTTGCAGCAACTCTTTACTCAAAATCTGATCCTTTCGACCCTAAATAGTCAGTATCAGGTTCTGCCAAACATTCCAACTGTGATATGTATTTTTTTTTTCTTTCACTCCCTTAGCTCATAGGTTCACCAGATGATGCAAGTCTCGGATTTCTTAGAAGTGATAATGCACGAAGATACGTTAAACAGCTTCCTCAGTATCCAAGGCAACAATTCTCTGCTAGATTCCCAAATACATCTCCCGGGGCTGTAGATTTGCTGGAAAAAATGCTCGTTTTTGACCCAAATAGGCGTATTACAGGTATCAAGCCTGCTTTACTAATTATAACCATTTTACTTTTAATCATGCACGTTCTTAATAAACCTCAATTATGTTCTCTTATCATAAATTGTAAGGTCAAATAGACAATTATTCAACTTAAAGTTTGATGTCAATAAATCAGTATAAACAGCACCCTCCATCAACATATTTTATGTATGTATGATGCATGTATGCTTATGTGCATTTATGTATTCACTCTTATTCATTAGATCTCTCTGATTATCAGCTTCCGCTGCTGGCTCAACCATAGATGCATGCATGCATAGTATATACATATTACACATACATGTAGTCATTTACCATATAGGTAGACATGCCTATATGCCTACACATACACATACATATGCATATATACATACTTGTGTAGTTGTGCTCACAAGGAATTGTAATTTTGGGATGAACTGCAGTTGACGAGGCACTAAGTCACCCATACTTGGCACCCCTACATGAAATCAACGAGGAGCCAGTATGCCCCAGGCCTTTTAATTTCGACTTTGAGCAGCCATCATGCACCGAAGAACATATCAAAGAGTTGATTTGGAGGGAATCTGTAAAATTCAATCCAGACCTGACTCACTGAGGTAGGTGTGTGTGTGTGTTGTGCAATTGATGTATACAACTTAAACATTGTGGCATGATCGTAGAATTACTGTATCACCCCGCCTAGAATGTTCTTTAAGGTTAGAAATACAAAATAAACAGAAAGGGCATTTTGGGGTTTTACTTGCATCATTTGTTTTTGTTTTTTTTTTTTGGTAGTTTATCGAAGTTTTCTCTAACTTCCTGAATCCAATTCTGGTAATATTCAAATGGTCTATTAAGATGATGAAGCAAGAATCACCCTCACTGCTTCTGTTCTCATATTCAACTGCTAATTCACTACTTGATTTCATCTCATAGTTCAGGGCTAGCCCAAAACTAAAACAATGTAATGTATCACACTGACTTCAGAATGTACAAGTACAGTCCTGCCAAAATGTTGGGTTAACCAAATTTATGTTTCAGTAATGTGTAAGATCAGTTCATAATAGGGATGTAAACTCTCAGTCCCATACTTATCGAGCCAAGTTGTTTATGCTAGAGCTCGGCTCGTTTAGAGCTTTGATGTTTAGCTTGAGCTCGGCTGGTTGAAGATATATAAAGTTCGGGCTTGTCTCGTTAAGTTCGGATATTATTTTGAATTTTTCATTAAAATTATATATATAAATATATGAATTAAACACATAAATATAAATTATATTATGTATAAAGCTTGTTTAGGTTTTCGCACTTTATCGAGCCCGCTTTTTGAGGTTCGAGCTCACTTACTTTATTATAGTCTGGCTGGAGCTCGTTTTAATTTTTTAATGCTTCAAGTTTAGATAGCTAGCGAGTATCTTAACTTGATTTTTGGTTATCCTTGATTTTTGGTTAGCCCATTTCTAGGTTAAACTACAACAATATACCAATGTTTTAAACCGGGGCTTTTAGTTGACCCGATGTAATAAGCGGGTCACTAGTCAACTGGTAGAACCACCTGGTCAACCCGGTTTTACATATATACACACCCCGTGTGTGTGTTTGCAAGTTAGAGTTTTTATGAATATTTCTAATTAAAATTATCTGTTTAATAAAAAGAGCTTTTGTAAGGTTTGTCGATTTTGTGTTGATATCTTAGGTTGCGTAACGCACGTCAAGGCGCGTCTTTACACCCCAAATAATGAGTTTATTATGTGTGGCATGACGAAAATTATTATTTTTTTAAATTGGACTTTTTCTATATGTTATTTTGCTCCTTATTTGTGCAACTTTGTATGATTTGTATATTAATAAATAATAATGATAAATTGGATATAGATAATTAATATATATATATATATATATATATATATATATATATATATATATATATATATATATATATATAATTGTTGTCTTAACTCATGCCTTAAAAAACATCATGACTTTGTCATGACTCCTAAAGCTTGAGGTTTCATCTTGCTACCACTTCACATCTTACGTTATTTAGAACCATGTCTTATACCCCTTGTTATCCACATTATCATCATACAAAAAATTAAAAAAGAACCCTAAAACTGGGTTGGGTTGAAAGGGCCGAGTCAACAAGTTCGACCGGAAACTCGTCCGATTCGATACGGGTCAAAAAAGGTCATAAACCCGTCATTGTTAAATAGTTTTTTCCGACTGGTTAACATATTAACCAGTTCATCACATTCTTATCAGAATACCCCTTTAAATATTTGCGAGACTGTTTGTGTCAATAACAAAAGATATTATCTTGGAATTTTTATGTAATCTATAGTTCGAATGGGATCATAGCTTGAGTTTATATGAGTTTGCAAGAATCAAGATATTATAGAATTGCCCAAGGCTCAAAGGTATGATAATTGACCAATAAGACGAACGGGGCATATTCGTTTTGGTTTGTCTAGGCATAGCCCAGATAAACTTATATGAAGGCATAAAGGGCGGATTTTTGTGTTTGTTTTCATTCATTTAAGAGATAGGTTTGTTTGTCTTGGTTTTTGTTTGTTTGTTTAAACGTTAGATATAAATAAGTGAACTTACAAGTGTATAAATATACCATATTACAATTACACTCACACACATGCACGAACATTCATGAGCATAAATAAACAAATGAGGTCATTATTCGTGTTCATTTGTTTGATTAAATGAACAAATTTTTTGATGGGTTTTTGTGGAGTAGTGGTTGTAGTTGACTTATGTGCCATTTCTAACTACAGTCAAAATCTTATGTAGCAATCTGGACACATATATACACTTTTAATTTGACTGAAGTTAATATATTACATTTGCTGCATTTTAGCCATCTTTGTTCCTACCCCAAAATCCTCCTCTGCTAGGCTTCAAAAGTTGTTTAAATAATGCCATCTTTGGGACATTCCAGTGCTCCACATGCCTGAAAATTTCCCACACACACTTCAATGCAGATTTATAAAAGTATATTTGAACATATTTGTTTAAAATTATACTACCTGCATATTTTTCCTGATTCTTTGCTAAGATAATACTCTGTATAACCTGTAGCTGTAACGGAATTCAATTGCCAAGAAAACAAGAAAATATGAAAATGCTTATTCCGCATAATTAATGCATGAAAGATTCAAAACAATGGGGTTTGTTAGTGTTATCAGTATGGAGAATGCTGAATCAATTACGATAGCAAAAATGTAAGCAACAAAAGGACCTAGCATGCGTGTAATCCTTGCAGGAAAAAACTACAAAAGAGTAGAAGAAATCATAATATGATTACATGAAGATCACAAAAGTTATGAAACTCAAGTAGTTAGGACTTTTAGGGAATTCACTCTGGAAAGCAAAAGTTAAGAAGCTCAACCGAGTTAGGGCTTGATTAGGAAGCCTGGAGCTTATGGGTTCAAACTTAACACTTACGTAATTGTATAATAAATAATCAGGCGATTTGTTTTTATAGTTAAGAAACCTCGTGTTAAGAGTTGTAACTTGTCCTATTCCAAAACCTTATTAGGGTACAACATTGAACAAATTAAGTTCTTGAACTGCACTATCTTAAATGCCTTCTAAACTCAAATATATTCCCTCTGAGGTGATAGATCCATGATTTCCAACGAGGGTATCCATTCCTATAATAGGTTTTTTTTTCTTCTTTTAGTGATGCAGATACCAAATTTTCTAAATCTTTCTAACATTACAAATTTACTGACCCAGGTATGCACTAGTGCACTACTATAACATGTGTATCCACTTATACAGTAGAGCACGTAGGTCCACCCCTGGCATCTCAATGAATCAACCAAGGGAAAAGCAGAAGTCTATGCTAGAAAGGCCTAATTCTCCAGATATGCTGATGCATAATACAAAAATGAGTAACTCAACTAGCAGTTACACTATATATGGTTTGGGTTAACATCCTCTATCATGTTCTCTCATAAACATGAGAGTGGGCCCTACAAAGGGGACCCAATCTTGACTAATATAAGGGACCCACTCTCATGTTCGTGAAAGAACATGATGAGTCATGTTTGATCCAAACATGAGAGGGTCTTAGGTTCTTAACCCATTTGGTTTACAATAAACTTTCTTAATGTCTGTGTGGGACTTTTGTTATATACGTATTATGGCCAAAACTTACCTGAAAGAATAGGCTTCCATGGGAAAGACATGGTGCAACTGAAACGCCAATGCCCAATTCCTTTATCCTACAATATATAAAGTATAAACAACTTAAAATCAAGACTTTAGTCCAAAACAACCAAATAAGAAACACGGACAAATAGTTTTGAAACGAACCTATATTTTTTTAGATCAACATACTTGTGTTCAAGACCTTTATAATTAAAGATATAAGATATTTGAACCCAACCTTGAAATGCGTCAAATTAGGAATGGGCAAATCTCATTCAAGCTATATAGAATCATTCGATATCTGTTATATTTTATGATTTTAATCAATTAGCGTATTAAATATGGTTCACAAAAGTTATTGTCACAACAGTGATCCCATTCTTTTAAATAAACCAACTTTAGTTGCTCAGATAAAAGACAAAGTTTGGAGGTCATAAACCTTGAGTTGTCTTTGAAAGACCCAGCAGGTTTATTTTATTTTAAACAGTTAACAATAAAGGATAACCTGAATTCCCTAAATTTCATGTAAATAGGTTGAAATCGCTCCATTTAGTTTATGAGTTCGAAATTCACCCGTGATTATTGCATAATGAATCATTACAGTTCATTCTAAAAGAAGAGTGCCGAAACTTACCTCGAAATCCTCCCACTTGATGAGTTTCATGTTTGATTTCTCAATAAGAGAACCAAAATTTGTACAGTTCCTTTTGAATCTCCGTAGACCTCTAAATGAACCTGCTGGGTCAGCAAATTCACATTCGTCTTCATATGCATCCAGTGTAAGATCACCTGACATATGCTCGCAGCACAAAGTTGTAATCATCAAGGCCAGATGAATTTACATTTCTAGAATACCAGATCAACAATACTGGACCTAAATACAAATTCCATAAAGTGAACTTAATAAGCGTATTACACAAAATTCCAACTTGTCAGTTGACAAGTTATAAACCAAAGGGAATATGAATAAACTCTTACCTGTAACGAAATAAGACCTCTGAAAATCCCCTTTGATAGTTTCAACAATAATGGAGCGGTCAGCTACTCCCTCTTCGGAAAGCTCGATGCCTCTATTGGCGCTTTCAACGACGTTCTCCGGTGGACGGAAAAATGAGGCCGCGATTCCGAGAAGCTCGGAGCCGTACCAAGCAGTTTTGAGCAGTACGTTTCCGGACTCTGACGAATCGGAAGTTGTTGAGTTATCCCCTCCGCTAGTGCACCGGATTTTTCTGAAATTGAGGTTGCTGTTTGATCGGGAAAAGTTGATGAAGCGGTGGTTGGAATGGTGGTGAAGAGTGAGGGAAGGAGGAGAGTGTGTGGTCGCCATTTGAGGGAGGGAAATTGGTCGACCCGACCGTTTTTTATGGTTATTATTATTTTGCTCATAACATCGGTAGCAAAAACTAGGATCACAAAAGAGTTTATCCAACACTTTGATACAACTTCATGAAAAATATTTAATATAATTTATACTGAGATTAATTTTAGTGTTTGTATTATTCATATTAATGGTCCAGATTGAATTTTAAAAATTTGAACAGAGTGACATTTTCGTAATTCACATGTGATTAAATATTATAATTTCAGGACTATATTTCTTATATGGGAGAGTTCAAACGAGAACTATTTTTCGTACAAGAACCAATCTTAGCCGTTGATTTGATTAATGGAATTAATGGATGTAGAGCGTGGAGGGGATCAAGTGTGACAGGGTGCATGTGAGGAATTTATGGATTGGTGATGACATTAAAGGAGGGGGAATTGGACGGCTCAGATTGGTTCTCGCAGTTCTCGTACGAAAAATAGTTCTCGTTTGAACTTTTGCCATTTCCTATATGTACTTTATTGAACACAACTCACAACTACATGTTGGATTCGAGCTTAAATTCTAAGTACAAATTCAAGCTTAACAAATCAGGGCGGGTTGACTTGAGTTAACTTTTCAAGTTTGATATAATAATATATAAATGTGTATATAATGATAAAGAAATGATCAATAAATAAAAAAACTTTGATATATGAACAACTTAAAAGCCATTTGTGAACATTAGATTTGACAATCAAGGCCATAATTGCAAGCCCAACAAGTTGCATATATGTACAAGTGGATTTTGGCGACGGGAATCAACATTAGAATGCAGTAGTTGTCATCGTTATTCTCCGCCATCCCCTCTTTGATGATATGCATTTCATGATTTCTATGACTTTTTTTTTAACGGACGGAATCCAATGGATTGCTACCAATTACCAAATCAAGTCTATTGCATATAAGCTGCTTGGAGTGCTACCAAATTAATTATTCTAAAGACTTTTGAAAATCTCCTTCACGTCAGCTTTACAGGCACGAAAATAAAAGAAATTAAGAACAAGAATTTTATTATTTTTAACAAGTGGTTGTTTTATTTTAATTATATGGTTTTAATGATAAATTTAGAGATATTTGTTGTACACCGAATATGTTCTTTTAGCTGGTTTTTTTATTTCAATTTGGGTATGTGGATGGTTCATACGATTGTATGCATTTTGAAGATAACTAGCTTTTAATTGCCCTCGCATTTGCGAGGGGATGAATTATAAAGCAACAAATTGATAGATACAAAGTAACATAAAACGTCAAATTATTGGGAAAGAAAAGACAAAAGAAAGTGGAAACCTGTAAAGCATATAGACATACAACTCACACCAAAAGAGAGTGGAAGACATATAGACATACATCTCAAGATATTTAAATTCTCATGAGTTTTTAGTAAAATTACAAAACTACCCTTAAAATTATCATGAGAAATTGGCTATTAAGTTTGCCAATTGATATAATATATATAATATGTATATATGCATTTTACTTAAAATGTCATTCGGTGTCGGTCCCAAAACGAAAATCTCAAGCAAAAATATCAAAGATTTCCTGTATTGATCTGAAACGAGATTCTAATTGCCCGAGCGATGCCTCGGGTTAAAACAAATTAATGTATTAGCTTCTTATATATCTGATTTTTATAGAAAATAATATTATCTAATGGTAACCTAGTTTTAGTGTCAATACCAATAAATGCATATTTTAGATAAATATCTTATTACAATAATATTTATATTAAAATGTTAATAAAAAAAAGACGGTTATAAATATATATTTGTATTTACACCAAAAATAAAAGTTAAATAGAGAAAAATAAGTAATATATAAAATCAATTAATTAATATAATAAAAATAAAAAGTGTAATTGAAATGCATTAAGCAAAAAAGTTCTCATGAATTTCTTCTTTATATAAAAATTTAGAAATCCTTATCTCATGATACATTAATTATCTCATGAGAAAATGGTAAATTACAAAAATACCTCTAAAATTATCATGAGAAAATGACAAACTACTTTGTTAATTGATAGATATAGTAATATACAGAGAACAAATTTGCACCATATTGGCACTCGAACCACACATGAAACTGAACATATTGATACATATTTATAGTGGTCGTAATGCGGTTTTCCGGCGGTTGACTGTCAGTTCACGACGGTGGTTAGCGGCAGACGGCCGTCAGTTGGTTACTCGGTGGTGGGGCTACAAATCATCCTACTTTACATATTAAATACAAACAATATTAAAAACCTATTTTTGACAATTATTTTTTAACATTCGGGCGTTGATTTAATCAGCTTGTTTTTTGCGGATCGATACTTCTAATATACATTTTGTCTCTCCATCTTTTCAATCGGTGTTGATTTTTTTTTTCTTTCTTCTGGGTATGTATATGTGCCTTTTGAATTACAATCATAAAATGTAGTACAAAAATATTTATAACAAACATATCAATCGTTATTTTGAATTAAAAAAAATAAAAATTAGATCTAGTAGTGTATTATTTATCGATAAAAATGTGAAACATGTTTAAGATATGATTAAACAAAAATGAAATATCCTTCTACTATATCCTCCTACTTCATCCTCCTACTCACTACAACTTGACACATGGACTTCACTAATTCTCTTTCTTCATATTATCCATTGATTTTGACACTTGTGATGATCCTGTAAGTAGGAGGATAAGTAGGAGAATAAATTAGGAGACGAGGTTTTGGTGGTTTTATTGGAAAAAGTGATCGGATATTTACATGAGTAGCGCATGATTGCTCTCAAAAACATTAAAGTCCATCTTTACCCTTTTTAGAAAGACATGTGTTGTATCCACAGTTATTCTTTGGGTTATTTGATTAAGAGTGATTCTTTATTGAATTATAACTATAACTGTATATTGAATTATTATTATTATTATTACTGATGAATTATTATTATTATTGATGAATTTTATAAGCCTTTTCTATTAGGGTTTAGTTCCCCAAAATATATTTAAGTATACCTAATAATCTATTATGTGTATGAACCTACAAAAAAATCTATTTAGTGTATTAATCATTAAATTATAATTTATTTTATGTCAAATTAACCGGCTATCAACAACCCAAGAGCATCAATTGGTGGTTTCATGAGTGATGCAAGAAGGAGTTATCAACAACCTCCACAAGCAATGGATCCAATAACTGATGGGCTAAAAGGCAAAGGGAAACAAGTGGCAAAATTGATACCAAAGAGAAAGAAGAGTGAGAGACTTGCAAGAATCCATGCAAACAGATTCATTCTAGGTCCAGGGAGTTCATTGGATGATGTTATAGACATATCCTAGTTTGAAGACATTGCAAATATTAAGAGGGGCTGTTTTTTTGGGTTTTAGTTTTAGTACAGTTTGGTATGAACAGGTATTAGTCTTTTGTATATGGGTTAGACATGTCTTATGCAAATATATGTATTTATGGTTATGAATTGGTATTAGTCTTTTGATTATGAACAGATTGGTATGAATGTAGTTAATGGTCAGTTTTAGTATTCATGGTTGAAATGTAATTACAAGTTTGAATACTATTGTTATTACAGTCATTTCAATGTTATTACAGTCCTTGCAAAGTTATTACACTGATTGAAATACTATGGAAACACAAACAGAGGTTACTAATGTCAATTGCAGTGTTATGGTCAATTGAAGTGTAATTACAGTCCAGGAATTTCAATTGTAAAATGGTCAATTGACTAATATATATATATATATATATATATATATATATATATATATATATATATATATATATATATATATATATATATATATATATATATATATATCATTGCAAAACATATACTACATGGTCCATTACACATTACAAAAACATACTAACATCATAATCAACATATTACAATGACTTAAAATGCAATACCACCAATGGCAATGCACAAAACCACAATTACAGCTATTAGAAACATCATAATCCTATCATACACTACAATCTTTGACTTTGACGAAGTCAACTCTTGCATCAGCATCATAATTTCCTTCTTAGACTCCTGTGAATGATCCACATTAGGATTATTGTTCATTCCCCTACATTGCAGATGGAAATTGAATAGCATGTCCTTGTAATACTCATTTGGAAGCTCAACATCCAACCATTTGAATTTTTTGCATTCACGACTCGTACCCTAGAACATATCAATCGAACATTCAGCAAAACATAAAATTAAAATTTCTAAATGGCAAGATGGAATTTCGCCAATAGGTTAAGAAAATTTCAAAATTTTTAGGGCAAAATAGGCTATTTTACTTACATAGTTACGGCATGACATGAATCTTCTTCCAGGATTAAGATACGTCCATGAGGTTTTGAGTATCATACGATCACCAAATAAGCAGAAATCATGGGCACCTTGATCTCTTGAACAGCTCCGGCGACTGGAGGATGAAGATGACATGTTCGTATGACTATGGTGATGCTCTTGCAAGAAGGTTTGTTACAAATCAGCACACTTTAACTTACCGGTTACACACTTTAACCTGATACACACTTTAACTTACCGGTTACAAAGGTAATTTGACATAAAAAAAACTATAATTTAATGATTAATACACTAAATAGATTTTTTTGTAGGTTCATACACACAATAGATTATTGGGTATACTTAAATACATTTTGGGGAACTAAACCCTTTCTATTATGTTCATACACACATCATTTTGTTATTTAATATAGTATGCATATATTTGGAATAAGTTTGATTGTTTTTAAGAAAAAATATTTTTGAATAATTATTCGAGCTTTCTAGATCAAACTCAAATATACATCATGAAAACTTGTCAAGCTATCGATCCAAGCTTAAACTCAACTTATAGTACTCGAGTGATAGTTTGGCTCATTTATAGCCCAATAAAAACCATCGAGGGTGGACTTGTGAGCTCGCAAAGAAAAAAAACAAAAAAAAATGTAACTAATTTTTTCAGATGGTATTTACTATATGGAACCCAAAGAAGTAACCAATAATCTATAGAGTTAATTGTCTAAATGGTCCTTAAACTTAGCCAAAACTGTCATTTAGGTCCTTTCGTTTTAAAAGTGGTACAGATGGTCCTTTATGAACCATTTTGTAGTCAATTTGGTCCTTTCTAACGTTGACTAACAGTCAACTCCGTTTAATAAGGGGTAATTTGGTCTTTTTACAGTTTTTCCAACTTTTATTAATTAAAGAATTAATTAAAATATAAAAAATAATATATCCATTTTTAATAAAGAAAGTATATATTCAAACACAATACACACTCTCTCTCCATCTCTTCTTCTCACACTCTCACCTTCTCTCTTGTAACACCCCCTAAACTGGCATAGAATTATGAGGTAATTAATTAAGTTAATTTTGGGATTTAATTTGATTATGTGATTTATTTGTCAATTTGTATTAATTGATCATGGTGGTAATGATATGTTTTATTATTTTAAATAATTAAATTAATTTAATAATTGAGTTGGTGGGGTGAGGTGGCCGGTTTTGGTGGGTTTAGTCACCAATACCACCACCATTCCTCATTTACATGCAAACAAAACAAAGAGAGTGTGTATGTGTGTTAGTGTGCTCTCGTCCGAAAGAAAGGAAGGAGGAAAAGGAAATCGATCTTCCTCTATCTTGTGATTTTATTGTTGTGATCTTGAATTGTTTATCAGTATAAGGTTAGTATACATGAACCTTTAGTTTATAATTTGTAATTGAATTCTTGACTTTAATTGTTAAAAACCGAATGATGCAAGGACTTATGAATTCATGATCTTAGGTTGTTGAATGTTAGAAATTGTTGTTAGATTATGTTCATTATATGCTTATAATCATTTCTGGAAATATAGATTACCTTGCATGATCATAAAACAGATTAGAATTGAAAAAGAATCAAGAATATGCAAGAACTTGAGTTGATCGGAATTGGGGATTTTGAAGGGCTCGGAATTAATATTATGAACCAATCGAAATTGGTGATTCCGATTATTTTGATCGGAATTGATATTAAATCCGAAGAAAAGTTAAAGACTTGGATATTTTATAACACATTGATCGGAATTTGCAATATATTCAGAATTGATGTTTGCTCGGAATGTGCCTTAACTGGGAGCTAATACTTTAGTCGGATTTATGGTTGATCGGAAATCATAAACTAATCGGAATTGATATTGCCTCTACTCGGAATTATGTTTAATCGGATTTGAATAACTACTCGGAATACAATGTGATCGGAATTGCTTATATTCGGAATTGGACCTTTTATTCGGAATTAGCCTTTGCTCGGAATTGGACTAAGGTTTGATCGGAATTCGTATGTTGGTCGGAATTTGACATTGTTCGTAATTACGATTATGCCCATGCTCAGAATTGAGGATTTTGATAGTAAATCCGAATGAAGATGAAATTGAGAAAACTCTTTGATGACATTGATGTTTGAATCTATTATGGCCTTGACATATGGATGGATGGTATGTATTTTCTAAGTTACGGAATTAGAAGAATTCACAGAATTACAAGATAAGAATAGTAATTGTAAATAATGGTATATTTACTTAAGTATACGTGTCGTTTATGTACTTGTAGATTATTGGTACATGTGATGTGTAAGTATATGTACATGTTGATTATTTGTACATATGTTGTATTGTGTTTATTGTAGACTGTTAAGCAAATACTGATTTGTAGTTGTATTCTCAGAAGGAGACAAGACTCAGTAGAATAGATTATTGAGTAACCTGAGTTGTGAAGACTTCGGTGAGTGGATCTATATCTTCGGATGTGCGGGATATGATATCCTGATTGTAACTATGCTCTTGATAAACTGTATACATGTTTGGTGGGAGATCAGTCTTAGCTAGGCGGCTGGGCCTGTAGCTTGGGGATTTACAGTATATGATCTTGAGGTGCATTTGTTGTACTCAAGGGTGCTGGTACTGTTGTCCATGTTAGCTGGGCTATCGGTAAACCTTGGTTTTGACCGACCTTGGTTGTAGGTGGTTACAACACCGCCGGTTCTCCTTGGTTGATGAGATTTGTGTTGTTTGGGCTGTTTGCCTTGTATGTGCTTAGATTTTTATTCCCTCACTTAGCTTTGTGCTAATTCCCCACTAGATTGTTTTGCAGATCCTCCGCAGTGAGTTTCTTGATGATGATGACTGGGAATATGGACAGACCAATACTCTGATGTCCAAGTTTTTGAATAGAGCCTGTTTGTAAATTAACACCGTAGTAGTATTTTGTAATTATAAACCAGTTAAAGTTTGTATTTATCTTTGGGTTTTAAATGTAATTATATGTAATTAAGCTTCCGCACGCTAATTTATGTTAATATAAAAGTACGGTGTTATATCTCTCCTCTCACACACTCTCTCTCGGCCACCACCACCATCCGCCACCACCATCCCTCCGCCGCCACCACCGCCACCACCCACCGCCGCCATCATCTACCGCCACAGCCTCCGTCTTTGACTCTATGCTACATCTCCTCTCACCCTCACCCTCTATGACCACTGTCACACCACCACCCTCTAGAAAAATGCCACCGCCAACCACCGCCAACCCTAGCTACCGTAGAAAACCACCACAGAAAACCGTTTTTGTGCTCTATCTCTTTCTTTCTCTCTGTGCTCCATCTCTCTCTCTCTCTCTCTTTCTCGCACTACGAACACCATCACAGAAAACCCTAGCCACAGTAGAAAACCCTAGCCGCCGCCACCCAACGATCACCGTAGAAACTCCTAGCCACCGCCGCCGTCGATTCAAGGTAACCCTAAAAACCCTAACGATTTCGTCGATTCAAGACCGATTTCTTTTGATTTCGTTGGTTCTGACCAGATCTAGGGTTATTTCACGTCGATTCAAAATCTCGAGGGTGGTTATTTCACCACCGCCGTCTCCATCAACGGCCACCACCACCGCCACGCACCTACTCCAGCACCACAAACGGCCACCGGTTACATCCACCCCCACCGCCATCAGCACCATACGGGTTGTTGTTGGTGGTTGCCGGCGAGAAAACAACCGGTGTTGATGGTGTACGGTGGTGGCGGTAGTGAGGGTGTGAGAGAGAGAGAGAGAGAGTTGACCTGCATCTAATTAAACTAAACTATATATTTAATTTATATATTAATAATTCATAATTAATATATAAAATAAGTAAAAGTATAAATAAAAATAATAAAATAAAATCAGAGGGGTAGAAATGTCATTTTACCTTTATTAAACGAAGTTGACTGTTAGTCAACGTTAGAAAGGACCAAATTGGCTACAAAATGGTTCATAAAGGACCATATGTACCACTTTTAAAACGAAAGGACTAAAATAACAATTTTAACTAAGTTTAAGGACCATTGGGACAATTAACTCTAATCTATATTATCAAAGTTACGTATATCTTAAAAACAATATTCAAATTGGAATACGATTACATTCATCTTCTAATTCTCTAATATATATAAAAATTTAATATTTATTAATTTAATTAGAAGATCTTAATCTTTCATTCAATTAAAATTAAATCCTACTCATTCATTTTATTAAAATTAAAAGTTTAATTTTGACTTTTTATAGTCAAAGAGTTTATATTGAAAAGTAAAACCTCAATTTCTAAAATTCAATCCTAGAAGAGAAATAGTTAGTAAAAAATATATTTATTAAAAATTTCAAAAGAACGTAAACATATTTGTTAGACAGTATATGTAAATTAAGATTAAATATAATAAGATTAAAAAACATAAATTAATATTAAGATTAAATATAATAAGATTAAAAAAGATATATATTAATTTAATATAATAATATTATTTACAATATACATATATAATATTTAAAACCTAAAGTTATTATCATTTACTTTTTTATGTTATCTAACTTTAATATAAAGCTCTTTTAGTTTTCAAGAAAGTCTCGTGTTTTTCCGTAAACACAAACCAATTATATATATATATTAAATAAACGACTATAAAATAATACTTTTAAATTACCCGTATGTTTACCCGAACATTTAAACTAGTGTTTATATAAAAGAAAAGCAACAAACAGGATTAGTTTGAACTTCTGAAGTGCGAACTCACACAGTTAAAATGAAATTATTAAATTATTTAGAAAGAAAGAGATCAAGATTGAATATCAGTATCTTGGTGTAATCACATAAACTTCCACAATTTCTTTCACCACGACGTAGCCTCCTTCTACATTGCCTTCTCCATGGCTGGGAAGAAGCATTGAACACAAAAAAAACTTGCCATTCTTCACAATCCACCAACAAAAATCATAACATCTGCTCAATATAACAAATGTGGGTCCATTGTTCCACACACAAACCCTCTTCCAATATGTATAATGTCAAAAAGACCATTTGGTGTTGCAGAAATGTATAGCTTCTTTTCACCAAGCGGAGTAATTTCTTTAGTTTCTTTTTGCATTTCTACAAATATAGTCAACTCATCTTCCATGAAATTCAAATGTTAACATCAAATATTCAATTCTCCTGCCTCTACTTTGGGAAAGATTTTACCAATTCAGATTCACACATCAGCAAGCTCGGATTATGGTCTCGCCTTAAACTATCCAAAAATGATGTCGCAAAGCTGACCAATCGCTCCTTAAAGAAGAAAGATGATCTTGAAAACTCACTTTCAGCAAATCAAACTGATAACAGCAGGCAGAATTGAGAACTTTCTTGGAAGGAATCCTAGATGCTCTCCATCAGATTGAACAAATATGCTGTTGGTGCCCAAAACCTCGTCTACTTCAATCGACAATGCACTACAAATGATAAAAAGTATATTTAATCAAATATTGACGGCAAAGATAATTAAAAAAACTATAATTTCAACCTCCATCCAAGTCGTATAACAACAAATAACCATGCAAGCGAGTAGGGATGAAAGCTTAAACATATAATTACTTACAACCTCAATTTGTGTCATGTTCTACATCCATGTCACGAAATTTTTTTATTTCTGACAAAAATTTGTATCACATTAAGTTCAGACAGTAACATCGACCCGCCTATTTATAAATAAGTTAATTGTGTTACGCCTACATCTCCATCGGGTCAAATGGGTAAAATAGTGCCTACCCATTTACAGACCAATATGTTCTATTGAATGCACGCTAAGAAATAGGTCACATTATATGCCCATACAATTTGCAGGAAAAAAATATATATAATAAATATCTGCTAAGGCATTTTTTTCTATAATTGTTGCATATCCGGGTTGGCTAAGCCCTCCCTTTTTGAAGCTCATGTCACCGGTTCGAACATATTATGCCTATTTTTTCAGTTTTTTCTATTTCCTGTTTTTCCCTTTAGTGAAGTTTTACGGTAGTTTATTTTCTTTTTTCTTTTTTCTCCATTCATATTTTATTTAGGTTTTAAAATTTATTATTATATTCAAACAATTAGTCTTGTGTCTTTTTCTTCTATACTTTTTAATATATAGCATCTAATGTAAATATGAAATATATTTGTAAACTTCTTATTTTTATCTAAATTTTGACATAGTTTTTGTCATAATACGATATTTATTTTAAAAATATATTTTTCAAATAAAGTATAATTCGGCATAATTAGCATAATTATTCAAGGATTGGTGGGATTTTTTGGTTCTCAACAAACATTATACATCAAAACGTATAAGAGAAAATACATTATTCGTGATATGAAAAGTAAAACTAGAACCAATATAAATTTGAACATCCTAAATGTTTAGTTTTTTTCGTCAAATTATGAGATAAATTGTTAGACATAATATGAAAAAAAAATTAAACCAGTTTGAATTTGAACATCCTAATTGTTTAACTTTCTCATGTTTTATTTTAACTATTTATATTCAAATGTTAGTTTTTATATTTTCTTTATTCTTACAAAACTTTCGGCTGTAAGAATTAATAATACTAAACAGTTATATTTGACGAAATATAAAAATAAAACATGAAACAATTTCAATTTGAACCAAATGAAGCATTACAAGCGTATAAGCCTATTTTTTTCCTTCATGAGTTTAAATACCTATATATGGATTTTAAATTTAGTTCGTCCTAAAATCCCGCCGCAACGCGCGGGCTTAAATCAACTCGTTGGGTAATAAATTGAAGGATACAGGTTTCTTTTGGGCTGGACATTTTATACATTACAGTCAGATTGAGCCAAAATATAAGGTGTGCTATAAAATAAACGGGTTCATTTGGGCCGACTCATATCAAAGAATGGGTCTATTTGGGCCGAACTCTTTTGATCATCTCTCATCTCATCCGTCACTGACGCCTTTAAGCTTTCCACTCCGTTCTCGAGTTATTTTTTGGAAGGAAAGGGAAGGGGAGGAAGGAAAAAGGTAAGTTGATGTATTCTTGAGTTTTTTTTTAAGGAGGGAACGGGAAGGAAAGGGAGGGGGAAGGAGGGGTTATTTGGCTCAAAATGTTTCCTCCCAAAAGTGGGATGATAAGGAAGGAGAGAACTCCCCCTCCATTTCCTTTCCTTCCAACTTAAGAACACAAGTCAATCCTTCCCATTCTTTTCCTTTCTTGTCACCGGTCAATTGCCGCCTGTTCTTGAGAACTTCGACTGTCTCCCTCTCTTAACCGGTCGTTTTGGGCTCCTTGCGGCCCTACCATCAGTCTCTTGCTGACGTTTCTCTCTCCCGACTCTACATCCACCGCCACCACAGCTGATTGGTCCAATACTCCGATTGGATGGCTTCAAGATCGACCAGAAGAAATCAAGACCCAGTCAAAGTTACTCGGCAACAATTGTTGACGTTTACATGTTTAATTGAGTGATTTCTTTGCATAATTTGGGTGTTCGAGTAGTTTGATTGAGTAATTTCTTTGCTTGAAGTAATCGCTATACGGAGTAACTATTATAACTATTAATCAAAATTATTTGTAGCCTTCGTCTTCATTATTGTTAACTTGTAAATAGCTAAATACCTTTTTGTCGTCTTCTTGACAATTGCTGAGTTCATCTTTATGACCTGTCTTTGTTTCAAGCTCCAGAGTTTGACATTAATGAATTAAAAATGTGTTCCATGTCCTGTGTGGTTTCAATTTTGCATTTGTAATGCTCCTGTCATGTAGAGTTTGTTTATGGATGATTAAGTTATTCGATGGAAGTATGGGACTATAGTTAGCTGATGAAAATTTTCTTTTCATTCTTGCAATCATTCTTGCAATTCTGTATTCTGTAAAAAGTTGCATTAGTGTTGTTCTTAGTTTACAAATCCAGAAATCCTAGGTTGCAGCAGGTTGTGTCAATTGACTTGGGGTTAGCTGGTTCTATGGATGTTTTTGTTATGAGTATCAATTGACTTCATAGATTGTAGACGAAGAATCCCATGTAGTTTTTCTGTTTAGTTTCATTAGTTTTTTTATTTTCAAGACTTCCTTCTGTAGTTATTGATTATAAGTTGCCCATTTGACCCGAATTTGTTTCAACCCGGACACGTTTGATATTTTTTGAAAATTACCTGTGTTTGACCTGGGCTCGTGCTGACCCTCTACCCAATCCGACCCAATCCGCCCACTTTGTCACCTCTAGTTCTAATAATCATAATCAAGGTTGTTAAGATCAAGACACCACAAAATATCATTTTTGTCTTCGCTAAAGCGGGACCATAAGGTCGGATAGAGGTCGTAAAATCCTACTAAAGCGGTCTACTGTTTCATAGATGCTACAATTCATATCAAATATATGAAACTTTCATATAAGGTTCATAATTCAGACAGTATACTAATAGTGCCATACAATTACATCTCCAAATAAACTGAAAAGCTCAAATTTGAGATTTAACCTCATTATCTGCCTTTCAGGGGTTAAAAGTATATAAGTCCAAGCCCATTAATAAGATCTGGTCACCAAGTGATCTTACGACCCTATCATCAATTCTAGGATCCTGCCCTAATCTTACCTATTTAGCAATCTTACAAGGTTTTGCATGATCATGAGATTCTACAATCAGGATTGTGATTTTAACAACATTGATCATAATGATCACAACGTAGGTTGTTAAAAATGCAACAGAAGTGTTTGTGTATTCCAAGCAGGTCCAGGGCCTAGAGGCGATTCTTGGATATACACGCACTAGGAAATCCTTATTATTTATAGTTTCTTATTAGTTATTAGCATGGTTTCATACTTTCTGTATTATATATTCTTGTGAATCAAGTTTAGAGTTACTATAAGTAGATCAAGGGATCATTACGTTAGGGAGGAACAGTAACATGATGAGAGAGCCTACATCTCAAACTGCAGAAATTTATTTTTCTGTTTTTTCCTTCTCCACTCATGACAATGCGAAAATAAATAAAATTTTGAAACTACTGTTCATTGGGTTACTGCGTTACTGTTCACTTGAAGTGTCGTTCATACAGGATTATTCATTGGGTTACTGTTCTCCGGAAGTATTGTTCATTCAGAATTATTCAGCTAGGTGAACTAAGCCATCTGGGGATCTACTGATCTAGTATTTGTTCATGGATGGTAGCGAGAAGGCAAAAGAGTCTGACTGATCAGTATCAGAGGGCAAATGGAGAAAAAAAGGGTCGCGCCACAGTTGCTAAGGATTGGCACAAATTATTACAGGAAGAGTTCAAAGTTTGAACAACGCAGTAAGTGGTGAGATATGCGCATTTGGGGAGGAGCAATTTGGGAATAACATATTAAAAAGCTCTAAAAAAACTTGTGCATTGGAGGTCAAGTGTGGGCTAAAAAGTAAATATCAACCTGTGCCGACTGTGAACAGAGTAAATGGTCTTCAAAATGAGCTTAGACGGTATCCAGGTGGGGTCAATAAAGACAGGGATGTTGAACAGCATAACAATTGCAATAAAGGATAATCTCGACGTGCTATTATAGACAGATAACTATTTATGAGATCTCATAATCAAAATCGTTCATAGCACCTTGAGGAGAAGGTGTTTGGGTGTGGAATAATGATACATCCCTCAATTACATATCATTATTTTATGGAAAGAAATATTTCAATTATCAGATAGATTTTATATTTATTATACAATATTTATTTTGGACAATATTTAGAATCATAGCTAAATTAGGAATAGATTCTTGCCTTCACTTTAAATGCTCACTAGGCTCGTAATTTGCATTGCGCATAACTTGATTGGTAAGTTTGATATCAGTTTGAGAGTTTGTTTGCGTCTCAAATGTATTCAGTGAGAGCAACTTGGTCTCTTGAACGTCAACTTATTTATCTTCTGAATTTTCTTTTCGGTTTATAAAAGTTTGCCTATTTGATTTGTATCAAAGATCTCTAGTTTCATTTTTGTAATTAACCAATAGATTGTAATAAATACTTCATACTTGCTGCTGATCATGAGGGCATCAGAAATAAACCACTCACAAAAGCAAAACTTTTTTCATTAACAATAATGATCAATCAATGATGCCTTGACTTTGAGAGAGTATATACCTTCTTGAAAACACATTATTCACCGACAAATGTGTCCCACCGTACAGCCTATGTAGCTTCAAAATAAAGTCGTACCATTTGAAATCCTGAAGTGTTACCACCTGATACAGGGAGATAAGCAAGTTAAGGTTATTCTTGATTTAACAAACAAAGTTTTCAAAATACTAGAGGTGGAAATTCTGACCCAATATTGTATAATTGGCTCGATATGGATTGTGTTTTATCTCAAACATGTCAAGTGGGTCAAATCATAAATTTTAGCTGAATTTTGGAAAGGTGAAGCGGGTCAAACAAAGTCTACATTAATTTTAGATCATTGCAGTTATCATTATTTTCACATCACTTATATATGATTTTTTTGTTAAAGAGAACAAAAGGTCGCTTGTCAACCCAGCCCCAGCCCGTTTCAGCTCAAACTAAAAAAAGACCTATTTCAGCTCATAACCATCTGAACCTGCTCATGTTGCTGCCACTAAAGTATATTATACAAGTCTATATTGCACCTCGAAGTTTCCGCTTGAAGGGTGGGCGTTGGGTGTGATCCTCATCCCACCACCAAAGAATTGTGCATTTCCGATGCACAAAGCAGTTACATTTGGACATAGTTCCCACTCACCATCATTTACCTATAATAAATCATATCATGTGCACTTCAGTGGCCACGGAAATTTGGCTCATAGTATGAGAAAGAACGGGAATGAATATTTATTATTTCAAGCATAGAGAAGTGCTAACTCTGATCTTTAGATCCTGGTTGTGATGCCCAAAAAAGGCTTGCAATGCGCCAATAACATAACACAAGTTCCCAAATCTTTTGTATCCAGATGCATGATAGCCTGCTTTTGCGCTCCTGAAATTTTACGTGAGAAGATAATTTTTTTAGGCTTCTCTCTTCTTTCTTTCTAAACACTGCCAAATAGCACATCACTTTGGACACCAATTAAGACATCAGCAACTGGTTACATATTGAGTAGATTTGGGAGGATCAGCTGGGTTGGTTAAACGGATCAAAATAGGTGACTTTAAATTTTGAAGTGCATGTTAAAATGGTCAGCCCACGTTGCACTGAACTTCAAACGCTTCTGTATCCATTCCAATTAATTTAAAATCGTTAATGTGCAAATGATTATTGTTAAAACTTAATCATCAGAAAAACAAGCATTTTTAGTAGAGCAATTTTGGAGATTTTCGAGCATTTGAATACGCTTGAATGACTCTCCCATTCAACCCGTTTCCTTTTTAGTTAATCCTTTAGCTTCACCCATTAGACCTTGTAGTGATTTAAACATAACCCAACTCAATTTGTTTATAGGTAAATGGGTTGAAAATTCCACCTCTAATATTAATTCTTTTACCAAAAATTTATAAAGGTGATGCACTTACAGATGAATATCAGCAACGTTTATAAAGTAATGCCAATCTCCACCTTCTTTAGTGATTACTCCTACATCAATTTGTGACCTAGAACCTGCAGAGGGTTTCCATAAGGAAATTCAGAAAAGGAATGTACATGGTAGCAGCAAATTCCACCCTGCAGAAAGTTATATGTACAACCAGAAGGAAAAATTACAACCTTTAACCAAGCGTTCAATGGCATCAACAGGATCATTTGACCTAACAAAGCAGAAAAATTGTCTCAAGGCTATTGAAATGGTATGATGTATATCAGACAGAAGGAACATGTGAAAGAAGTACAAACCAGCCAAAAGTTCTTGCAAAATCAGACCCAGTTCCCAAGGGGATTAACTACAAATGATTAAGAGCTTAGATGGTCCCATTATTTAATAGATTACATTAAAAAAAAGTGAAGTGGAATTATGAAATACTAGTTTCAAGAAATCACTTACACCAAGGGCTGTTGTATGGGGAACCTTTGAATCATGTTTGGCAACTGGTTTTCCACCCCAAAAGAATCCATTAACAACCTGACATTCAAGAGCCTCAATGTGTAATATACTTCAGAGCAAACGTAAGGCCCCCTAACTTAATTATTGGTAGGCGCTGTCAAGAGTTAAAAAGAGTTATATGTTCATTTGGCAATAGCATCATGATGTGGGAAATGGAGATATATGTCTCTTGCTTAAAAAGCATATATTTCATTCAACGAGTTTCTTTTATGCTTCCAATACAATTTTCTATGATTAATTGACTGCAAGTGCCAGAACGAGAACTTGATGTTTTTAGTGCTAAAATCTGTTTATGACATCAAGCTGATGATCAAGTGATTGCAACTTCAAAACTAGAAACTTAGATGGAGAGATGTTTATAAAAAAGGTACATGAAGGTGTTGTGACAACTAACAAGGTACTTCTCAAACACAATGGTATGTATAATGTTGAAATAAGAGTTGTACCTCATGAAGAGTACCGTCACCCCCAACTGCCACAACTGCATCGGCACCTTCCCGTATGGCCTACCAACATTAGGGGCGTTTGTAATTCTGAATAATATGAATTACATGACTCTAGTGGAAACATAACTGGTCAATATGCCTACCTCCCTTGTTATGTCTATGGCATGAGATGGACCCGAAGTCAGAGATTCGCATATCTGTTTAAGAATGGAAAGAAGTCAACAAATAATATAGAAGAAATCATCGAGAAACGATAATTAAGACATCATCGAGAAACGATACTTAAACACATGTTCTAAACACATAACAGAGAGGTTCAATTTGAGGACATATTGCAACCGTGTCCTCCCTCCACTTGTATAAATAGTTTCCTGATAAATGCTCTTCGCTTTCTATCTCGTCTCTCAGTTTTTGACTTTCAGATATCATTTCAACACACACACAGATGTTAAATCACCAATTATGAACTAATTTCAACTAAACTCTTTGCGGCCATAAACTCTCAGAGCTTTTTACAATGATGGAGAAAAATACAGTCTATGAAAGCTGGAAGGCTGGATATTTCTATTTGTTGCTATTTCTGTTTTATATCCATGACACACTTTATAATCTTAGATAAATCCCACAGAATGTTAATATCAGTTAGGCATTACCCACCATAAGTCACTTATCATCATGAAAGCGTCAAATCTTGACAACAAAAACATGTGTGGCCAAATGCAACAAAGCAAGTTAAACACCCTCTCCTGTTTTGCAAGAAAATGTGTTCTCTGAAAAACTACTTTTCTTTTAAGAAGTAATACGGTCTAGCCACACATATTTAGTAAATTAAGTTGGTGGAAGTTCAGACAGAATATATAATTTCCAGCTGTATAACTGAACATACAATCACCTTAGCTAGCAGTTCATGGGCAAACAAAAACACTAACCAGAATGTATCGATGTCAAACAAAAATCAGATGTCGGGAACAAGAACAACTCAAAAGTAAAAAACTTCGATTATACGATGATGCAATAAAGGTGCTTTTTCATTGTATTTACTTGTCATGTGACATCTTCAGCAATGCAACACAGCCACACCACAAGAACACCTCACCTTTCATCCATCAATCACTGTAATTACTTTTTAGTAAATTCAGTGAGTGATAGACGTGGCCTTAGATATACACAATCCAGATATCCAATAACACACTCCTATGGTGCCTTTACAATGAGATAAAAGACTCGGTGAACAGCTATTAGTGTCAACGTGATTACCAGTTAATAAGTACTGTATAGTCTGAATTCTTCAATATAACTTTTTTATAATTATACACTTCTGGTGAAACCGGAGCCTACTTACCCCTTACAGAAACAAATAAAAATCTGTTTTCCTATGTCTTAATCCGGTAAGTTTCACAGTTGAGCATTTTCACAAGTATAAGGCCTTCTTTACATTAAACAATTATCATGAACGAGCTCATAAATTGTCTGCCAATTGCAATTAGTTATTAAACAACATAACTTGCATTTACGCGTAATGCTTAATCTAGCAACACACAGGATGTGTGTTCCATCAGAATATAAATCTTAAGTACGCAGAATTAACAACGAGCTGATAAACATCTCACGTTACAATCGCTACCGAGGCGAAACCTAAGATACGGCAGCAGCTTCTTCCATTCTCTCCCCGTCCGACCATTAGCACCTTGACAGATCGATGTCAAGACATCATTCGTCAACAACGATACACGATCAAGATCTATAAAAAGAAGAAAATTATATAAATACTAACCTCGAGGATTGACGATGAAGACGAGGTCGCGGCGGCGAGAGGAGGAGGAGGATCCAGGAGAGTTTGCGGAGGAGAGATCATGAGCTAAGGGTTGTTCGGCCCGTAGAAATGAGGGTTTCGCCATTGATACCACCGCCATGCCTAGACAAACCATGTGTATTATTTATGAGTGAGCTCTTCTTGATGTGCGTGACGGCGTGTGTCTGGGCGAAAAGATATTATAGTTGGTACTGGTGATTTGAATGAAGGGGGAGGGGGCGTTGATTTTGATTTTGATCTTGATCATGATCGAAATGGCATAATCACGTCTTTATTTGTCATTCATAAAAATTGTCCAAATCCAACGCTTCTAGCTTCATAGTATCCAGGCTTATTTGGCGTAAACAACCTTAACATAAGCTTACAATTGTTGTATATAACTAATTCTTTTATATATGAATTAACTCTTCTTGTGTAATCGAGATTTAAGATACATTGAGCTCTTAGACAAATATCAAAACTGAGATAAGAAAAGAGACTCGGTAGTTGATGAATTACGTATGTTATCGTTTAATAGATAAGAGGATTAATAGAAAGATGTATAATTTTTCTTTTTTTAGTTATTTATAAGTTGATTAGATGAGCCGGATCATTTGAGGATACTAATTGAAAATTTATTAAAATGATACACTGTTTTATGGCCTTTAGCAACCATGGTTACAAGATACTGAATCTAGTAAATCATTTATAAAGATTTAAAATAATAAAAATTTGTTTTGATAAGTAACTAAGCATTTAAGTTGTAAAACTTAGCGATTGTTAGTATACTCTGGACTAATCAAAAAAGTAATTTTGTATTATTTATTTATGCATGGTGTTTCTAAATCGATTTTGAATAACAAACTTTCATATCTTTGACATGAAAATATGTGTTATTTCAAAGATATTTACAAAATAGTTCTAGAAGTTCCAACGGCGAAACAATCCAATAACTAAAAGATTCAAGTATCATTTGAATTAAAGCTACTAATTTAATTCTTTCTATATAAATGTAGGGATCGTAAATGTTAAATTATAAATATATAATAATTACATATATTGATACTAAATCAAAAATTATTTATGAAAATCGGAAGATAAAGAATTTTTTTTTATATAATCGTATGCTGATAGCTGTTACTCATTTTAGGAAACATATAGGGATGATTAGTGGGAAAAAAATTTCAAGAATAATTTGAAATCATTTTTAAGTAGAAGATTATAATTAATAACAGATAGTGTTAAAGCCATTAGATAACTTTAATCTTTTCCCCATGTTCCATTGTGGCACGTCTATTTTTTTACTACACATGTGGCTAGTCAAGTCATAAAAATGTGTCAGTGTGTCAAAATTTGACCTGCAACTTATCCAGTAGGTTGCTCGATCAATTCTTGATCGTTTTAGCTAATTATTTTTGCATAAACTTGTAGATAATCATTTTACCTTTCAAATGACACTAAATTCATAAAATTTCATCAAGTATATGTCAAGAAATTGCTAATTAAAGTTGGTTATGTCACTTTCAACACCCTCTTACTATTTTTTAATGATTTGACTCATTTTAAACTTATTTTTTGCCGTTCTTTTTACTTTAAATTATAGATAACTCGATTGTTTTTTCATAGGATCAAGAATCATAAATATTCATTATGTATTCAAGGAGAATTTTGAGTTTAAAGTGTACATTGTATACGATTTTCAATTCTAAACAGTGTAGAACAAAAAACCTATTTTTCGCTCAGTTCGTAATTGTTTTACACAATTCTTTTTACATATTACAATAAATAATATTTTTACCTTTCAAAGGACAATAAATTCATGAATTTTAATCAAGTATAGGCCAAAAAATTGTTAATTAAAGTCGGGTATGGCCCATTAAGCATCATTACGGTATTTTGATTATTTGACTCATATTAGACTCGTTTTAGTCTGGTTTTTTATTTTATAGACAACCCGATTATCTTTCTATAGACTCATGAATTATTATTTTTCATCAAGTATAAATGGAGAATTTTGAGTTTAAAGTTTCGATATTAAAGTAGAGAAGATGAGGGGGAAAGGTGACTTACTATAGCATGTCAAAATCAAACAGTGGACATATTAACACATTTTAATGACTTGACTGACCATATGTATAAAAAAAGTAGACGTGACACAATGGAACATGAGACAAATATTACAGCTATTCCAAAAATACTATAATGATGTCATAAGCCTAATTTTTTAAATATATTTAAAAAAAGAATTAAAGATAGTTTAATACCCCATGTATAAACACGGGTAAACACGGGGATTGTCGATACTTCCAAGAATAATCTGAGTTAATTTTAGAATAAAAGATCCTGATTGGGATAGTATATTCAAAAAATAATATGATGATTTCATAAACCTACTCTATTAAATAAATAAAGAAATTATTAAAGAGAAAAAGATTAAAGACGTGTCATTTGTTTTTCTTAAAATACATATTCATACTTCTTAACCTAACTTGAAAAGAGGTGTCATAAGAATGCAATGTTTGTTATATTTTACATTCAAATATTAAAAGCGTTAATTAGATATCTTACACATAAATTACGTGTTGATATAAGTGATTCACCCGTCGCAATTTACGGCGGAGGCGAGGGCGATGACGACGACGATGAAGGAAGGCGGTGGCGAAGTGTGATGTGCGTAAAGCGTACTAGTTTTTTATTTATAATTTCCGTTATTATTTAGTACGACTACAACACAAATAGGCAAGAGGACCTAATCGTATAGTAGTATAGAAAATAAGTACGGGTGTCGAACTCAAGGGGAACGGGTATGATTTGATAAAATTATATTAATTGAAATATTAAACTAACGATAAAATAAAGGGGGGTTTTTGGATAAATGAGCAATCAACCAATCTAACATTACCAGCAACCCTGGAAAGCTCCTAAAACAACCAATGAAACATAGAGAGCGAATGAGCAAGGAACATGAAAATCAGATAATATAAATCTAGCTTTCCCTCTCTAGATTCGATTACACTTTTCTCATGGCAATTAGATTCATGGTAAAAAGAACTAAAGATACTTAAACATTCATGCATCGATTTCTAAAATAGTTAAAACATTGGTCCGGTTATAACCGTCTAATTATACTACTTAATAACCTTTATGGTCAAAAGCGCGATTAAGAAATATAATTAGCCAATTAATTCGATTAACAAGTTAAGCCCTAATCTTAATGCTTGTATGATCAACAAAACATCAAACTAACATATAAATGGTCATTATATGAACATCACATGCAAAAGACTCTAGCTTTAATTGCTTAAAACATAGGATTAATCAATCACTATTCCTCAATCACCTATTGGTCCTAGATAATCAAGATGCAAACTTTATGATTCAAGTGGTCTCCCAAAACATAAATATCAGATTCTAAGCAATCAAGAAAGATTCATAAACATGGATAAACATAGATTAGGCAAAACCAAGAACAAACATGAATAAAGTATCAAAAACATGAATTAAATCAACCACAATCAAAGTTCATCTCCTCTAGTGTAACGCCACCTCTAACAAGCTTAAAATTAGAATTAATTTAAACTTTGTAAACAACTATTATCAAAAGTGTTGCAGCGGAATTAAACACCATTTACAAAAGCAACAAGTTTGACTCAGCTAATTAATTACAACAAAAGGATTAGCCAAGTTCGAAGCTACAAGCGTTACCAACTAGTTACCGACCATCGGATCCAAAAACAACAACGTGTTCCTTAACAGGTATATATACAACAAAAGACTACCACCAGTACCCGCCTCACAAGGCCTCAAGCATCAACCTGCGAAAAAGGTAAATCTTGCACCGTTAGCTACAACTAGCTAGTGAGCACCAATTACACATAAGCAACAATAAGCAGGCTATCATGTATCAGAACAGCACACAGGGCTATCCTATCATATTGAGGCGAGCCAAACGTGTCAGCAGTAGTCGTATGTTGCAGGGGAGCCAACCCCGCTCAACAACCCAACAACAGTCCACGTGGTACACCATGTCTTTCATACTGGTTCCCATCTATCAAGGAACCCCATTCCATAGAGGAACGGCGGCCTGCAGAGCCCTACCCAAGTGTATACTACTTGAGTACCGTTAGTTCCCCAATCCGTAGTCCCTAAGGACCCTGGGAACCCAGCCAGATACTAACACCCGTCTACCTGACTGACCTCCGTGTTCTCCAATTCAGTGTCCGGACATAACTTCATAAACAAATAGCTGATCCAATAAGGATCCAGTTCATGCGCGCATATAATCACAACTATATCTTTCATATCAATAATAAGCATGCTTGTACAACTCTATCATAACATACCTCCATTTCCACGTATCAACACACCAGTTACATGTCAACAAGTACCACAGATAACTTACCTATTGAGACTCATGGGAAACCGGTACTCACCTCGAAACTACAAGAGGCATATATGCAATCGGGAATCCCAAGAGCACACAGAATCGTCCGAGTCACCTAACACCAATAAACATGGATAAAACACCCCTTAGTACACACTACAACAGACAACACTAACAATTTCCTCAACAACAAGTCAACAGGGCTTCCTACAGCCTCCTACGGCCGCAGGAACATGTTCCTACGCCCGCAGGACAGCTTTCCAACATGTACTACGGCCGTAGTACATATGCACTACGCCCGTAGGAGTTCTTGCCAAAGAACCATGACCTACGGCCGTAGTAACCATATACTACGCCCGTAGTAGGTATCCTTTGGTTAACTACGGCTGCAGGTTATGTACCTACGTCCGTAGTCTTGTTTCCATCACCCGTAGGTGGTAATCCTCATAAATTCAATCCTACGGCCGTAGTAACCATTACCTACGACCGCAGTAACAAAAACAACCCCTACGGCCGCAGTACATTATACTACGCCCGTAGGAACCATAATCACAGTCTGTTCTTGCTCTGTTCGCAAACAGCTGCTGTATTACCCATTTTTGACACAAATCAAGACTTGAATCCGTGTTCAAGCGTTTGTATTTGATCTCTAACATACACATGAAGCTATTAACACCTTTTTGACTCAAAATCAACATCATAACACACTAGAATCTACCCAAATGGGTCTTATTCTTCATTAGACTCAAAACTAGGTTTTTGATCAAGAAACAACACTTACAAGGATGTATTGATGGTGTAGAATCAGAATAAAGCCACCGAAATCGCTTGAATCCTAGCTATCTCTTTGATTTCTTCTTTCAAAACTCAAGTTGTGTGTGTATAACGTGTTATACGTATGTATGTGTATGTGTGGTGTGTTTGAAAGCATTTACAGGGGATAAGTGAGGCCTTAGGCCGACTTATCAACTAATACCCCTCACGGGTATTTTGTTCTCCTATTCAACTTAAAACACAGCTTAGGGTTATCCGTTTCAACTAACGGAGATATTTTTGGAACCATTATCCAAAACCGTTCAACTATTTGTCTACTTGGTCAACTTATGACACTTTTCATAATACTACCTTTTTATCCACATTTAACACTAGTTAACACCATTTAACACCAATTAGCACCAATTCATGTTTAAAACACCAATTAACATATTGAACACCAATTAACAACATGTATACTACATTTAACAACGAGACACCAATTAAAAGTCAACGTACTACAATTAAAGCTACATGTACTACAGTTTACAACTAGGCCCCATTTTGGGGTGTTACATCTAGGGAGGAAAACAGAAGATCTAGCCAAGAATGTTCATAAGAAAGATCTGGAAATCAAGAACAAAGACGAACATAATGAGAAGAACATTAAAACCGTAAAAAGCCGAATGATTCTTCTCTTGATCTTCAATTATATCTTCAATCCAAGCCCCAATGCTCCAAGCTATGCTCTCATATGCTACATGGTGTTTTTATGGAGTTTCCAGAGGTTCTAGGGTGGAAAAATCGGATTGAAAGCCTGAATCCCGAAAATATGATCAAATATATATATAGGCTGCCCGTGCGCTTCGCGCCGCGACGCACGCCTGGTTAGCGGCGCTAACGTGGAATCCGGGCATATTTTTGACTTTTTCAATTCTTTGATCTCTATCTCGATTTTGAACCATTTTTCTTCATCCTTATCACCATATATCCGATTTTTAACCTGAAAAATAATATTTAAAGATATTAAACTCAAATTAATTGTATTTTCCATATTTTCTACCAAAAACAATTAAATATCGCCTTAAAAATATATATAAAAATCGCGATATCAAAGTGCGACGACCGCGACAGTGAAGAGAGGCGGCAGCGGAGGTGAAGGGCGACGGCGGCGACGAAGGGAGATGGCAGCGACAGCGTCTGTGAAGGAGGACGACCGCTGTAGTGAAGGGTGGTGGCGGTGGCTGCGGTGAAGGGCAATACGCCGGAGTCGGAGTCGGTGAAAGGCGATGGAAGCATATACGGAGATGTGGAAGAGTGACGGCGGAGACGGGGAAGGTCACGACGGTGGACGGTTGGGGTAATGACATAGATGATGGCTGCATGCAAAGATGGTGAAGGGCAACGGTCACAGTGGTGGTGATGTGCGACAATGGTGATGCCGATGACATTTATGGTGGTGATTTATTACAATAACAACGGCGAGAGTGTAGCATCGGTTGATGTGGTGAAGGCGAATTGTGAATTGTTGGTTAGATTGATCTTGATTTTGAAATTCCACATATGAGAGATTTAGAAATACCACCCCAATGATTTTGAAATCCTACACCTATAATATTTGAAATACCAATCCATTATGTTTTATATTCAAATAAACATGGGATTCCAAAAGATTTGAAATGCAAATTCCGCAAAATCTCCTGAAATCCCACGAACCAAACATGCCCTTATTCTTTGTTTATATTAGAAGCTAAAGAGTGAGCTAAATAAAAGGAGAAAATACTAATAAATTATTCATTTTTAAAGTACATCAAAATCATTAAGCACATAATATTTAAATATACGTTCATAACAATCATGTCTAAAATCAAAGTGAGTGGTTCTATATCCTCTTTAAATATTTTTATATATCCTTCTAATTATTTAAATAATTAACATTAACAAAAAGAATTAATGTATCAAGTTGATATGAGAACAACATAATAAAGCACTAGAAGATAGAACTTGTAATTCGAATTTGTTGATAAATATGGATCCATTATGAATATCAATAATAACAATAACAACAACAACAATACGTATATTGTTTAAGTAAAGTACGAGAAAAGTAGGATGTAGACAATCGTACATCTATCTGTAGGTTGAAAGATTGCTTTATGAGAAAGACCTCCAACAGCGTAAAAAAGGAAATCATTAAAAAGCAAATAAAAATAAGAAATATGACTTAATATAATAAAAGGAATAATAAAATAAAATAATAAAACAATATAAAAATAAAAATAAAAAATTAATATCAACTATTATCAAGACCCAAATACGTAAAATAAAAGAGTGCAATTAATATACGTAGACGCCCCCTTTAAGATTACGGTAAATGTTGTTATTCATCGGAGTAAAACACTGGTCATAGTTTCTCAATTATCAGATCTACCCGCCTCCGTTTGATAATCGAATTCCGATCTCTAAATCATAAGCACCTACCTGCACACGATTCTTGCATCATCTCACCCACAATTTGGCTGGATTTTTCGATTCAAGCTTTTAGTTAATCTCACTTCTCTTCTATTTCGATCGAGGGGATATGATGTGGAGCACGACTCTTGCGAATTTGAAGGAAAACCTAAATAAAATCGCATTGGATGTTCACGACGACGATGATGACGACGATGGCGATGATTATGAGAGGCTATCGGAGATCTCCAATTCCAGAAATTCTTCCTACTCTGATCGGAGATTCTCTCTCAAGCATGGTCGTTCCGTCTCCCCAGTTGCCAATGGTCTTGATCCCACCCCTAGTTCTGAGGTAATCACAGTAAACTGTTGCTGTGTGTCACTAGATGGTGCGTGTGTTATGTTTGTTTGGCTAATTTGGAGTTAATTTCAGTTTTGTGTTTGTAAAAATGCTCAGTTAGGGTTTCTGAGAGGTTACGCGTCGACATCATGGTTAACGAATGATGACGTTGATGTGTTTGGAAACGGAGGACACTCTAATGAGTAATGACAATAACGTTAACGAGGAAATTGAATAGAGCAATCTGAAAATTCTTCATGTCATTGCCTTCAGCTTATATCTTTCTTGATCGTGCAATATTTCTGTTTGATTTCTTACAATAAGTGTTGTTTATAAGTTTCAGAATCGCTCTTAAAAAACAAAAAAAACTATGGTGAACACATTCTGTATAGCCTCAAAACCTTTGCCTGTTTATGCATCTGAATGAGTAACAGCATGAATTGTTGGCTGTTTGTTTTTAAAGCCAGAGCAGTAATGTAGCCGAGTACCAAACTTGCAGCATTGTGCATTGTGTTGCATTGTTACATGATGATAGTGTGTGACTCTATGGAAATATTTAGGGCTTGTTTGAGATTAATTTTTAATCAGTTTGCCATAATCAACTTCAAACTACTTATTCAAGACAGAATATTGTACTTACTAATAATCTGACTTGTGGTTTGGATAAACAATCGAAAACACCCTAAAAGGCTAAAACAGCTTATTGCTGTATCAATAGGCAACAAGCTGACGAATCGTCTTAACGAGCAATCCGAAACACCCCCTTTGGGCTTAGGGTCATTTGAATATAGCGAATAGTTTTCTTTCCTCCTGATATAGTGGCTTTTCTCCAGATATAATCACTAGTTGTTTTGGACTTCCACAACTGTTTCTCTATATGCACCTAAGTTAAATAGAATTCGCCAAGAGTTGTAAAGTACAACAAGCTTAATACCTGTCCATCTGAGTGATCTTTCTGTTTATTGTAAAATAGAATTCATTGAAGGTATTGAAAGATGATACCTGCTGCAACCTTGCTTCTTGCCTAACGGAGAGGGAGACATTGTAACTGGTCTCTCTTTTTTTACCCTAAGATCCTCATCTCCCATATGTTTATTCAATGCTTATTGTATAGCTTCATAAATGAATTTGATTTTCTTGGACAGACTCATCATTTTTATTACATCTATTGTTGTATTGCAGATTGAACAATACAAAGCAGAGATTAAGAAGCTTCAGGAATCCGAGGCACAGATCAAGGCACTATCAGTTAATTATGCAGCTTTACTAAAAGAAAGAGAGGTACCAATTTGTTTTCTTGTTTCTCGCTTTCTATTTATGAACGCACTAATAGTTCCTCAATCAGCTGTGAAACTACTCATTCGATGTACAGTTGGCAGTGTTAGAGTATTTGTAAATATCCCTACAGCATAGGTCCCCAGAATTTCTCTATGTCTGGAAATAACTTTTTTAATGTTGATATGCTGTAAACATTTTTGTCAGAGTATGCAACTTTAGACATGCCATTGTGCAAAATAAACAAAACGGTAGCAAAATTTCATGACTTGAGGTAACATAAAGGTAGCACACATGGAAATCTAGTGGAAATATGAAAATCATTACATACAATTTGCAGTTTGGGAAAGAAGAGAGTATATTCTTTTCTTTAAAAATGCTAGGGTTACGTGAAACTGATTGTATCTGCCCATCTTACTTTAATCTTTTGTTTAGGTGTTAGTTTCCCATGCCTCTGTCACCAGTCTTCTAAAACGGTTATTATGTTGGATATTATATGTTTATATGGTGGCTCAATTTTCCCCACCTGTAAATCTGTACTACATTAACTAACCTTAAACATTTGTTGGGTTGGTGTATCTTGTTACTTGAAATGTTGTATCTGATGTACTGCATGAGTAGATACTGCAAAGATTAGACTGGTTGTTTTATTTACATCTTTTTTAGGCAGTCGGCTGTCAGCCAGATTTTCTGATAGAAAATGAGACTCAGAAAGTAACAAGATAGTACACTATTACAGATGTTAGGTTCTGATGAGTTTAATGAAGTAGCCAACCCCAAAAAGGGCAAGGAGAATAATAGTCAAGCTTTCAGCTCATTTTGTTACGAGCTTGGAGTTCATGTCATGTATTCAAGTTTCATTATTCGTTAGCGTTCTAGGACCGTGTTTTCTTAGTGTTTTCCCCTCCCTTGCTCTTATAGTCATTAATTTTGCATGTTTAGCAAAGTAAGTTTTACTTCCATCTACACATGAAATTCTTGTGCTTTGAATGTCCTCTAAAAATGATCCTAAGGTTCCATATGCAGGATCGTATCTCTCGGTTGAATGACGAAAATAGTTCATTGAAGAAAAACCTGGATGCATCTAGAAGCGAAGGTTTAAAGACGTTCTCAAATAGCTCATCTGGATCCAAGGTCTGCTTATAGTTCTGTGGTTTTTTTTTCTCTCATTTCTTACTTATTTTTTTGTGCGTGTTTGGTTTTTGTTTCATTCTACATTCGATAGTACTGATGTTAGCTTCTTATTCTTAATTGACAGCAGAAAAGCCGTTCTTTTGGAAAGAGAGTGCAAAATGGTGTCACATCAAAAGAAGATGCACCAGGAAACGGGATTGCACATTCATTACAGCCCTCCATGATCCAAAATAAGAATGGGAGTTCGAGCACTGAAGGCAGTGAAAAGGTAATACTTGCTTTTACACATGCTGATAAAGTATGTATGTTGTTCATAGTTTGTTAGATTTCTTACAAAAATGAATTGCCTTTTGTGTGGAGTCAATGTGACCAAAGACCTTTTTGGGATGTGAATTATCATCCTCACTTCTCTTGCCCAATATGGACATGTTATGAACATAAACAAATGGACGCTTGTATGAGCGTTGTTACATGAGTGGTCTTTTTCATCATGATTACATTGTTCATCTTTGGTTTTAAATCTTTTTCCTGCTGCAATCAAGATGGTTTTAGGAATTTGAGGCCATCACTATTGTACTTATTAGTTTTTGCTTTTTCTCTCCTAGTTTTCATGATGTGCTTTTTAGTACATAATGAATGAATTTGACGACAGATATTGAATAACTTCTAGGAGCTATCTGATTTGCTGGAGGAGAAAAGCAGGTCTCTTGCAACACTGCAAGCAACACACGAACAACAAATAAAACAATTGTGCGAGGAACTTGAGAAAGAACGTGGAAAGTTGGCAAGTTTGCAGTTCAGTCTCCAAGGTATTCTTGTGTGTTGAACTGTGAATTGTCTTATGACTACACTATTCATGTAATATGATTTTTGTCTGATGCCATAATTCGTTTCTAGAGGAACAGAAGTTGAACAGATCTTTCCAGGAGGTACATAGTTCCTTGAAGGCGGATAAAGAAAATGTAAGCTCTATCTTTGGTTTTCTAAGAGCTTATAGTTGCATTTTTCACACTTCTGTGATTTGGTAAAACTACTTGCTATAAAAAGACTAAGCATGTGTCTACCCTCTATTTCGGAAGGGGAAGGCAGGGGGAAGTGTACTTTGTCTAGTATGCAAGTACACACTTAAGATAGCTATAAATTATTACAAGAACAAAAACTTCAGTACATTTTGGTGGTAACACTTGTCCAAAGAGTACAAGTTCTAGCTTCAAATTTGTTGTGCATATAAGCTTTGTCCTGGCTTTTAAACTTTTCTCAGTCTCGTGACTATTTTTTTCCTTACATGTTTTTGCAGATGTTGGCGGAGATGAATAAAATAAGAAAGGAGCTGAGCAGAAAGTTATCTGAAATAACGCATTTGCAGACGGAGTTGAATAGAAAGGAAAATGCAGAAGTAAATGATGTTACTGCAGAAAGTCTTAAATTAATAATGGCATCCTTGGAAAAAGAGAACGCTGATCTCAAGGTCTGTATCTTTTTAAAAGAAGATAACAATATTGGAAGTTGGACCACAATGTTTTCTTGTTGAATATATAGCACAAGGTCTCATTATGAATACAACTTGTTTTCTTATAGATGGAGAAAAGTGAACTCAAGGCTGCTTTGGAAGTTGCTGGTAAATCTTTGTCCACAAATTCAAACGGTGTACATGAGGTTAGTTTCATGTAGCAATAATCCGTGGTGCAAAAAAAAAAAAACTATTATTTCTCTCTCATCTGTTCTATATACTCGTGCAAAACACAAATTTATCTACAACTTCAGGTATCAGGAAGTTTTCCTGGCAAAAAAGAAATGGAGTCCTCCTTGCAGAAGATGGAGAAAGACTTAAAGGAGACATCTCGGCAAAGGGACAAGGCATTACAGCAACTGAATCGGCTTAAGCAGCATTTGTTGGAAAAGGTTCCGTACCCACAGCTTCTATCACATTTTCTATCTTTCAATTCTCCCCTTCTAATTGGCTATATGCTTTCTTTTTATTTTCTTCCTTTTTTTTATTTCTGCCATATGTTATTTATATGTTATGCAGAATATCTGTCATCTGTTCAGTTCTTAATGGATACATTCACTAAATGATATTTTGATATGCTCTTCTGATTTTTGTTTAGGAGTCTGAAGATTCTGAAAAGATGGACGAGGACAGCAAGATAATTGAAGGGCTACGAGAAAATAATGAATTCTTAAAAGCTCAAATAAGAAACTTGGAGAAATCTCTGAATCAAGCAATTCTTGGTCAAGAAGAGGTTAAGATGACGAACAACAGTGAACTTCAGAAGTCCAAGGAAATCATTGATGATCTAAATAAAAAGGTGGTCAGCCTGAGAAGTACAGTAGATGCAAAAAACGTTGAACTTTTAAATCTTCAAACTGCTCTTGGTCAGTATTATGCTGAAATAGAAGCTAAGGTATTTTCTATGATCCGAGTAGATCTTGGAAGCAGCTTCGGTTGTTTGCTATACAATAGTTATGTTCAGCATTTCTACTTGTATATATTCTCAGGAACATTTGGAAAGGGAATTGGCTTCTGCACGAGAGGAATCTGTTAGACTCTCTGAGAGATTAAAGGTTGGTTTCCACTCTAGTGACCTTTTCTTTCCTTTTTTATTGTATATGTTCACAAAAGGCAGCAGTCTATATAGTAGTAGGGGAGCAGGAGTCATATACTGGTATGAACAGACACTGGGGCTCTCGCTACTTTTCGTAAGAACACTTTTATGTGAACAAACATAAGTAAAGGAATGAATTTTAGCCAAGGACAGTTCTGGCTCTTATATATCTGTAGTTGAGATTTGTCATTTCTTCGGATGATATGACGGGTCAATCATTTGCTTCATTGGTTCCAACAGTGACTTACAATAATGCCTTAAAACTTGATTTCTTGAAGGAAAAAAATCGCATAACAGTGACTACCGAATAACCATCATTGCTTCTGGACAACGAGAAGCAGCCACAGCTGCTTTTCAGCACCATGACTCCTTATAAATGTTGATGACCTTTTCCATATATATTGTAGAATATGATCAAATGTCACCTTGACTTAGAAAAAAGAACTAAAAAGGAACCATCTTTGAAGGGCTGTAGGGCGTGGTTAGTTATGGAAAAGAGTTAAATATTTGGACTACATGTCCAAATGAGAAGGATGAAGTTTTCATTTTGCAGTTTAGAAAATTAGAAAATATGCTTAGACAAATGCATTTTCTATTGGCCTTTTTATTCATACCCTCTTTTCTAAGTAGCAATATAGAAACCTCTGTATACATATAATAATAATAATCTTTAACTCATAAGTAGCATTATATTCGCTTTGATTATGTAAATGACACAAGATATAACAAAATATCTATTAAAAACAGTTTGATAAGAATGAATACAGTCATTATCGTTAAAATGATTTGAAGGTGAAGATGAAAGTAGCGATAGATCTGACAAAGAAAGAGACCATTTCTGTTAAACGTCATAACTAAGATACTACAATTGAAGTATTGAACACAAGAACACGTGAACTAACATAATAATGAACAAAAATGTCCGATTGAGTTCAATTTAACAGCCCAAACCCAAAATATTTGTTGTTTAAAAGATATTATGTTATCTATTACCAAAAGCATGGTTTCATAAGAAATAGTATGAAAACATCTATTAAATTGCTCATAGTATATGGGGTAGAATGAATATTTAAATTTTGGAATATTATTGTCGCTTACGAAAAAATGTCATTTAATTGATGGCATAATCAATTTTTTAATAGATATAAACCAGCTACTTATTAACCTCTAGTTAAATGACATGTACCCATCAGAGAATTGATATATTATAATTATTTTTCAAACTTGATAAATTGATTATGTTAAATATGTTTAGAAAAGTGTTGGAAAAGGATATAAATCTATAAATAAGGTTTTTCTAGATTTAATTATCATTTGGAAAACTTTTGAAAACTGGAGCCTGAAGGTTTTCCATTTCTTTTGAAAAAAATTCTGGAGAATCTGTTTTAAACACATTTTCTGTTTTTCAATTTTCTTGGAAAAAGAATTAGAACACGGGGGGAGTTTTTCATTACTATATACCCCCTAGAGGTGCAAGGGTGATTTGAGCTGTAAACTTCACAAAAATGATCAGTACTGGGCACCTTTTTTCCCGTCTAAAGACTAGTTTTCTGAAATTGTTAGTAAAGTATAAGTTGAGTGAGTTAAGTCTTCATTTTTTCTTGATTTACTCTACGAGTATGTCTTTATTAAAATGTTAGTTTTCTCTAGTGAATGAAGATCGTTTTAGTTGCTCTGTCAGTACCATGTTGCTGTACTTGTAGTATTCGGAGTTCCATCTACTTCAGCTAAATGTTGCGTCCTTGTCAATTGTCATATGGCTAATATTGTTTTGCGTTAAACAGCTTAATTGGGAGACACTATGCTTGAAGCTAATACAATTTTTTTTGTATTTTTAACCATCAGGAGGCATTTCAACAAGTAGAGACAACAAAGAAAGACAAGGAGGAATCTTTGGAGAAACTATCATTGGTTGAAAGATTAGTAGCAGAAGGAAAAGGGAGGGTCAATAAGCTGGAGGAAGACAATGCGAAGCTTCGCTGTGCTCTTGAGCAGAGCATGACTAGACTTAATAGAATGTCTATGGACTCTGATTTTTCTGTTGACAGGTTAGTTTTATTTATTATTTTTATCTTTTACTATACGATATTTAGAAAGCCTGACCTTTGTGTGTGTGCATGCCCCCTGCATGTTTTAGTGTTTATTAGGGGGTGAGAGAATGCTTATGTTGGTACTAGCTGATATGCAGCATGCATTTCCTTTAGGAACTGCTTCAATTTTCATATATGATGCCGTGATAATTATGTCATCAACTATCTTATGTTTAAATTAACCAAGTTTTGCTGGTACTCTGAGATCTTGTTATTTGAGTTTGTCGAAGGGAAATAGGTTTTGCTCTGCTCTTGGAATTATAGGCTATTGGAGCTCTTAGACATAAGCAGTAAGTCCAAAAGTTTAAGGTGAAGAGAGGATATTATGTTCAACCTAAATTGTTATTGTTTTCCTGATGATACTGAGTTAATAGTTGAACAGCATAGAATGAATTATGAAATCACCTTTCTTCATCTGATAGAATACGTACATTTTTTGTGTGTTTCTGGATGTTTGTACTTTTTATCAATGTTGCATCTCAGTTGTGATTTGTGCTTGCCATTTTGTCCCATCCACCGACTTATGGCTATTCAACATCGAAATGTTTGCACATATATGCAGTCATGCGGATATCTCACATATATATTACACACACATTGTATTTTCACTACAGCGTGACTAACCACCATAATGCCAATAGCGGGAAAGAGCCCCCTCACCCAACTGGGCATCTTAACTGTTCTTGGTTCCACTTGGAGCACTGTGTGTTATAAATTGGAATTTACATGCATCTTTGTTATTAATTTTGCATTTAATGATCTACTATATCTGCAGGCGTATTGTGATTAAACTGTTGGTTACTTACTTTCAGAGGAACCACAGTAAAGAGGTATGAAGTCTTTCCTTTTACTTCTCTCCCTCTATGTATTAGCATATATTTAGAATTGGCAATACCCTTTGTTTTCTTAACGAGTAGGCAATCAACAACTAGTAAAATAAACAAATAAAATGTAAAAAAGTCAACTGAGAAATTACGTGTACGAGATGCTTTTAGGTTCTGGATCTTATGGTACGCATGCTAGGATTCTCTGAAGAAGAGAAACAGAGAATTGGGCTTGCACAGCAAGGGGCTGGTAAAGGTGTTGTTCGTGGTGTTTTTGGTCTACCAGGGCGTCTTGTAGGCGGCATTCTAGGGGGAGCATCTACAGAGAATCTGGCAAATGCTGTGGATAACCAGGTAATTCAATTCTCTTCAGCAACTTCATATATTCAGTGTCTCAGTTTTCATAAGCATGTGCTTTATAGAAACAGAAGATACAGAAGATAAATCCTAGGAATCAGATGTTGCTATGCAAAGGTTTTGCTTGTTATTTACTTAGCTTAATTGTATGTTGCAGTCATTTGCGGATATGTGGGTTGACTTCCTTTTGAAAGAGAGCGAAGAAAGGGAAAAGAGAGAATCTTCTTCATCACAAAACATTGATGGATCTAAACAAGGAACAAATCCAGTTAGTAATTCAGAATTTTCAACCGTTCCTCTTGCCTCACCAGACAGCAATCCTCAATTCTCAAGACAAATTCCCAGATACTAATAATATATATAGGTAAGGTTTTTGGTTTGTGTAGATTATTACGTATAGTTATGCGTTCAGTTCAATTTATTCTTTCATATACAACTTGTAAGGGTGTCTTGATATTTGATGAGTATGTTATATGATCTTGCACACATCAAAATGCTCGTTTGTACATTTCAGAATATACAGGCGGAAAGAGTTTCCTTCTTGTGTGTGTTGTTTGCACTTTGCAGTGCATTTTGCCCTCTGAGATCACTTCAATAATACATGTAAGAATCCTTAATTTGTTTCACAGAATTAGATGGAACTGGATTTAGATTCCATTCAGTTATCTTGTTTTGTAATTTTTTTTTCTTTGAAAGGAATCTAATTTCAAGAAATCAGACATATATTAGTTGATGGAATATACATTCCTAAGGTAATTCAATAAGACAAATATACCATTGTGTTTACCCTTAACACTACACATTAAAACATCATACATTGTTACTACTGGTTACTGCCTCCGCACCACTGCCATCAGCCGTCTTTGGTTTTGGTGGATACCACTACTTGCAGGCGCCACCAACATACATACCATCACTCGCCAACACCGGTTATCAGTCTTTGCCGCAGCTGCCACATCTCATTATAGGATGAATTTCATAGAAAACTTTTAAATTACATCTATATTCATATGAAACTTAAAAGTACTTGTATATCATTTCAAAACCTCTAAATTCTTAATTTAAACTGTTAAGTAATTAAAATATTAGTCCAGTTTAATTCACATGTAACCTTACTTAAATTAAATACCCTTGTAGGCAGGGAGACGAAAGGATTGTGAAAGAGTTCTTTCTGCACGGCTGGCTCTACACAGCATTTTCTTCAACCATATGAACCAAACCATATAAATTTAAAAAGGTCTTAATGAATTAATATGAATTGTATTTGTTTCAAACTTGATTGATTTTGTTTCATTATAAACCCTAGATAATATTATGCTCGAGTTGGGACCCGGTAGATGAGGATTGAGATAAGAATTTTGTGTCAAAAAAAAAAAATTACTTCCATAATGGTGTTTTCCAGCATGGTCAGGTCAAACATCTTCCATCCATGGCCACCGGAATAAATTTCTAGAAACAACCAACAGAGACAAGTAGATCAAGACTGGTTTCAAACTCACAACAGGGCGGACAACAATATTCCAGCATCGGCGTCTATTTGACTTTGCACACTATCAAAACCCACCAAAGTTTCCTCCCACCTATCAAACATCCAAGAATTAAACAAGATCTACCCTACAACAAATTAAACAACATCAAGAAACCCAGATTAACCCCTAGAACAAATTACAGTCCCATAGAACAAGGACAATTCTCTGTATACATACATACAGATTAGGCTTTTTTATGAATTATTATTCAAATTTGTAAGTTTATATGTGAGTCAATTTACCAATATATATATATATTTTTTATTTTTTTATTTTAGATAAATTAAAATATATATGGATATACATGAGACTATGAGAGTTTAGAGGGTTAGGAAGGATATACGAGTGGTTTTATAAGGATATAGATGTAATTTAAATTTTTTACAAGAATATATATATGAAATTCTTTCCATGTGTGTCGTGTGTGTTAACACACATACATATATACGTTTGTATGTGTTTGTGTAAAATAATGAATCAAGGTATTTTTGTTATTTCACACATTTCAACCGGATTCTTTCGAAAAATTGAAAGCGTGATTGCAATGGAATTCAATTGCGTTCCATTTTTTTTCTGACAACCAAACGTAACATATAATTTCATTTCTTTGAAGTTCAATTTCTCAAGGACTTGAACTTCATTTCTTAGAATTTTACGAGCCAAACTAGAGTTTCCATTCAACTGTCTGAAGTCTTTTTTTTTTTTTTGCCTGCGTTTTTTTGGGCTCGTACCTTCTGGTTTAACTTATGTTTCCAGTTACGAGTTTTCTTGATATTTTCGGTTGTATTTTTCATATAGAGGGGTATGCAGAATACTCGAGTGACTGAACCAAACAACAACTGAAGCAGTGGTTTTGGTTATTCCTCATAACCGAATACAATGGTTCGGCTATCATAATATATGTTCAATTAACGGATATAACCCAGCCAAAAAAAGTCAATTATCAAAAGTTAATAATATCTATTAGTATCATATATAAATATGTATAATTTTTGGTTTTTTATGAATGGAATCTTTTATGGTCGCATTAATGAAGGAGTAAATTAGTAGTGTTGCGATGAAGGGACGAAATAGGTATTATAAGATAAAATGGCTACAAAAATTGAATCAAAAAAGAAAATGACAAACTGAAATTTTCACAGCTGAACAATAAAAGATTAACCAATAAACAAATAACTAGAAACCATAACCGAATGGATATCAGTTATAAGTTTGGTCAAGGTTAATAACCAAATGAAACCGAATCATATACACCTCTTGCGTGTTGAAAAGGAGAACGGAATAGAAAGTGTACAGGCTAGTGTGACTACTGCAGAAGCACCACACCATGGACTACTATACAAGCACTTCCAGATGAAGAGTGGTCATTCAATACTAATCATTCCCCTACCACAAACCAAGATTTGATAACTTCACATAACCCACCACACCACCATTCTAGTCATCAGCTTGTTGGTTTACCAGTAAAAACAAATAAACATATCCGCTTTGGATGAAAGCAAACTTCAATTGAGAACATGGTACATGTACAACTCACTAAAGGATCAAGTCACAACACTTGAAAGCTAAACAAATAACCACATGTCACAACATATTTGAGAACTAATCACCAACTCTCTCATACTTGATAACCAAGGAAGAAGAAGAAGACGACAACGACAGACAATTTTGAGAAGAAAAAGAAGAATCCTAACCTCACGCTCTCTTCTTATCTTTTGTTCCTCGGGGGATTTTACTCAAAACCTTGGCATCAAACAATGCATATTGTTTCTTGATTTCAATCATTGCTTTCTCTGCAAATGCATCTATTTGGTCCTCATACTTCTCGTATAAAACGGGAATTGTGTGTAGAAGCACAAAAACTGTTTTTCAACCAGCAAGAAGTAAAACCAATCTTAGACTTTACTGACTAAAGAATGTAAATCATGAATGATGCAATATTTCTTCTCAAAATATATCACCCACAAGACTCAAGCACCTTAATTAGGTGAGATTCGAGCTCCAGTTCACAAATATGTATCATTTTTTGAAATTAATTATTAATCAAACTCTCTCCTACTAGCGTTTCTATTTTAGATGAAAAATGGCATAAAATGATGTAGCAAACAAGGTTGGGAGAATCCAATAAAAGTAATTTTCAGAGAAAAATCACTAAAAAATTCATCGATCTTGTTAATCAAGATAATAAACAAGCAGCATGGATAAGAAGTAAATCATTCTTACTTATGTAAAACAATGTCAAGAAATTGCACCAACTCCCCACTATAGAGAGAATCCACAGTCCAGCAACCACCTGACAACAGTACACAATTTCCACAGAATTAGCACCCACACACATTGGGAAGAAGCATAAAAAGGAGATAAAGCATAGAAAGGTGACAGGCAAGACAACTAGAACACTGCTTAATCTTTTCTACTTCCCTCTTGTGGAGTTGTGAATGTGGGTGGGTGATCATGAGATAGAGTAAACACAGGCATAAAAAAAAAATCACAAACATACAGCAAGAAACTTCTTTAAATCCCTTCCAGATGCAATATTCCGTAACGTGTCAAGAGCCAGATTCATTTCTTTCCTTAATCCAGCAGCAATCTGAAGAAACTTGTCCTCGGGAATTCGAACTTCAGGGATACGTGGTGGTGACCTGTGAGTAGAACAGTCAGTCACAGATCTCAACATTACAATCTAGACAATCAATAAAAGCTTACTTGTTAATGAACTTGGAAGCATTGGACCACAGGAACAGAACTGCAAATGCGAGTATCAAAACATGGCAAACCAAAGTAAGTAGATGATACTCGAGCAATTCAAAGAACACCCACACCGCAGTTGCTCCACCAAGTACACTGGCTGATATCTTCTTGTTCCTCCACAAGAACACATCCGCAGCTGAACATAAGGACCACGAAGAAACAGTGTCAGAAAACTTAATCTAGGAATATGATGCTAAAAAAAGACCATCTAATTTGATGATACATGAGGAAGGACCCTGCCAATAATGCAATATGCATTGCACAAGCGACCTTAGTACCTACTGAACGTACACTATTCAGGAAAAAAGCCACTTGTTTGAACAAACGCCATATTTTGACGTCCAGTAAAGTATATTGCTATACTTTTGCATTACCTTTACAAAGCAAGTATACGCACTGCGTCAAGGGGCCTATGACAACTCTTATATGAAGACGTATTCTAAGCGCTCAATGGGCGAATAATACCATAAATTCATTCTGGTGTCGTAAACTAAAAGCAACATATCAGTCATTTGACTGTCATTGTCCTTGGGGGTCAAATAAGAAACTGAAGGTATCTTAAGAGATGCCCCAGAGAGATGAACACCCCCCACCCCCCCCCCCCCCCCCCCCCCTAAAAAAAAAAAAAAAAAAATAATAAGACTTGTGGCTACAATAAGAAATGATGTAACTTTAGCATCTTTGGTGAATCTTTCCCTGCTCCGTTTTTTATTAGAACAAAAACGAAGTCCATAGGTCCTACTTTCTTAAATTCTCAAATGCCTCAAGAATCCCAAATAAAAGTAGTGAATTAAGTAATAGCTCTAAGCTCTGTATAGAATAACAATATTCAAGAATATCAAACACATTTTGTGAGAGTTCAGTTTGTGTCAGCTTCACAATATCCAGCATAAATACCCAAGGGCAAAAACACCTAACAGATAAGTTGGTCCAGAGACTCTTGCTCTTCTAATAAATCGATACATCATAATTGGACAGAAAATCATGAACTGACACAAATACCAGTTTAACATACCAATCAGTTACGATCATGATCAATCGAGCACAACAACAAATAGATACTTATTCTATAACAAATTAAGTGAAGTTGAAGCAATAATGAGTAAGCAGGTATTTTGCTCTTACGTTTTCCACCACCGAAAACCTTGTGAACAGGTTTCTCCCTACCAAACAACCGGTAGATCTTCGATTTCATCGAAGAAGATGGCGAAGTAGCTTCATGATGCTTCTTCTTCTTGTCGGAATCAGAATCCGACGAGGACGAATCGTCACGCTGAATCTTGTCGGAAATCTTATCCATAAACGAGTCGCCTTTGGGCTCGATTTCGTCACCGTGCTCGGCCATATGACCTAAAACCTCAAATTCAAAAGCGTAACTGTAGATGGATTGGTTTTGAGAAACGATTGATGCTACGCAGAAAGTAAGTACAGACAGAGAGTAGTATCTATGGAGATGATTCTGCCAAAATTGGTAACAGGTGGAAGCGTGAGGGTATAAATACGTGTACGAAATCCAAGGTGAGAGTATCCGAGCCTCCGCCTCGGGTTAGGTTGGGAAAAATATTCAAAAAATGATTACAACAATGGTGATTTCCCCAAATTTAAAATATAGGAGCAGTTTTGCTCTTTTAATACATCTTGTATCTAATTAGATCTAACTAATATATGTAATACTGACTAGTTCGGAGACTAAATTGTTTCAACACTTAGATAATTTTTTATATATACAGGTGTCTAGGTGACATATGCATATCTTATCTTTTTTTTTAAATAGTGAAAGCTACCCAAAAATTTATAATAAATTTTGATTAAGTTATTTTATATAATATGAACTTAAAATAATACAATTAGCTTATAAAAAACTTTTTATTGCGTACAAGTTAACCTATAATATAAGGTAATCAACTAGTTTCTTTGGTTATCATTTTTTATCTTACTTTTAGGATATGTGTAGAGTGTTCTTAAGTAATAGCTTATAAAAACTTTATACTGTATACAAGCTAACCTATAATATAAGGTATTCAACCAGTTTCTTTGGTTTTTATTTTTTATTTTACTTTAGGATATGTGTAGAGTGTTCTTAAGTAACCATGTGATCACATCACTCCATCACTTAAAATTCCATTGGTGTTTAAATTTTCTTGTTCTTATGTATCCAACCAATATGTATGTGTTCGTTTTGATCTCTTCTTGTTCATTCCTATTTGGAACTTGCTATTAGGGCTCGATCTGTTGTGATAAAACGTGTCTACAATTGGTGCAATTATGGAACCTATTATTAGGGCTCAATAAGAATAAACAAATCTAGATCATGCCATCAAGGCCAATATGGATTAGGGCACAACTTTTGTGTTCGATTTTGGTTAGTAAGTCTGATCAAGATTTAGGCGTGAAGGATTAACTTTGTTTAGTAGGTCTGATCAAGAAGAACAAAATGTGGGTATTAGATTAAAGCTCTTCATCTTGTTCCCTTCAAACCACCATCTCCGCTTTCATCATGTTCCCTTCAAACCACCATCTCCGCCTTCATTTGTTCCCTTCAACGCACTATTGCAAATCATTTTTATAAAGTCTGAAGCCTTGATTCTTTGACCTAGTTTTTTACAGTTGTGCCCTGATTTTGTGCAAGAACACTCGACTAATTTTGTGACATGTACAATTGTTTATTTAGTTTGTAGCTTCAATATGAGTGCTCTTGTTCTAGATTTCAATCGGTTGTGATTTCCATATCATATCAATTGAGTGTTCTTGCACAAAAAAACTTTCTCACTAACAAAAATTCCAATCAAGTATTATATTCATGAGTTTGTAGATGATAGGAGTTTATGCTAATTTAAGGTTTCATTTTAGGTTTGTAATTTGGGTTTTGATATAAAGTTTGAAATTAAGATTTTTTATTACTAAGAACATGAAGATGAAGATGAATACCACAATAATTACCACTAAAAATTAAAATAAATTTCAGAAATAACTTGTTACATGCATTTTAGGTAACCATTCGCATACACTGATAAACTTTTAAAAATTTGTTGTATTAATTAAAAAATATTTAATATATTTAATGGTAGCTTAGTTAAAATTCATTGTATTTTATATACAATTTGCACTTTAAAATATAATGAAATTAGACTAATTCTAATTATTGGTATCAAAGAAGATTAGTGATAAAATATATAGTTGTAAAGAGTCTGAAAACAAGTATTTCTAGAACTTATGAAATTGTTGTTAAAGTAGTTTCATAAATTAAAAAGATTGATGGTTAAAGTCATATATGATTTAAACCTAAAATGTGGTTTCTTAACATAGTTAGCCAACAAAAAGAAGGATTAGTCATATGGATCAATCAAGGTAAAGTCATTGATATGAAATATTTGACATAGATACAAACTAGACATTCTAACTCGTTCTTGCAAGGTTTATCTTAGAAATCTCTTTATTGGAATGAGTAAGAGGTTTACCATTTGATCACCTTGCTGCTTGCTCATTTCTTGATTGCATAAGGATATAATCGGTCCTATCTTTCTTACTTCAAATCTTTCATGATCCTCCTGGCTCTGATACCAAGTGTTGGATATCAAAGAACTAAACACACACAAACTCATGAAGAAACAAAAATAAACAAAAGAAAAAGGAGCAGTCTGCTCGTGGAAGGAAACACATAGAGAACTACATTTTAATTCTTCTCTCTATTCTTTAAAATGCAATACATGAATTTAAATAAATAAAGACCAGCTCTACCACTAGTCCTAGAAGTAAGGAATAAAATTTGGGAAACATGGACTACATGCACCAGCAAACAAACACATGCAAAGCTAAGTCGTGGCCTATCTCCTATATTCATGGAATTCACTGGAATTGTTCAACTCATGCAACCTTTACATCGAACAATAAACCGTACTAGAAATAATACTGACCCGCTTCACATGCTGACCCGTACCCGTGACTAGACCCATCAAGATTAACTCCAGCAGAATATATACTATCGATATTTTTAAGTGATAGTCATAAATGTAAAAATAACAAATTAATGTTAATAAGAAAATAATTGCAATTAACATATTCAAAAACATTGAAAAAGTTATAAAATTTTCACCAAAAACGCTCAAAGTTTTAACATAGGCTAAAATAAATAAGCAAAGGAAAATATGTTGGGTTTGCAGCATAAGTTGTTTCACAGATCAACAATCTTTTCCAATCCATCAAAAATGTTATCAATGTCGTCCTCATTCTTCAAGAATACAGTGGATGTTGAGGAAACGGTCTCAGAGGAAGTCACACAAACATCGGACTTGAACATTGGCATTATGTGGTTATGGCGACCGCTATACTTCATGATAACCATATTCGGATCTGAATCATCTACCTTCACATGTCGTTTTGCCGTACAATCTTTGAAGTTGCACTTATAATACTTCCTATATATATTTATCAAACATATATGAAAAAAAACATTAAATCCAAAAAATTCCACAATTAAGGATCAAATTTATTATGAGAATCGGGAAAAATAATACCATTCCTCTGTATACTTTCTACTAATTTTGATTAATTTTTTTATTAAATATATAATGGTAAGATGAGTAAATATGTTTTAACTTGAATTTTTTCTCCATTCAAGACCACCTATGAGGCTATGACCACTATGGTATTGTTGGTTTACACATTTGCAGTTTATAATAGTCACCTACAAACGTTTAGCTGGGTCATCATCATGTTATTAAGTTGCTTAATTAGGTGTAATTTTTCAGTTAGAAAGCTCTGTAACTTTTTTAAACTGTGTAACAATATGATTGTTAAAATTTAAGATATAATTTTGATAATGTAAGATTTTCGTATAATAGAGATATTTTAGTTTTAAAAAACTATGATAAACACCATTTACCAACATACTTCTATATTATCAAAAGACACACTAAGCTGTCGTCACTTTTGTAAAAACCTCATGATCATTTCAGCCCTTGATTTTGCAAATCAACCACTGAAATTGTGTCTGACGATTCTAGTAAAACAAATGATTCTCAAATCAATTTTAATTCCTACAAACATATATATGCATCTGAATAACTAGACCTTACATAATAAAAAAACTTTATAAAAATCAATGGAATATACTATATTAAATACAAATTAAAAATTAAAACTTTTATATGACTTATGTAATCAAAATAATATAGAATATTTATCCACTACATTACTGGTTTCAGCTTGTGTTTGTGTGTGTATATACACAGACCAATAGAAGTTAAATCTAAACATATAAGATGTTAAAATTGAAAATTTATATTTTGTACAAATAATATTTATAAACTTTTATATAACTCGTATAATCAGAATAATATAAATACTTATCCACTACATGTTTGTGTGTGTAACTGATCGAGTATAGTCACATAATATATATAATATTATAAAATATTTAAGTTAATATATATATCTTTAACTCTTAATTTTCAGAAAATGAAATTACTATTTTACCCTTATATTAAATTAATTGGAAATGTAGATCAATTTGAATGAATATATTAGTCTTGGATTAGATATCATCTTCACTAAATACCTTTGACATAAAAAAACTGTAAAGAAATTTAATTAACACAAATTAGATTTTAACGTAAAAGATATAAAATTCAAACTTGAGTTTTATATATCGTAGTATTATTATATAGAATTATTAAAGTGATTAGATAATTTGATAAAGTGATTAGAAAAATTAGATATCACTCCGCCACCAGATCTGTCACTCTGTCGCTACACAAGTTCAAGCACCGCCGCCGCTGGTTTCTTGTTCAGTAACCACCGCCGCTGATTTCTTGTTCTGTCACCACCGTCGCGGGTTTCTTGTTCAGCACCACCGCTGATTTCTTTTCCATGTGATGAAAATTTGTTTAGTTTTCTCATTTGAATTTGTTGCGGAAAAAAATTGGGGGTTAAATTTTTTTAGTTTTCTCATTTGAATTTTGTTGTAAATACTTTGATTTGAAAGAACAAGAACAAGAATATTTTGTTGTAAAGATTTGGTGGTTTCAAATAACAAGAACAAAAACAACATGTTTTGTTTGAATATACTTGTTGTAAAGATCTGGGGTTAATTGATTAATTCTTGAAGATGATAAAGAATACCATAAGGACACAAGAATATAAATACTGAAAAAAATCAAAATATTAGGTCATTTAATGTAAGTAAATGTCATTAGAAATTTATATAAAAACAAAAGATAAGAAAGAGGTGAGAGTATGGTAACAGGAATAAAGAGTAAAAAGACCAAATTACTCTTTGACTAACAATCAAAGTTAACGTTCGTTTAGGAAAAAGACTAAAAGTATGTAACATTCTCGTTTAAATGACTAAATTTGTAACTTTTTGTAAAAAAAGGACTAACAGTAAAAAAAGGAAGTATAGACTAATTTTGTAATTAACTCTTATTAATATTTCATAAACTAAATACTTTAATAATATTTAGAATGGAATGGACCAAATACTTATATGAGAATTTATGGCTTCAAACGTTCCCAATGGCCGAAAAGCTCCTCCTCATGTCAACACGTACAAGTCCATGTGTACGCGTTGTTACTACTAATTAGCCATTTAACTTTAATCATGTAAATTTGAAAATGCCATTTAGGTTGTAGCCTAGTAGTAAACACTAAGTGCTTTGGTGTGGTATCCCCCAAAATATGATGATTGGTTTGCAAAAGGGGGAGAGGATTTTGATTCCCAGGAATCTTTAAAATCCATAGATGAGTGATTTAGAAATCCTCTCACCCCCCTCCCTGGTATTTTGAAATCCCTCAACTGAGTCATTTGCTCCGGCGACCTCCGGCGACCCTCCGGCTATTATTCCGGCGAACGACAGAAACCCTAGTTGAGTCGCCGTCGTCTTCATCTGTCTTCGTCTGATCGCCGCCGCCATTCTCCGTCCGTCTTCTGTGTTCGAAGAAACCCTAGCAAACCCTAGTCATCGTCTTCATCTGTCCATCTTCGTATGTGTTCGAAGAAACCCTAGGTTTTCTAATCGCCGCCGCCATTCGTCGTCTTCATCTGTCCATCTTCATCTGTCCCATTCGCAAACCCTAACCGTCGTATAAATCCCCTTCGACAACAGATCTGGTGGTGGCCGTTAGGTTTTCGTCCCTTCGACAGCAGATCTGGTGGTGGCCGTCGACTTTCAAACCCATTGACAGCAGATCTGGTGGTGGCCGGCGGTGAGATGGTGGTGTTGATAGGTTTATGTTGGTGTCTTGGATAAGGTGAACCAAACAAGGGATTGTGATTTTAAATCCCACCAAATGAATTCCCCCCAAATGCAAGTCCCTTGTATAAATCCCAATCTCTCCAAAATCAAAGAATGAACCAAACACCCCCTTATTTTTTTCATTTCTCCTGGAGATGTTTGTCACAATATTTTATTTCGATCCCAAAATGTCAATTGATATATTAGTCTCTATTTTGCAATTATGTTTTTGTATCGTTTGAATTTGAATGTAAATATTGTTTTTTAAGTTAACAAAATCAAGCATAATCTATTTCACTATCTAGTTTATAATATTGAGTTATAAAAAATTAATATAATAAAGAACTTTTTGTTATTGGAATCGCGAGTCAAGAGTTTGTAATGAACAGTTTTTTCTATTAAATTATTCAATCACTAATAAAAAATTAACATGATCTAATTAAATTGTTACTATTTTATTTATATGATCCGAAATATTGTTTTAGTTAATATTTAGTTACAAGAAGGTTAATTAATGACAAAATGATTGATTTTGGTAAAGTTTAAGAGTTCTTTTACACATAATTTCGTGTTTTTAAATGAACTTTAATTAGTTGTTTATCTTTCAAATATCAAACTATTTAATGTCATTAGTATATTATAATTCGTCTTTGGATAAAGGAGCCCTCATATATAAAAATTCTAACTTCACCCCTATTCAAAATATACCACCAAAAACACCTTTCAAAATTGACTTAAGCTTATTTAATTGGTCCGATAAAACGTACTAATATGTCAACTCTCAAACTAGTTTGAAAACTTGTAGAGTTAAAACTTTCAAAAATACCGGAGTTAATTACATGAATGGTTTCTATGGTTGTTAAGAACTTTTACTTTTAGTTGTTTTAATTTTAAAAATTATAAAAATAGTAACCGTTGTTGTCACTTTTTTTCACTTTCGATAATTTACACCAAATTCAGTTAAGTTTGACTATTAGTCAAAGAGTATTTAGGTTAATTTCCTTTTTATCATTGTTACCTAACACACATTACCTAATATAATTGTTTCCAAATAAACTTTTTTTAACCTTGTTTTCAAACAACTTTTTATTTTTTATTTTTTCCAAACACAATGGACTCTCTCTCACGTCTCTTTCCATATCTCCCTAACCCTATCGCTAACTCTCTTTTAACCCCTTTGCTACACGCCACCACCACCCTCCTATCCCCTTCTCCGGATGCCACCACCACCGTCACTCTAACCACCAGGCGCCACTACCACCATCTCTCTCCGACCGCCGGATGCCACCACCATCATTTCATCGTCAATCAACATGTGGAGCTGATAATGTTGTCCCCTTGAATAGCTCAGAGTTGCATAAATATATGTAATTCCTACTTTTGTTGATACCTGAAATACTGGTCCCTCTTTATCTGTCTTTCTATGTTTCAATCAGTTTCATTTTTGAATGACTGTCTAATAATAAACAGGTTTATTCCTAAAATAATTTAAAGTTTGTTTTTTTACAAAGGAAGAGGGCTTGATGAATGATTCAGATTTGTATATTTAATGCTTGATTTCAAGGCTCGATTAAAAACAAGTGAGTGGTTGTTTCAAATTTAGTTTTTGAATGTATGAGTATGTTTCCTACTTGTAGATAGGATTTGGGCTTTAGATTTTGATTTGCAAATCTTCATACTTGACTCATGTGTACTAATTCTTGTTTTCAATGTCTTCAATGTTTGGGTATGATACAGAATCAATGTTTCATGTTTGAATACGTTTCAAATTTATTGGATTCTAATTTTGTTTTTGGGGTTTTATTCTGTTTTTTTTATTGATGAGTTTTAAATTTAATCTTCTTCAGAATGTATGAAGATCGGTTATGACTTTAAAGAATGTAGTTCTACTAAGACTACTAAGCACATAGATTATTTTTATAATTAACTTGAGATTTTATTAAATTTATGAAGAAACCTAATAGCCTATTCTGTTAATTGAAGAATGACTCAATAAATAACAGGGTTTATCCGTATTTACTCATAACAACTTGAAACCGTTATAAATTTAAATTCCAAATGTTTTGCTTTAATATAAAAATAAAAGAATAATATATTTATTTCCAACCAATTAAATTGATCGATTTCGTCATTGTATAATCGTTGTACAAAAAGTAACATTTAAAAAATGTAAACTCATTTTGTTAAGTTTTAGAAACTTAAAAATACATCGTATTTAAGGTATCTCCTTCTTCTTATATTTTTTTATACTTTAATCTCATATGGACAATTTATTCGCACACGTTTAGTTTATTAAAATGTATTAAAATCGTTATGTTTTATTATTGTGTCTATTGATTTTTACAAGTTTCTATTGTGTGTATCCAACATTTAATTTGTTACTATTATAGAGGTGTGTTCAATAAAGTTCATATAAAAAACATTGTCCTAAAATTTTAATATGCAATCACAGGTGATGCAATATAGAATCATTTGTGATTTGTAGAAGTATCAATATGAATTATGAAAATACTCATTCGTCTAAAATTTTAAAATTCAATCTGAACCATTGATGACATTGATTTAAAGTTTAAAGGCTAAAATTAGTCTTGTATGACTATGAATTAAGTATGAGATATATTGAACATTCTTCTACTTTTATATGTATTCGATTATATAAAAAAGGAATAAATATATAAGTTTATGATATAAAATTGACAGTTTAATTTACATAATAACGATAAATTAAATATTCGATATATACAATATGAAATTATTAAGTCCGATACACACAACACTAAAACGTGATAAGTTAGATATATTTTAGTAAATTATACCCTAATAAAAACGAAGTTAATAATTACATCTTACTTTCTTAGATGATTGTGAAGAAACCTCATATAACAATCGTCTAGAACTATATTTGAGTGTTTGATTACATAATACATATAACTATTTCACACAACAAATAAAAACACCATCTATAGAATTTAATAATTATAATTCTTACATTTATGATAGAAGAAAAAAAGAAAACCCCGACAAAAATATACCTTTCTATGAATGTAACGTTTTCAAAACATATACAAAAAAGCAAAACTTTGACCTTAATTAATTAGATCGAACTTGAAAATCAAGTCAAACATTATTTTATTGTATTTTAGAACATCAGTTTTTGAAATAATGAAGCTTTAAAAGTGCTTTCTTTTAACCAACAAAAAACACACAACTTTATCAATATAATCTTTTAATAGAAGACAAAAGATTAACTTGAAAAAAATATTATATAATCATACTCAGTTAAATATATACAAATTTAAATTATACATTTTGGCATAAAATTGAATTATATATATATATATATATATATATATATATATATATATATATATATATATATATATATATATATAATATTATATTTGTCAATGATCTCAAATATATACATATTCAAACTTGATTCAAGACGTTTTAATCAACATGTAAAAATTACAAAATCCATCTTAATTTAATATTGTCCAATTTCTTAAATATCTTTTTTATATTTATTAAATTAAATATAAATAAAAGACTAACCTTTATCAATTCTATTGGACATTCATAACCTTTCATTTAATCAAAATTAAATCATAACCATTTATTTAATTCAAAGTTAAAATATAATTTTTACTTTAAAGGGTCAAAATTAAAATTTAATTTTGACTTTAAATCAATTATAACCACTTAAATTAAAACAATATCTAAGTAATTTGATTGGCTTTTAAATGTGTACAACAAAAAAAAATACGGAACACACACACACACACATATATATATATATACATATATATATATATATATATATATATATATATATATATATATATATAAACAATCGTATAAAAGAATATATGGACTAAATTTTAAACTAAGTGAATTGATTAATTATTGAAGATATAACTATGCGTTTATATATATATATATATATTTTCTGAACTCTGAGATATACATTAATTAAATTAAAAATTAACGTTTTAAATCAATTAACTTTTATATAAGTAATGAAAGTAAATTGGGGCTCTTACAATACATATTATTGTGGTTTTGTGGGTTGTATTGGCTTAACAGGCATAGACCAAAACAAGTAATGATAGTACAATAGTATATATATATATATATATATATATATATATATATATATATATATATATATATATATATATATATATTGGATTAATAAAAAAACATGTGTTAAACAAAGAACCTAAAGAACCAATCTGGATCATTGGATCATCAAAATTAATGGATGAGATTTAATGATGGCAAAACTGTAATTATGATGTGTTAATATAGGAAGAAAAGGGCAAACATGGAAAATCACCCTTCCAACAACCCACGATTTTTTTTTAAAAAAACACAAAAACTTTAAATTGTCATAACTTTTTAAGTTTTGTGAATTTAAACAAAAAAAATATATCAATCTTTTAGTTTTTTAATCCTCTTTCAAACAAGACCATTCTTCCCATATTTTTCTAATTTCTTTTTGAACATGATTTTTTTTTTTGCATTTTGGGCAGTATGTAGTGTTTTGTACGGATTTTGCATTTTGGGTTTGAATGTGTAATTTTGCATTTTAGACTACATTTTCATTGAATCATGTTGGATTTGCATTTTGTATTTTCATAATTTTTGCATTTTGGAAGCATCTAGATGACCTGCATGTTTATATTTTTCGTTTTTCGGGTTTTGCATTTTGCATTTTGTATTTAGAATGAACCCAGCTCAAAATGCAAACTTTGCATTTGAAAAAAAAAGTTTCAGAAATATATCAAGCCTGGTCTTGTTTGAAAGAGGACGAAAAACTGAATCTAACGATATATTTTTTTTGCAAAAATTCTTAAAAACGAATTATGATCATTTAAAGTTGAGTGAAGTTTTTTTATTTATAAAGTTGGTTTTTTTTTGTTATTTTCCAATTTTGCCCTTAATTAAAGTGTCACGTATCATTACCAGAATGGTTCTTTAGGTTCTATGTTTAAGGGAGGTTCTACATATGACCTCACCCTATATATATATACATATATATATACACACACACACATATATATATATATATATATATATTGTTACGGAAAATAATATATAGAGGTTCTTATCCGTAAATATTAGATAGATAGATAGGTATTAGATAATAGTTTTGTTTCTTGAAGGTGCATCCATTATATATATATAAATAAAGTATTACCTATGTATTTACTTATTTCTTTTAATTTTTTTCTCTTATTTTCTCTATAATTCACGACAAGTTGTCGACACGAAAAATCTAGAAGAGAAGTACAACAACAATAAATTAGGAAAGATAGTAAGACATTGATCTTTATAATTCTAAAATAAATCAATAGTTTTAATAATATAAATAAACTCCGGTATGTTATTTGTTTAATTGTGCGGCCTTGATTTCTAAACCGTATAGTATATAAGCATTTATTTACTGTTTAGACACATTAATTTTTGAATTCTTAATTATTATTTTTAAATTCTTAATTGTTATTTTAATTTCTTATTTATTCTACGTCTTATAATTATTTAGTATCTATTTATTGATATTTAATATCTAATATTTTTAAACAGTCATTCATTGTCTCACACAAGCATAAAATCTAGTCTTTTAATAAAAGACTCATATTACTATGAACCTTTTCAAACTTAATTAATATCTTACCTTTTCACCAGTTGAATATTCGTTAGTTATTTTCTAATTAAACATCCTCGATCTAATCATTTGATTATGTTCAAAACCGTATAGTATAGAAACATTTATTTATTTATCAATATTTAGTAGCAACAATACTTAATCCCTTAAGTAAGAGTTATGTGAAAGGTAAGATGTAAACAGTCATAATTTTACTTGTACTCAATAGAAATAACTCACGAAAAGCCACTTCATAAAAAATATTATATTTATCATATATTAAAATTTTTGTTATGCATCTTATAATTATTAAAATATTTTAACTATTGTTCAGTATTGATTATTTTTTAAATCAACTCGTATATCGTTATAATATCTAATTTTGTAATAATAATAAGAGCATATATAAATCTCATAAAATAATTAATTAATACCTTGGATTTGGAGACCCATCGATCAACTTTTCACCATAAAATCTCCAAGTATACATTTCAGTGTTCAATCCATGTCGAGGCATTTTGTAAACCCTCTTTTCCTTTTTCCTGTAAAGAATGAAAAAGAAAAAGTAAGATCCCCGGCCATTTAAGTATTAAATGTACATTTAATATAAACAAGTTTTGAAAATTTTCAAAACCATCGATCTTATCTTTTAATCAACATTCGCAAGAATCTCTAAAAATAGATTGTAATTAATACCTTAACATAAAGATATTTCTAGAGCAATATATACATGTAATATTAATAATAATATGCTTTAATAATTAATTATATTGAAATGCAACAAAAAGAATTAAAAACATATTAGATCGATCAATCAGCTAATTAATGGGATTAGATATATATTACCATTCCTTGGACTTTGATGAAGTACTAGCTGGAGCATAGGTAGTGTTGGTAGATTTTAAGATGTCAACAACTTGCTTTCCCTGCTCAAGTGGTTCATTTGTATGTTGTTTGGGGGTTGATGGGGGATCGGGTATTCTTCCAAGACCAGGGAGGGATAAGATGGGCCAATTGTGGGTAGAAAGAGAGGGTGCTTTTTGCCTTTTTGGGAAGTTGAGGGGGTTATTTGAATTTTGCAGCAAGTGTCTGATATTTGTTTCGTTCATAGGTTGATACAGGTTTAACCTTTTTCCAGTTTGAGAATTGTAAGTTGAGTTAGGTTGATGATAGTGAACATCATCATCACCAACAGCAGCAACGTCAGCTATTGGTGTAATGGTTGCTGGAGGGGTGGTGAAATTAATGGGGGTGTTTAAGATAGTTGTAGTTGCAGAGGAACAATGCTGCTGCATGTTGATCCATTTGTAATTGACGTCCGAATTATTAAAGCTTGTGGGTATATATGTGGTGGTGGAGGCAACATTAATACTAGGGGAAAAGCCATTGACTATTTCATACAAATCCAAATCGATAGCGTCATCCAATGTTTCACCGGAATTTAAAGGTATGCCTAGAGTGGTGGTGGTGGTGGCAAAAGAAGAAGAAGAAGAAGAAGAAGATATTGATGAAGAAGAAGAAGAAGCAGCTGCAGCGAGTAGATGATTATTAATGGTGTGGGGGGGAAAGCCGTGGTTGACCACGGCATACTGCGTCATGTCGTCCCAATGATCACCCATGCTTTGATTGTTAAAATTTAAGGAGGCGGGTATAGCTGGAGACGTTGTGACGATGGTGGAAGAGAAGGTGTCGTTGGCAAAAGACGACGAAGAACCAACAATGGTTTGGCAGTCAAAGCCGAAGTTGGCCATGTCCCAATCATCCAAGATTTGATTGTTAACATTTAAGGAGGAGGAGGAGGTAGGTATAGTTGGAGTTGTGACGATTGTAGGAGGTGGGAATATACTGACGGGGGTGGGGGTGGTGGCGGCAGTGAAGGAGGAGGAGGATGAATTAACAATGGCTGCAGCAGGTAAATAGCCACCTACAACCTCATAAAGGTCAGCCATGATTGCTTTGAAGATGGATATATCACACAAAAATGAAATGACGAGCAATTTATAAATATGAGAGTGGAGGACGGACGTAGTCATAATTAATTAAATTCATCATTTAAATTATTGGATTATTAATATTATGTAAATGCCACTCGATCGTATTTTTATCAATTAATTTAAATAAAAAACAGATCGATGTTTCTATGCTGGTTGTCATCTTGGAATATATATTACCGTTGGTACGATTGAAAGTATGTATATAGCTAGTGTGTGTGTATAATGTAATATCATTTGTATTCATGAATGATATAATAAGAAATTTTTCAAATTTCAAGACCACTCATGTCATGATTTTACATTAAATACAAATGGTCTATTCTCTATATACATATATGGAAGATATATAATAGCCAAACAACTTTTTTTTCAACACTAGCGTTACATTGCTAGCTCTTTCAACAAACAAATTAATATTGGTTATATAAAATATTAATGCATCATAGATATAATTTTGTTAACCATCTTATGATAAAATATTTGTAAGATATCTAAAAAGTCTTAGAAAAGATTCAAATTTATCATATGAAAATATCGTGTATGATGAGAGAAAGTATTGAAAACGATGACAGGAATAGTTTAGCCACATAATATATCAGTATTTCAGAAAAATCTGCTAAAACAAAAATTCATTTCAGAACGATGAACATCACATAATCTTTCTTGTTAAAAAAAAATTAAAAAAATCCCTTAAGAATGATAATACCATAAAATCATCAATTTCTAGGAGCCCGTTTTGTATGTATATTTTAGTTATGGTCCGTGTAATTTGAATTTATGGCAAATCAAGATAAGAACCTTCATTCTTATCTAAATATTTGCTCACATGGTAAAGAAAATACACTTTCAACCTTCTACAAGTTCAATCCAATAACTTTTTATATATGTTTTCCTCTCCTTGATTCGTTACTACTGTATGATAATGAGTACATTACATGATAAGACATTTATTTATAAATGTGAAGATAAATTCTTCACAGAAGTACACTTCCTATGCATGATCATAAGTTGACAACGACAATAATTATTTTTGTTTTCCTATACTAGATTTTTCAACCCACTCCGTATCAACAACTTTCGTCTACCTGTTGAGTTGAATTAAAAGTATCTTAGGTCCTAAAGGTGCATGACAAACTATTAAAATGCAATCTAAGGTTAAAAGAACTAGATCTTACGGAGCTTCAGAAGCAGACGCAATGGAAACGGAAGGCTGATCGACAAGGTTTCAAGTTTCATTACCATATTAGAGTAACCTATTTCTTTAAAAAAGATTAGTATTTACTTCATGTGCGGCAAATTAAACTTTTTCATCTGTGAAGTAGAATGATATATTATGAGAACATCTTCTATTATTATAACTTTTTAGTGGTTCTTCATTGCGAGCATTGTTGAAATCGATGATTCTCGAGCTTAATAACACACATTTAGTAGTCTTTGTAATTTGATTACTATTCTTTCAATCCTTGATAATTTAGTTTTAGACGGTTGTTAATAGTATAGGGGGGTCTTCTGTTCACGGATATCCATGCTTTTAAATCAAGAAGTGTCGGCAATGCTGAATGGACATGAGAGTGTATATTCAGAAGCATAAAAAGGATGTTGGCATGTCTGAATGATCGGTGCGGCATCTATATTCACCGTGCTTGCTACTGAGGATGTAGAATATGCTCTGAAGAAGGTGATGGAATCATCGACTGGGGTGTGAGCTGGTGGCAATTGTTCTTTGTTTAATGCGTGGTTAATCCTATTATTGCGTAGTTGTTATGAAATATGGGTTACTGACACTTATGCCCAGAGGATTGTTTCTTTCTTCGAGTGATTCTGCGATTGTACAATATGGTTTTATGCTAATAATATAAATCTTGTTGTTAAAAAAAAGAAGGTTGTTAATTTGCAACAAACAAACCCAATAAAGCAAGCTAGCCAAACGTTAAATATGCTCTATCAGATTGAATTAACATTAAATTAATTTTCAAACAATTTTTAATAGTAAAAGTTTCATAAAACTTGAGCATAACTATCTTGCATGGTTATTTCACGTATGAAAGTTTGTACATCTAGTCTTGATTATTTAAAAGAAAACATTACAACTTTAAGATCCTTACTACTATAGTCTTGTTTATCTGATGGTTTTTATATTGCTTGATTAACACTTATAGTTTTCATGTTATTTAGAGATGTTGATGTTAATATGAGAGGAACTGAATTGCAAAATAGTTTGAAAATATTCCTACCAAAATTTTAACAAACGAAAACTTGGGTGGCAAATATCGACAAACAGAAAAGAACCTGGACTCACTGCGGCTATTATGTATTTTCTATATATAGATTGTGGCGGGTCCCTTTGTCATGAGTTGACTTTTGTCATAACAAACGCTCTTTATTTCAACACAAGTAGTAAACATTCTCTCTCTCTCTCTCTCTTCAAACAATATAAAAAATAACAAAAATAATATATCGTAATTTTATTTATTTCTACTTTATATTTCTATTTATTACAAAATAATATGTGAAATTTATTAATTTTTATACTAATGCTATTCTTTGCCCCCCTCCGCTCATATACAACATTTATCAAATCACTTAATTATAAATTTCAGTGCATGTCATGCACTCATATATATCACATCAAGGAAGTCATCTAAATTATGAAGGAGGGTTTAATAGAATTACCATTTTCTTATTTCGCTTAATTAATTTTAACATTTGTGAAAATCTTGTAAGTATAAGGCTATATCACATATCTAAAAAACACCCGTTAAAAAAACAGAAAAAATAGGTATATATTATAATGTATTTGTAACCATCTTATCCTTATCTACATTTTGATATATATATATATATATATATATATATATATATATATATATATATATATATATATATATATATATATATATATATATATATATATATATATATATAAATGAGATCAAATAAGATGTATTTTTTTGTAAGATGTGTAAGATGCAACCAAAGATTGACACGTGGCTTTAATAGCTCAAGTGTATAATGGGTATTAATTAATTATAATAATTAATAGAATTTCATTTCGTTTTTCTACTCAAAAAGAAATCGTCCCCTCCCCCGTAACCGTTCCCTAATTCTTCTCCCATGCCTCTTTCTTGATCGGCCACCACCCCTTCTCAGGTTCACTCCTGTTGTCAGTTCCGGCGACCACCGTCTAACTCGCTTCTAACAATCACCACTATCGGTACGACACCCCTTCACCATTGCCTCACCAAAAACGTAGATTTGTCGGGCATTATTGAAGAGAATCCATGAAACACATCGAGAGCGCTGAAGTTCGTTTCTTTCGTTCTGACCGGCGTCCACCCAAGCTTCCGTATCATTCCAAAGTTCGTTGCTTTCGTTATTTGCGATATGACACTATTGCATTCTAATGATGAAGAGGCGGCCGGTCTCGAACAGAAACATAGTGATGATTGTATGTATACAAACAGGGAAGGGAGCTGAAGAGATAAAAGTGTTGCTTCATCAATTTTTTAAAGGTTTTTGTTTGGGATTATCTCGATCTGGTGACCACCCCTACCCCATCCGCTCTAAATATCCACTTTGGCGACCACCGCCAAAGGAATATGGCGACCAACTCTACCGGTGTGAGTTTCATTCATCATTATTTACCGGAAGTTGTTGAAGAGAACCCATGGGATAGATCGACAGCCCGGAAATTCCTTGCTTTGGATTCCGACAAGCGACCACCTAAGCATCCGTCGGTCTTCCGGAGATCACCCGCCATCAGGAAACCTTATTATAGATCTGTCTTCTACTGTTGTGCTAGTAGCCATTTAGTCGGCAAAGTTGCCCATTAGTTTCACTCACAATATGCTCGATCATCAAATATATGATTTTCTATTCTTGGGGTTCAGTAGTAATGGTTTTCACATATGTTCACTAAATATATATTATTACTAGTTTTGTTTCTCAAATGTGTATTGTTCTTCTTTCTATACCTGTTGCTTATTTTTTATAAAGATACTTGTGCATCAAAACTTATTGATGATGAACTGTGTGGATATCTTTCATCAATTTTTACTGATGAAAATTCTTATTCCTCAATTTTTATTGATGAATGGTGGTGGGCATCAATGCTTAATTGATGGATTTGATAGTTCATCAATTTTTGAATTACCCCATCTGAACATGATTTTAGAAATTCAATTGTAATATTTAACGGTGAGAATTATATATTAGTTTAGCTTAAATTTAGGAATTTATATTCAACTGATTTTGTAAGTTAGGTTCCTGATTTTTTGCTTGTTCGTAATTGCTGGAGCGTTCAACTATATATATTGTTCCTAATTTACCCCTTTGCCTATTTTATTTGATTTAGATTTTGTTAATTTTGACCAGATTTTATTGACTTTTATTTTTCATCCAATGGCTCATAATAAATCTCACACATCTTACCATCACACACATCTTACAAGAACCTAATCCTATATATATATATATATATATATATATATATATATATATAAGTTAAAATGAGATTTACTTTTCATGCTAGAAGCCTAGAACGCAACAACTGTTTATTACATCCTTAATGACTCATTAATAAGAGTATTAGGTCATTTAAGTATTTACCAGGGCGGACTCGTCTTATGGCTAGTGGTGGCGTAGGATACCAACCATTTTCGTCCGCATAGTGGAAATTTTGATTTTTTTAAGACAATGGTAACAGTCAAATCTTCGTGTGCTGCCAGTCATTGTTTAAATGTCACCATAACCTTTTTAAAACTGAAAAAAATTATAAGTTTAATAAATTGTAATCGTGTATTTGATTTAGAACCTTTAAATAGTGTTTTGTTTTAAATTTTGGCCTTAAAATACCAAAACAACAATTGATACCTCGTTTATCCGACCCGATTAACCGGACTCTCGAAAAAGAAGCCGAACAACACCCTCAATTTAATTAATTTTATTTTTTAATTATATAGTGTCACTAGTCAAAAATTCATGGGTCTGCCCCTCGTGTTTACCCAACTGTTAATTACGTCATGATAAAAGTCTTTTTATGAGTGAAACTTAATTTATTTCATTATTACATTGTTTTATTATTACTACTCTATTGTATTATATCATTTATACATCTTAAAAGATAACCCATACTTTTCGTTAAAATTATAAATATTTAAAACGAAATAGATATAAAGATTCAATCTATAAAATAAAATAATTACTTTTCAAAATTCCATTACGAAGAACGGGTAGAGAAAATTTGTTATCTACTAAATAAAACTATTTAGCAACTTATCATATTCTTATAGGTTGTCTTATTTTTTTCGTCTATAACTATTTCATTGGTTTAATATAATGCATATATTTATGCGAAATACAGTTCTCACAAATATTACATTTAAAATGAAAGTATTTATTTTACAGTTTCGATTCTAGCCATATATATTTGTGGTTAATCAACTTTATTTTACTTAATTTTACATATATAGTTTACATATTATATATATATATATATATATATATATATATATATATATATATATATATATATATATATATATATATATATATATATATATATATATATAAAACTAATTTGATTATTTTCATTATACGATCTGAACCATTCATTTTAAAATATATTTAACCTTAACCATTCATTCATTTAGAATTAAAAAACCAATTTTGACTTTTTAAAGTCAAATTTATTAGAGATAGTTTCATATATGCCCTTATTAAATCATATAAAATCGTATATGCCCACCTTAATTTACAAATATCACATTTAACGCTTATAATATTTTAAAATATCATATTTAACCAATTGTTTTATCATTCTAAAATATTTTATAATCATTTTAATTTCTTTTTAATTATAACAAATAACGTTTAACTTTATTACCCTTAATTATAAAAATAATGATTGATGATTACCCTTCCGCTCGCGTCAATATTTCCACCGCTGGTTAGAGTGTTGATGACGTACGTCGTAGTTTTTTTAAATTCTCATATAATTCATGTTTTATTATTATTTAATAGGTTTTTATTAATGTTTAATATTTATTATCTTTTAAAGCAACTCGTGTATTACACGAGCATTTAGTCTAGTATATATATATATATATATATATATATATATATATATATATATATATATATATATATATATATATATATATATAGGGTTGTAATCTGCTACAAAAAACATAAAGCTACTTAAAGTAAGGAGATATCCTGGCCATAGGATCAAGTACAAAGTCAAAAACAAAAGTCAATAAAAATATTGAAATTCGGAATAAAAAAAAAAGGTTAATTTGGTAAATCAACAAAAGGACCAAATTCAAAAAAACAAAACCGCCGGCCTTGTTACTGCTGCTCCTCCGATCAATCATCCAGTGCATCCATCCCCGCCGGCGTGCATCCAGTAGACGGCTCGTCATCGCCGACGTGCATCCAACCTTCTCCCCGACGTGCATCCACCGACGACAATGGGATTCGACTCTAGCGTGCATCCATCGCCGACGTGCATCATCCCTACACCCTTCTCTGCCGACGTGCATCCATTACCGGCGTGCATCCACCGGATGGAGCATCCATCGACGACCTTAGCGGCGGTTACGATTTGAAACCGTATTCAGATAAACGGTCGGCGGCTGTTGTAGATGATATTTACAGGGCGGTAAGGCGCGAATCACATATGGCAACGAAGCATGATGGGGACGAATAGGGTGGCGCCGCCCAGATCTGACGGTGGCGTAAGACAGGAACGCGGAGGTTGCCGGTGACGAGGCGCAGCAATGGAACGGCGGAGGTTGCTAGGGAGGCAAAAGACTGAGGCGATTAGGGTTTGTGTGAGGGTGGGGACGGGAAACAAACGTGAAACGTGGGTATAGGTTAGAGGAAAGATAATTTTTTTTCAAACTTCCTAATTCACCCTTGTACCTTTTATGCCACTTGTCAATCCCATATTACTCCTTACATTAACTACCTTAAGAAATTTTTTACTTGAATCCAACTCTCTCTCTCTCTCTGCCACGTGTCAAGCCCAGGTTTCTTCTTACTCTTTTTACCTTAAAACTCTTTTTATTTGATCCTGATTCTATATATATATATATATATATATATATATATATATATATATATATATATATATATATATATATATATATATATATATATATATATATACACACACCTTTAAACATACGGGTATGATAGATGTAAAGTAAAGACACATCAAAATCAAATAAAAAACGTAAAAGGTATATATATACAAAAAATTTCAAAACCAAATATAATGTTATAATTTGTTTTACAATTTCATTATTAGGAATGTACGTAGTTTTTCAATAGATCAAACTAGATGTGAAGATATTAATTACGTCATATTAAAGTGCTTTGTTTTAATAATAAAAATGTTTAAGACAAATAATTAACAATAAAAATCAAGCTTAACTTACTTTCTATATATACCGCTACCAACAAAAATATTCGCTTAATGATATTTCGTTAATGATATTTCTAAACTATAAATGTAATGGATAACGTTCGTTATAAAACCAACACACTCGATATACATGCACGTATATATTAATTTGTATTAAACTAAATAAAAAGGATATTCATTTCAATCTTATTATCAATTATATATATATATATATATATATATATATATATATAGGGGAGAGTTCATGCCAGAACCGTTGTTAGTGCGAGAACCACGAGAACCAATCTCAGCCGTTCCTTGAATATGGGAAGTATCATGGATGGAGAGCGTGGAGGGATAGAGTGTGGCAGGGTGCATGTGAGGAATTCATGGGTGGACAATGACATTGAAGAAAGGGGAATTGGACGACTTAGATTGGTTCTCGTGGTTCTCGCGCTAACAACGGTTTTCTCGCATGAACTTTTGTCTATATATATATATTAATATATAAATATAAATATATAGGCAAAAGTTCAAACGAGAACCGCGAGAACCAATCTGAGCCGTCCAATTTCCCCTCCTTCAATGTCACTGCCCACACATGAATACATCACATACATCCTGCCACACTTGATCCCCCCACGCTCCACATCCATGAGTTTCACTTTATTAAATCAACGGCTAAGATTGGTTCTCGCAGTTATCGTACGAAAAACAGTTCTCGTTTGAACACACACACACACATATATATATGTATATATATATATATATATATATATATATATATATATATATATATATATGTATAAGAGTTCCAATGAAAATTATTTTTCATATTAGAACTACGATAAACAATAGCCCTTAATCAATGGCTAAAAACTTTTGTCGGTTAATTAATAGCTCATTAGTGCTTCGTTAGAGTTGTTGACTCTTTAATGATGACTATTTTGGAAAAATAAAGCATTATAAATTAGTGACGGGTTATCCGGACGTAATTCATAATTGAGTAGATATATAAATAACCAAAATACCCTTAGCATCCTTTTCTACAAGATTTAATCTCTTAAGCTTTAGTAGTTTGATTTTATGAACTTACCTTTTATTTAAACCTATAAGAAAAATATTAAATAGAGTTAATTAGATTTCCTAATACAATTTTAATAACTAAACCTTAAATAATAAATAATATTTAAAATATGTCAATTCAAATTAATTTTAAAACTATAAAATATTAGAAACAAGTTATAAATTAAATAGAAAAATATCTTCATAAAGATAAAAATTTATTTTTTTATCTTTAACAAATATTTAATCTAAGTATTAAAAATATCTATTACTAGAACTCAGAAATCTATACATGTAAACCGAATTTTTAAACATTTTCGAGTTTTATAAATGACTCATGTAATTTAAATAAAAAGTTTAATTTATAATAAATTGTCATTCTCTCTTTTACCTTAGTAATAAACTTTTAAGATTTAAGTAATAAAAAATAAAAAATGACATACGTTTTAAATAAAAATAATTACAAATATACAAGGAAATTCCTTGTATATTAAAATTAATTACAAATTGAACATAAATTTCTTCTATATTTGTAATTAATTTTATGCTGATAGATGGAGCCTTAATGTATTTAGGCAATTAATTTTATGTTGTAATTAATTTTATGTTGGAATTTGAAACAACCTTATTGTATTTAGGTAAACTAGTATCTTACCCGCGCGAAGCGGCGGGTTAAAATAGTTTCATTTGTCGACATAGGGGTGTTCACAATTCGGATATAAACTGTTTTAACCGTAATCCGAACCGCTCCGTAACCGAAAAAGCGGAAACCGTTTTCAAATTCGGTTTAAAAATCGAAACCGATTACCATAAATACTTTAATTACATAAAACCGAAACCGTTTTCAAATTCAGTTTAAAAACTAAAACCGATTACATAAAATAGTACAACTCAAATAGCATTATTTACAATATGTTTTAGCAATGATCTTAAACACTCTAAATACTTTAATTACATAAAACTGTCAGAATTTAAATACATAATTAATCCTTTAAAACTGTCAAAAAATTAATTACAAATAAATGTCCTGAATTTAATGACAATTATACTATTTTAAAAGTTTTAAGATTGTTGCTCAAAGTTATTGTAAAACATGCTATATTACTTGTACTACTTAACTTAAAAAATTGTCTAAAAAAAAAGAGCTAAATGCTTTATAAAGTAGTAAAGATATATTGAGGTTAGAAACAACCTTAATGTATTTAGGCAAATATATTGGCATTTGAAGCATAAAAATCATTCGACTAACATTTGAAACAGTCTTAATGCGTCGTAAAGTTTACACGTGGGGGCATTTTAACCTACTTCGCCTTGGGCATCAAAATTCATTGGACTGGCCATATCCATGGCTCTTTAGATTCCATACACGATCACTTATGGAAGATTGAACTAAGACATATAAGAAAGTATAATTCTTTAGGCTTCGGCCCCAAAATAGAAAGAAGCAATATACGGTGAAATACAATATATGCCATTTAATTGAGTTCGACCGGGAAGTCCAAAAGACTAGCTAGATGCATGTAACATCTAAGTTTGCATTAATCATACTCTACGTGAGGTGAAAACAATTTGCATCTTGAAATTGCTTCTTTGTTCTGGTTCACCAACTTTTTTACAACTAAAACATGTATCTGCTAGTTTGAAGTTCCTTTGGTACGTAGATAGATGGCCCTTAGCTAGCAGCTTCTCAATCTGCGTTGCGTAATGCATGATGTAATGGCCAGAGAGACAAAGAAAAACCAAGAGTGAGATAGAGAGAGAATGGTTGGTAAGAACCTTTGCTTTGCTCATAGTGGATCATTCATACTCGATTTATATATATTTATGCTCAATGAATACAATATCCTCTGTTAATCCTGTACCAACAAAAAAGAGCTAGAGTGATGTGTATCTTACAATCTACAAATCCAACATGATCCAAGCTTAGCTGGGTACTTTTAGTATATAATTGTTTAAGAAGTCTCATAAATCTACTTAAAGGATCTAATGAACTATGATATTATTTTATCTTTTTTCCACCTATCCTATTTCAAGTATAGTAAATGTTTCCCTCCAACTTCTTTTCTTAAGAAAGTTTTCATAACTTCTTTTCTTAAGTTATAGTCACACGCTTTACACAAGATCTTGTTAAATCTAGGTATTAAAAGTTGCATCCCAACTAGAATCTAAAGTTTGACACACGACAAACACATAGCTAAACCACACGCCAGAAACCATTGATCAAGAGAAGGATTGATCATTCTTCAACTCTTTTTAGATACTAGATAAATGGGCTAATTTTTAGTTTCAATAGCTCATAAAGTCTAACTTTTACAAACATAGAAATTAAAATCTAACTTTAAGCACTGATTGGACTGAAATTGCTCAGGCTAATCACAAGATTTGTAGCAAAATTTGATTTCGATCCCTTTGTGTTCGTATGAGGTAGTTATGAAAATGAGTATGATGTCCTATTTCTAGCTAAATCCGATTCTATTACCAATGAGTAACAAGTTTCCTTTTCATCATCACAATATCTTTACTATGTAAAACCTAAGGCCAGGCCTCAAGGTATGAAATCATTATGTCATTTAGAAAAGGAAGTAACAAGTTAGTAGTGTGATTAAGTAAGTTGACCTTCAACATTCAAGTCACCACATCCCACACTAAGGAGATCTCTGGCGAGTTCCTACGTCCTCTCACATCCCATCCCATTGGTAATATTCTGATACCGAAACCAAAAGAAGTCAAGATTACCATATAATTGGAACTTGAACGCATCACATTAATTGTGTAAACGTAATACCACTTAATTACTAGCATTAAGCCACGTTGTTTCATAGGAGGCGGATTTACTAGAGATAATTTTACCAATTGCTTCTCTAAAAGGTTTGGAATTCGGTCCTTCATTACTCTCTGTCACACAGTGAGCTTGTAAGGGGCTATCACCAAGTCACAAGTATATACATAAAGATAAATCCATAATATGTCACTCACAAATGCTTATTAAGATAATATATTGTTTTTTTCATAGCAAATACCTTAACCAATAATGGCCGACTCTTTTCGGACAATATATGTAATTCATTCATAAAAATTCATCTTTGATTATTTATTTTTATTTTCATTTTTATATATAATATATAAACTTTCCGGCACACACACACACACACACATATATATATATATTGACAAGTTCAAATGACAATCTTAAATTAAATGAGAATGGGAGACTCAATCACAAGCCGTCCAATTCCTCCTCTTTCAATGTCATTGCCCACCTATGAATTCCTCACATATACTCTGCCACACTCTATCCCTCCACGCTCTCCATCAATGAATTCCACTTACAAAATGAACGACTGAGATTGAGTCTCTCATTCTCATTTAAGTTCTCATTGTCACTTAGGTTGTAGCCTAGTGGTAAACACTAAGTGCTTTGGTGTGGTGGTGCCCCATTGACCAAAAGTCATGCGTTCAAGTCCCATTGAGGACAAAGTGGTATAGATTTAGGAGCCGTTCAAAAAAAATTAATTTTCCATTCTCATTTGATCATTTCCATATATATATATATATATATATATATATATATGATAACAATAAATAATCCGAAAAACTAAATGATTAAACTAAAACATTTAATCTGTTTTCCGATTACCTTAATCAATTATGTATGTATATTTATTAACTAATAAATATATACCCATCAATTATTAATACTTAATGTATTAAGAACTTTCTTTATAATATGATTTATAATAACTAGTTGTTTCCACTAAGGACACCAACGGCTTCCTCTGCCACCATCTATGAAACTCTGCTTAAAGTCTGGCCAACAAACCACCGCCATTACACCACTATCGTCAGATCTAGAACCGTCATTAGATCTGGAACTGCCTAACCACCATCATCCTCTGCTGATGTCTCCATTTCAGATCTGAACGAGCCACCACTACAACACCACCATCATCGAGTTCCTCTACCGAAGCCAACACCTCAACCTTGAGGTTTCCCCAATGCTACCATCTCATATCTCTCTTCCTTGACATCTGAAAATACCATATTAGATCCAAAGTTGGTGTCTCCATTTCAAATCTTAAAACACATTCAAATCTCTGACCACCCTTTTCATATCCGTATATTCCATTTTAGATCTGAAATGAGCCACCATCGGTTATCTCCTCAACATAGTATTTTAGATGTGAAAAGTAGCATTTCATATATGAAACAATAGCATTTCAGATGTGAAACGGTAGTATTTTATTTATGAACAGATCATACGGTTAAAAACCCCAGTTAAGTATTTGCATTATATCTCATATATGATTTTACATGTGAAATTTGTAAATATGACCTGTAAATAGGAGAAATCTAGTTGTATTTAAAACTAAAAAAAATAAAATTAATATAGAAAAATAGTCACCAAAAGGGGGTGTGCCGGTGTGGATGGCTGCACGTTGCCAACATTTTTTAATTTTCCCATATTACCCTTAGTTTAATAAAGTAATTTTGGTTAAATTACAAAACTACCATCTTTTATTTTAATCATCAGATCTGTAGATTAATTGTCCAGTTTTAGTCTCTCATTCTCACCTGATTTTCATTCCTTCAATAACCCTAACACACACACACACACACACACACACACACACACACATATATATATATATATAGGGTTAGGTTATTGTAAGATGAAAATCTATGTAAGATGTGTAAGATGGATTCTCAACCACAAGATTTCATCAAAAGTCAACAACAAATAGTCAAATTTATTTAAAATGTAACTGTCAATTAAAAGAGGTTCAAGGGCAAATTAGGCAATGAAAAATTAATAACAACGTAAAATATGTTACCTTCCAAAAATAACATTCTAAGTTTGATGAAAAATCACAATTCATCAAAAAATTTGAGTTACACCAAATTTTTTATGAACAACCATTTTAAAATACAATTCACTGTATGCTTCAACCATTCATAACATAAAAATCGGTCAATTCTAAACTTGATGAACAACCTCATAAACAAACCAAATTATGAACTTAGTGTGGCTTGCACACTTACTAGTTACAGGAATTGCTAAAATTCAAGATCAGGATATTATACATGATTCAAAAACATAAATTGGTGTATACTAATAAATAATATGTGTTTCCCAACAAACTAAAACAACAATAAAAGAGTAATACACTGATATATTCAACTAGGTCCACACTATGAATCAAACTTGATACCAACCTCTGTTAACCAAAAATCAAATATATACCTAAAATTTGCTTAAAAACTTATGAACCTAAAACATTCATCGTGATTTAAAAAATGATGAACCCAGAAATTCATAAACTTGAAACCCCAAACTAATCAAACCTAGAAATTGATGATACTTAACATTGAAACATTATGAATCAAATTACAAAAAATTGATAGCATCAAAATTAATGATGAATCATAGAAGCTGTTATTTAAATGATGAATCTGACATGTGCTTGTTGGTAAAAAGTAATTGATTTATTCTCCAGAAAGAGATAATCGATTTATTCCCCAAATAAATCAAAGAAAACTTATGTGGTTTTTTTTTCTGCAGTGAGCGACGGTAGCATGGAAACTGATTTGGAACTAGCGCAAAGACCAGGATAATCACACAGTGGCCGTCAATCTTGACCCTCACTGTTAAGTAATGATGGATTAACAGTACACGAGGGAGGCGGTGATTTAGATCCGGGACAACGGTGCCAGAGGACGGCGGTGGCTACGGTACACTATAGTCGGCATCGATGGTGCATGATGATGATGGCGGTGATGGCGGTCTGCGGCGGCGGCAATAAACTCGTAAATCCGTCGTCAAAAATGGATGAATGAAACTGGAGGCGGTGGCTACGGTGCACTCTAGTTGGCATCGATGGTGCACGATGATGGCGGTCTGGCGGTGGCTACGGTGCGCTCTAGCCGTGGTTTGGGATGACAAAAGGAGGCGGTAGGTTAGGTGAAACCAAAATGACTGGTTAGAAAATTAGGGTAGGCGAATTTTAAGCTCAAGAAAGAGAATACATAGTAAACTACCCAAAATACTCTAAAATAAATTGTGACACATGTCATCCTTATAATCCATCTTACCCATCTTACATTATTTTACATCTTATTTGATCCCAAACCTATATATATATATATATATATATATATATATATATATATATATATATATATATATATATATATATAGGGGAGAGTTCATGCGAGAAGCGTTGTTAGTGCGAGAACCAATCTCAGCCGTTCTTGGATATGGGAAGTATCATGGATGGAGAGCGTGGAGAGATAGAGTGTGACATAGTGTATGTGAGGAATTGATGGGTGGGCAATGACATTGAAGGAGAAGGAATTAGACGGCTCAGATTGGTTCTCGCGAATCTCGCGCTAACAACGGTTCTCGCATTACTTATATATATATATATATATATATATATGTGTGTGTGTGTGTGTGTGTGTGTGTGTGCGCGTGCGTGTATGCGTGTGAGTGTGTGTGCACAAAATTTGGAGTACCTACTACACATACACGGTCACTCACCCCGCACGCCCTTAAGACCACCCTTGTCCATAAGCTCGCTATCAATCCAAACATATCAAATCATGGATACTGGGACATTAGATTATGTCTTTGGGTCTTGTTGTATGAATGAGTAAAAAAACAATCAAATAGTTTAGTTTATTGTACAAACTAGAAATTTTAAAAATCAAACTCCAATAACAGGTTAATAGGTAACGATTCGACTATTAAACCGCTTAGTTCAATTGTAGTAAAAAAGATAACAAGAATAGAGTATATGTCGAACCGTTCTTCCGACCAGTTCAAAAATCAATTATGTCCGAATTGATACATGTTTTAAGATAATATAAAATATTGATTAGCTTACGGATGATCAAATATTGTTCGAATGTCATAAAAGATATTCCTTTTTTATTTTTTGTTGACTTTTTTTTCTTCCCCAGAAATAAAAATGACCACATGACATCCCCTTAAAATCCATTCGATACCTCGCCGGTAATTCCATCATCGCCGGAAGTTCTAGACACCTTTTCTGATGGCCGTTATTTTACACTCGATATCCGGATTCTTCCAAGTTAAGACTCCGAACAAGTTTTTTTCAATCACAAACCCTAATACAATAGCCCCTGATCTTATCGGAGTCCCAAAAGATAGAAACAGCAGGAGAAAGATTAGGGTTTGCTCGAGGATCAAGGATCTGGAACCCTGGATATTGAATGATGTAACGCGGGCTCGTAATTCGGCGGCGACGTCGGTGAAGCCGAGTCAAGAAGACGAGGAGAAGCAGAATTATTATGTGAATACTGGAAATGCGATTCGTACGCTTCGTGAGGAGTTCCCGGAGCTGTTCTATAAGGAACTTAGTTTTGATATTTACAGGTATGGCATTTTGATGTGTTTTGCATTCTTTTTTTCATTTTATTTCACGTTGTGAAGTCTTTTTGAGTCGAACACCTATCTAGCCCTAACTTAACGAACAATCAATGCGTATTTTAATTATTGGTTTGAATTTACCAAGCTTCATGATGGGAGTTAGGAAAGACAGTGGCAAAGACCGAAGAGGTGAACTTCCATGAAAATTAAAGTTTGATCTTTTGTCATGAATGATAACACTATGCAATCAAATGGAATCTAAAACTTACATTTGATGGAGTACATACTCTTTTTATTCCCAGTACCGACTCAACAGACAGCTATTTAACCACATGTTGTCATATATATTGCTGTTACAAAACATGTGAGCTCATGTGTTATTGTCCACGTTGACTCTCAAAATACACGTATCAATGAACCATTCTCCCTCATGGGAATGTTATTTGAACATATAACATTAGTATATGCAAACGAAAGAAAGTGGGAGCTTGAGGTTCACTAAGACAGTCTAGTGGATAGCATTTGCATACTTTAACCAAGAATTATTAACCTAACTGAAATTGGATAATTGCAAAGGATTTTATGCTAAGGCGTAGGTAAGCAAGTTTTATACCAATAAGTTTTATTTGGTATAATCAATTTCTTAATTTGTGATGCTTGGTTTTGTTGTGCGTTTTGATATTTTTCTATATTAATTTCCCTATAAGGCTATAATTTTGCTTATGCATGCTTTAAGCTGCATGTTGGTTCTCATGTTTAAATTTACCATTTGAGTATGAATTGTTATAAAGGCCTTTCTTAGGAGATTAATAGCGAACATGATGACAACCATTGTGGTGAGAGCGAAAGCTCTTCCAGCATATATCTCAACTTTAAAGATGTTGCATCATAAGTAACCTTTTGCAAGGATTTAGCCCAAAGTTGGTGTGCCTGTCCTCAGAGGTGCCAAAGGCTCAAACTGTTTCATAGTGGGGCGAGGCAACTTTGATTGGCACAGCGCCTTGGTTGCAGTGCCCATAAGGTCTTGGGCACGCCTGGGTAATATTAGGTGTTTGACCAAAGTTTGGATTTCAACCATTTTCCTTAATAGGGATTGGATTTATTATGTGTGATAGTTTGTGAGTCAAAAGGAATGCCATGATAATCTTATTCATGACTTTAAACAGAACTGGGTCTTCATAAATCGCGGTTTGGTTATGTGTTTGTCACGTAATTGTATCTGCTAGCAGCTGCTTCTCTTATTATTTAAAACACTCACTCTTGTCTTGTCTGTGAGTGTTAGCAAGATAAGACATGTATGTTAGCCTAGCTTTCCAAGGCACTCAATTTTTTTTGTAAGTCAATGATATGGAGGTCAACATGTTTCTCTATGGTAATAATTAGGTATATTGTCTTTCCTTTTTCTCTGCCATGTGCCAACTTCCTTCGCATGGTTCATATCGTTCTTCATATTTCGTGAATTTTGCAAGTCTGTTAATACTTGGATCAAACCAGTTTAGGACCTTTAGGCACTTTCATGCGTCGAGTTTAAAAATGGTTTTTTTAATCAAGAATGTGGATGTTAATTCATTCTTATGTCGTAACAATTAGTTAATCTGCTTCCTTTATTGTATGGAAAGCATTACTCCACATGACCTATGGCTACTTCTGGTTCTTGTTTTTGCTAGGGGTCAAAATTTTATAAATATGTTTCATATCCTTGTACCTATGTTTCTCTTGAACTTGCAAGCCTTTTTTCATTAGATAACTCAAGTTTGGATTCTTTACATGTCACATGGTATCATGCACTGAGTTGGTTGTAATTCTAAAAACGATTTACTGCTATTGTTGCAACTCTGCAAGCTTCTTGAGGCTGCTTAAATTTGGCCAGAACTGACGCATGAGTTACAACCAAAAAAGAAAAAATATATCTTCATCTTTTATTTATTAAAAGTGTTTTGACCTTCGACATATTAATGCTTGAAAGAATCTTGATCATCACCTATTTTATAGCGTAACTAATTAAAACTTGAAGTATGGCATGTTTTGGGTATCCGTAGCGACTATAATTCATGTCTGCTTTATCTTAACAACAGGGATGATATTGTCTTCAAGGACCCACTAAACACTTTCTTTGGAATTAAGAATTATAAATCAATATTCTGGGCATTAAGACTGAATGGAAGGATCTTTTTCAAAGCCTTGTGGGTTGACATTATAAGTGTGTGGCAACCTGTTGAAAGCACAATAATGATCCGGTGGACTGTTCACGGGATTCCTCGAGTACCGTGGGAGAGCCGGGGCCGGTTTGATGGTACCTCAGAATACAAGCTTGATAAAAATGGTAAGATTTATGAACATCGTGTCCATAACATAGCCTTAAATGCACCTCCAAGGTTTCAAGTTCTATCGGTGAATGAACTAATCCAGTCACTTGGCTGCCCTTCAACCCCAAAGCCCACCTATTTCGAAATATCTTTATATTTGCCTACGCCGGGTTCAGAACCAAAGCTGGAAGTATCTATGCATGATAATTAGCGTTCTTCGGTTCTCACATCAACGAAAATTTTGGTTAGAGTTGGATATTGTATTTTGTAAAGTATGGTATTGTTGACTTACTGGAGTCAACTATATTTGCTGTATAATCTTGAACTTCACAGCCCGAGTATTTGTTACACGGGCTTTTGTACTAGAAGTCTGTATGATGTACTGTTTTTGTATATATAATACTTGTATAGTTTGAACAATTGAACCATGTGTTTTCCTTTGGGCTCGGTAAGACAGCAACAACTCAAGCTACCGCCTCATATTCGGTTGTGGTAGTTGTCGGTGTCTCGGTGGCGCATGGGTCTTAGCATAATTATCTGGGTCTTAGCATAATGGTGGCGGCTGCGCCTAAGGGTAGAAGGGGATTACTTGTGGATTTGGGTTAAGGAGTTATATGGCTGAAATAGTGGTTTGTTGGGTAGAGTTAGAGCGAAGAATGTGGGCCATGTTTGGGGCACAATTCTTACAATGGGAAATCCTAGGGGTATATGGTTCATAGAAATTAGAAAGAATTGAGCGGAATAGGAATTGATAATTCCTAAATCATAGCAGGTGTCTGTTTCATGAAATAAGTGGAATGGAATTTAACGATTCTAATAAAATTTTAAATCAAGGAATTAAAATTTCTTCCCCAAATAGATGAAATTCTACAAATTCCAAATGAATTTGAAAAAATTATTATTTTTTCTTGCCCCATCCTCTAACTAACCTATCTCTACCCACTACCCCAACACCAGCTGTAACACCCCAAAGTGGGGCCTAGTTGTGAACTGTAGTACATGTAGCTCAAATAGTTGTACGTTGACTTTAACTGGTGTTTTGTTGCTAATTGTAGTATAAATGTTGTTAAATGGTGTGTTATATGTTAATTGGTGTTTTAAACGTGAAATGGTGTTAATTGGTGCTAAATGGTGTTAATTGGTGTTAACTGGTGTTAAATGTGGATAAAAAATGTAGTAATATAAAAAGTGTCATAAGTTGACCTGATAGATAATTAGTTGAACGGTTTTGGATAATGGTTCCAAAAATATCTCCGTTAGTTGAAACGGATAACCCTAAGTTGTGTTTTAAGTTGAATAGGAGAACAAAATACCCGAGAGGGGGTATTAACTTAATAAGTCGGCCTGTAGTTTCTTTCTTATCCCCTGGGAACTAGAAACACACACATACACTACATACACATACTTGCATACGTACAAACAAAAACACACACACAAACCTTGAGATTTTGAGAAGGGAATCAAGAAAAGAAGGGATTAGAAGCTAGATTCAAGGGATTGAATCTGTTCTTGTACCTTGTGTTCATCATCTTTGTAAGTATTTGTCTAAAAACCTAGTTCTTGGTGTGTTATTATGTGTGGTGTCAAACTGATGGTTTAAAGGTGGATTGAAGTTGTTTTGATGCAAGAAATCATGTTAGAAGGTTCAGAGGTATGTTAGGAATGTTGTATAAATGCTTGAATATGAATTCAAGTCTGATTTTGGTGTCAAAAACCGTAAAACTGTCGCTGTGTTCGAACAGAGTAAGAACGTTCTGTAACTGGTGTCCATGCGATAGCATGGTGTGGCTATGCGATCGCAATCATGTTGTGTTGTCCATGCGATCGTATGAGAAAGCTTTGCGGTCGCATGCTGTGTTGATGTACTTTTCGATCGCATGCATGGGTCATGCGATCGTAAGGGGTTCGTTGTTGTGGTTTACCGTCTAAGGACGAAGGAAACATAATTGCGATCGTAGGTACATAACTTGCGATCGTAAACCCCATGATACCACCCTTGCGGTCGTATGGCTAAGCCATGCGATCGTAAGCTGGGGTGGTTTGGGCAGGGCCCTTGCGGTAGCATGGAGATCCCTTGCGATCGCATGGATAAGCCTTTGCGATCGCATGGGGGTGCCTTGCGATCGCATGCTGTGCTGTTGTGTTGACAGCTTTGTAGCCTTATGTTTTAAGTGGTGTTATGTGTTGTTAATTGGTGTCTAAGCTTGAACCTAATGTGTTAGGTGATTCGGACGATTCTGTGTGCTCTTGGGATTCTCGATTGCATATCTGCCTCCTGTAATCTCGAGGTGAGTACCGGTTTCCCATGAGTCTCAATAGGTAAGTTATATGTGGTACATGTTGACACGTGATTGGTGCATTGATATGTAAGATACGAGGTAATATATGATAGAGTTGTACAAGCATGCTTATTATTGATATGAAAGATATTGTTGTGATTATATGCGCGCATGAACTGGATCCTTGTTGGATCAGCTATTTGTTTATGAAGTTATGTCCGGACAATGAACGGGAGAACACGGAGGTCAGTCAGGTAGACGGGTGTTAGTATCTGGCTGGGTTCCCAGGGTCCTTAGGGACTACGGATTGGGGAACTAACGGTACTCAAGTAGTATACACTTGGGTAGGGCTTTGCAGGCCGCCGTTCCTCTATGGAACTGGGTTCCTTGATAGATTGGAACCAGCATGAAAGACATGGTGTACCACGTAGACTGCTGTTGGGTTGTTGAGCAGGGTTGGCTCCCCTGCAATATACGACTCCTGCTGACACGTTTGGCTCGCCGCAATATGATAGGATAGCCCTGTGTGTTGTTCTGATACATGATAGCCTGCTTATTGATGCTTATGTGTAATTGGTGCTCACTAGGTAGTTGTAGCTAACGGTGCAAGATTTACCTTTTTCGCAGGTTGACGCTAGATGCCTGGTGAGGCGGGATTGGTGGTAGTTTTTGTTGTAAATACCTTTTGGGGAACACGTCGTTATAGGTATGGATCCGATGGTCGGAAACTAGTAGGTAACGCTTGTAGATAACGAACTTGGCTTATCCTTTTGATGTAATTAATTAGCCGAGTCAAACAACATTGCTTTTGTAATTGGTGTTTAATTCCGCTGCACGCTTTTGATAATCGTTGTTTAAAATGTTTAAATTAACTCTAATTTTAAGCTCGTTAGGGGCGGCGTTACACCAGCCCTCCCATTTACCTACTCATACTTCACCAACTTGTTGCCTTACCCTACCTCACTCTACCCTTTCCACCCAACCCTACCTCACGTACGCTACCTTCCCACCACACTACGCACCCCACTTCACCTAACATCACACCTACCACCCATCACACTCTCACCTTACGTACCGGTGTCATATACTATATTACTCATGTGCTACCCTACCCTACCACTCCCTAGCCACATACACACATCAAACCTAATCTAACCTTACCTTACCCTTTCACCACCCTACACCCACCATACCTACCCCCTACTTATACCTTACCCTTACCCGTCCCTACCTTTTACTATACCGCTACCCAACCGTACTCCACCTTACTCACCCTACCCTACCCTATCTTACCTTTCCCACCCTACCCTACCTACCGTACCATATTCTACCTTACTCCACCTTATCCGCCCCACATTACCCTATCTCACTTACTCACTATATCCTACCTAACTTCATCCTATCCTTACCTACATCTACCTTACCTATACACCACCTACACAACCCTACTATCCATTACTCAACTATCCGATCCGACCCTTATCTACCTTACTTCACCAGTTAGTTAACATGGACTAGGGTAGGTAGGGGTAAGGTGGAGTAGGGTAGGTAAGTAGTAGGGGTGGTGTAAGGTAGGGCAAGATGCTATAATGGGGGTATGAGGATAAGGTTGGGTGGTATTGTAAGGACAGGGGTAGTGTGGTGTGGTAGGGGTAGTGTTGGGTAGTGGCTAAGTGTGGGTGGTTGGTAATATGATTTATTTTGGTTTATACATATTGATTTAATATATTTTTAGTTAGATTCCAAATTTAGTATTAACGAAATAAACAAGATACAGTATTTCACGAATTCTAATTCATATGAATTCTAATTCCTTGGACAAATTTCATTGTAGTTTAATTGTGCATGAGTGTAGCTTAACGTTAATTAAATTAATTGTCGGTCTAGATAATTCAGTTATATAATAACTAGTTTAAATATTTGTGTAAACACTCGGGTAGTCATAATTATTATATGTAAATAACTAGATAAGTGTCCAGTGTATTACACGGGCGAGTTGAAATTTTTGATGTTAAATAGTAACTAACATATTGGTGCTTAGAAATTGAGATAGTAAATTTCAATTCATTGAAGTCAATAATAGCTATATTGGTGTAAAATATTCTTTACAACAAGTAATCAATATAGTAAATTTCTATTATAAATATAACTATTGGTGATATTGTAAAATGTGTAAAAATGTAGATTAAAATTACGATAATGATAAAATTTAAAAAATATGTAGTAAATAAATAACTTGGATACATATAAATACTTTAAATGTGTTGTAAGTTGATTTTCTATAATAAATATAACTATTCCTTATTTTTTGTAATTTTAGTTAAATACATATAATGTCCATAATTTGTATTATCCACATATATGAACTTAAATTAAATTTGTAAATAGGCATTAACATAGTATTTATTTTATAAAGTCAATATGTAAATGTAGTGGTTAATATAAATTAGTTTAAATTTATATCCATGTGTACAAATCGTGTATTAATATTTATTTTTATTCAATACTGATTAAAGTCATAGGATTATATGGGTTGTTGAAAGGTCTACATAGATAGTTTGACTCTAGAAAGTTAAAAATTGATTTTTTGATTTTAAGTGAATGAATGATCAATATCAAATATTCTAAAATGAAGAATTTAAATTATCTAATAAATTTATATAATTAGTCTTTTATATATATTAGAAGATTCTCATCGTATAAAACAGTTACATATAATTGAATAATTATAAAAGTTAATTGTATTGTTTTATAAAATAAGTTTTTCATTGTAAAAATGATAACTAAGACAAAGTTGACTATATTTTCATACAATATATCCTTATAAAAAATAATATCAACATAATAATAATAATAATAACAATAAACCAAAATAATATATATAAAATAATGAACTAAATTAAACAAATATAAATTAAAATAATAAAGGTTGTTAATATTTATGATTTTATATGGTGAGAACAAAATATAATAACAAAATATTACGTCAATCTTATAATGTGGAAGAAAAATACATTTATGTTATCTTAAAATTTAAGTTATATTGTTTACCAACTATCTTATCTTTAAATTAAAATTAAATTAAAAAATTGAGTTTTTAATTTTGACTATTTAAAGTCAAAATTAAACTTTCAAATTTGATAAGATTAATGGTTAGGATATAAGTAGTTAGGATTTTCTCAATGAATTGATGAAATTTAGTCTTTTATTTATATTAAAAGATTTATGAATTATGACCACTTAAAATCAAACTATCCTCACCTTTTTCGGTTTTCATACATGAGTTGGACAAATTGTTTACTAATTGTAGTCCTTGGAGAGTTTGTCTATTAGGTATTTAGGCTTAGAGTAGTGTATAATTTACAAGTCCATTAGCATATGCTTCAAGGAAAATCAAATTATACTAGAAAATTTAAGTATTACTATAATCATTTTCTATAATTTCTTTGATCATATAAAATATATATATCCAGCAAGAATTAACATGTTTTTATAAATTTTTCTAGACATCCTACGACTAGAGTGTATCTATATTAAAAGAAAACGTGAATTAGTGCCATAATATTATTAGTAGGCCTCGAAAATCTATTTTGGTAAAAAGAAAAGGGTCTTAATGCAATTAAAGCATAGTTGAAGGAGGTTTGATGGAAGTCTATTTCAACAACCTTTCAGCTTTCACGACTTGCAATAAATTCTCGAGTATTTTAACTCTACTCTTCCCCCGCTCGCTCTCCTTCAGTCACACTTTCCCTACCGCCATTGTTTCCCATAACAAACCCTCGTCCCAACGCAATTCCAATCATAACGACAGACTGATACGCAGCCAGCTGTGGAGGGACCAAGACGTACAGGAAGAGTTTCAGTTGCTCCAGCATGGCAACAAGATTACGTGATGGATAAAGCCTAAAGATTTGGTTATGGATAAGATGGTTAATTTTTAAATATTCAGTTTTTAAATATTTAGTTTGTTTGGTTTCATCGGTTGATTTGCATTAGTACCGTATTATTAGGCTTTGTTTTAGGATTTGATAAACTTATTTTGCAAGTATTTATATTATGAATGAAATCACCAAATCGGCAGATTGGATTTATCAAGTTTCTTCTCTTCTTCCCTATTGCTGGAGTTTGTGTTCACTCGAAGAACACAGGAAGGATCCTAGTTGATTGTATCAATTGGTGCTTTCATTGCCAATGGACGAAGCCGCCATACGGTTGCTGCTAAAAGAACAGGCCGATTCTTTTACTCATCAGATTGAGCTCTTGACGCAGGAATTACAGAACACTCGCGCCTTGGCATTAACGGGTAATCGCCATGGCAACGGTGGAGGTGACCGAGACGGGATTCCACGATCTATGCGTCTTGATGTACCCAAGTTTCGGGGCGATGACCCGGAAAGTTGGATCTTTGCCATTAACGCGTATTTTACTCTACATGCAACTCCAAACGACCAGCGTCTCCGGATCATCGGATTTAATTTAGAAGGTGACGCTTCCGAATGGTTTCGCTGGATGACTCGTAACAACCTCATCACAACATGGGATAACTTTATTGAAAGTGTACGCAATCGCTTCGGACCGTCAAAGTACGAAGACCCGCAAGGAGCGCTTTCCAAGCTCCTACAAACTGAAACGGTGGCACACTATCAGGCAGAATTTGAAAAACTCATGAATCGGGTAACGGGTGTTTCTGAAACCCTACTTATCTCGTTTTACATATCGGGCCTGAAGCCTGCTATCCAACGAGAATTGTTGATTGCCAAACCACCTACCTTAGGCGATGCTTTTGCCTTAGCCCGCATCAATGAGGCCCGCTTCAACGATCAATGTGCCGCTACCACACCAGCTAAGTTCAGTTCGTCCGCCAACACTACTTGGGCCAAACAACAGGGTCCACCTGCTAGATCAATATCCGCAAAAGGCGAACCACCGTTGTTGCCTTCCCCCGCATCAAAAACAATTGGTAATACGTCTACACCACTTCCGGTTAAATGGATTTCAGCCGCCGAAAGACAAGAACGTATGAACTTAGGGCTATGTTTTAATTGCGACAACAAGTGGGTAAAGGGGCACAAATGCCCTGGGAAATTTATGTTAATGATGGCATCTGATGACGAGCACTTGGATACAGGACCGAGTGATGCGACGGAGGAGCCAGGAGACTCAATTGAGACCGGCGACGTCTCCTGTTTAAACTCGTTGGTAGGGCATGGCAGTCCCCGTTCCCTTCAATTATGGGGCAGGATTTCGTCAACTGAGGTACATGTATTGATTGATAATGGTAGCACCCATAATTTTGTACAACCCTCGTTAGTTGAGCAATTAAAGTTGCCAATCACACCCACCAAGTCATTTAAGGTGTACATTGGAAGTGGAGAAACATTGCTATGTGATCAGGTGTGTGCCCAGGTCAATCTCACGCTGCAGGGGCTGACTATTACTGTTGATTTATTTGTACTTCCTATGCAAGGAGCTGAGGTGGTTCTTGGAATCCAGTGGCTACAGAAATTAGGCAAAGTAACCCACGATTATGCTCACCAGACAATGGAGTTTTCTGTCAGCAACAAGAAACATAGGTTAAAAGGGGATGATGCATTGCGATTCAAGAAGATTGGGTTCCATCAGATGCAAGCCTTGTTGGACACGGATGCCGTCTACGGCGTCTACGAGGTACACAAAATACAACCTGACCAAGCACAAGATGATGCCACTACTACCAAAACAGCCACGCCGACCCATCCAGCAATCGATGCACTCTTGGAACGGTATCAAGAACTTTTCGCAGAACCTAATAGCCTACCACCACATCGGATAATTAATCATAGAATTCATTTATTTCCAAATACCAAGCCTGTTAATGTCCGGCCATACCGCTACCCTCATTACCAAAAGGCGGAAATGGAGAAGTTGGTCAAAGAGATGTTGGACCAAGGAATTATCCAATTTAGTCACAGCCCTTTCTCATCTCCGGTCTTGTTGGTTAAAAAGAAAGATGGAAATTACCGTTTTTGTGTCGACTATCGGGCATTAAATGCCGTCACCGTCAAGGATAAGTTTCCCATACCTACCGCTGATGAGATGTTCGACGAATTGGGTGGAGCAATGGTGTTTACTAAACTGGATTTGCGAGCCGGATACCACCAAATCCGCGTTCATGACCGGGATATATATAAAACAGCATTTAGAACACATGATGGCCACTACGAGTTTCTTGTGATGCCATTTGGGCTTACGAACGCACCCTCGACTTTCCAAGCCACCATGAATCGTATCTTTTCTCCTTATTTACGCAAGTTCGTTATAGTTTTCTTTGATGACATATTAATTTATAGCTCATCTCTCACAGCTCATGTTGAGCACTTGCAGTGTGTGTTCCATTGTTTACAGGAATATAAATTTTATGTGAAAAGATCCAAATGTGTCTTCGGGGCAGCCTCAGTTGAGTACCTTGGGCATATTATTTCGGGGCAGGGGGTGCAAATGGACCCCAAAAAGGTCGAAGCTGTAACAACCTGGCCCGTTCCTAAAAATCAAAAACAGGTGCGGAGTTTTCTAGGACTCGCGGGGTACTACAGGCGTTTTATTCAAGGGTATGCCTCCGTAGCTGCACCTCTATCAGATTTGCTCCAAAAAGACGGGTTTCGATGGGGCGATCGTGAGCACAAGGCTTTCTTGGACTTGAAGCACCACCTGTCCGTAGCGCCGGTCCTTAACCTACCAGATTTTGAGGAGATATTTGTTGTCGAGACTGATGCATCAGGAGATGGTATAGGGGCAGTCCTATTGCAAAAGGGCCGACCTATTTGTTTCTTTAGCCGGAAATTGGGGGCAAGAATGAAGATGGCAGCCACTTATCAGAAGGAGTTGTATGCCATTGTCGAGGCGGTGTATAAATGGAGACAATATTTGATCGGGCGACGGTTCCTAATACGCACCGACCATAAAAGTATTAAGGAATTAATGCAGCAGGTAATCCAAACTCCAGTTCAACAAAAGTATGTACGTAAGCTGATGGGGTTCAATTTCGATATTGAATATAAACCAGGAGCCACCAACACTGTAGCTGATGCTTTGTCTCGCATGCATAACGAGGATGATCTTGAGACAGCGACATTCATGTCCATTAGCCGACCTATTAGCGGGTTGTTAGAGAGCCTTAAGGAAGAACACCGCACACTTGAGGAGGTGTCGGTCTTGATCCGACGATTACAGCAAGGTGAAAGCGTAGAGGGGTTTCGAGTTCAAGATGGGTTACTGCTTTTTCAGAATCGTTACTATGTCGGTCTCCACTCTAAACTTAAACTTCCGCTACTCAAGGAGTTTCATGAGACAAGGAGTGCAGGGCACTGTGGTACTAAGAAAATGATGGTGGGGTTATCAGCAACTTTTTATTGGCAGGGTATGAGGAAGATGGTGGATGAATTTGTGAGGAATTGTTTGGTCTGCCAACAAACAAAGTATTCCACCCAGGCTCCTGGTGGATTACTTCAACCCCTACCGATTCCTGAGGCGGTATGGGAAGATGTATCTATGGATTTTATAACGGGGTTGCCCATGTCAAAAGGAGTCACGGTGATTCTCGTGGTGGTCGATAGACTCACTAAGTATGCCCATTTCGGTGCACTTCCCACTAGTTATAATGCTCATCGAGTGGCTGAGTTATTCTTGGATATTGTTGTCAAACATCACGGGTTCCCTAAAACGGTGGTGTCGGATCGGGATGCAATTTTTGTTAGCCACTTCTGGAGTAGCTTGTTCAAATTAAGCGGGACTCAATTGAAATATAGTACCGCCTACCACCCACAGACGGATGGGCAAACGGAGGTGGTTAATCGGGGGTTGGAGCAGTATTTGCGGGCGATGGTGTCAGAGAAACCTCAACAATGGTCTAAATACTTGGGCTGGGCTGAATTTTGTTATAATTCAAGCTACCACAGTAGCATCCGAATGTCGCCTTATCAAGCTCTCTATGGAAAACTACCTCCTTCTCTGATTCCTTATCCTCCTGGTAAAACAAAATTAGCAGCCCTTGACGATATGTTGGTGGAACGAGACATGTTGATCCGTCAGCTCAAAGACAATTTGGCAGTTGCCAGGAATCGGATGGAGACCACTGCTAATCAGAAAAGGCGTGAGGTGGAATTCTCGGTGGGAGACAAGGTGTTGGTTAAGCTGCGTCCTTACCGGCAAATTTCGGTTGCTAAACGGCTCTCTAACAAGTTGTCAAAGCGTTTTTATGGACCATTTGAGGTTAGTGAACGCGTTGGTAAGGTGGCGTATCGGTTAATTCTACCCGAAACAAGTAAAATTCATCCCGTTTTTCATGTATCGGTGTTGCGGCCGTATAAAGGAGAGGTAGAAGCTGGAGGAGTTCATGCGTTGCCTATTGACTTTGAAGAGGGCAGTCCTATCGAGCAGCCATTGTCCGTCTGTGGGGTCAGAAGTGTGTTATCTCGCGGAAGGCCGACTACACAGGTGTGTGTACAGTGGACCAATAGTTCACCGGAAAATGCAACTTGGGAAGACCTGCGTGAGTTCCAAATCGCTTACCCTGATTTTCACCTTGAGGACAAGGTGTTATTTGAAGCAGAGGGGAATGATACGCAGCCAGCTGTGGAGGGACCAAGACGTACAGGAAGAGTTTCAGTTGCTCCAGCATGGCAACAAGATTACGTGATGGATAAAGCCTAAAGATTTGGTTATGGATAAGATGGTTAATTTTTAAATATTCAGTTTTTAAATATTTAGTTTGTTTGGTTTCATCGGTTGATTTGCATTAGTACCGTATTATTAGGCTTTGTTTTAGGATTTGATAAACTTATTTTGCAAGTATTTATATTATGAATGAAATCACCAAATCGGCAGATTGGATTTATCAAGTTTCTTCTCTTCTTCCCTATTGCTGGAGTTTGTGTTCACTCGAAGAACACAGGAAGGATCCTAGTTGATTGTATCACAGACGAACAAGTCGTTTTTCACTCTTTTCCTAGCGCATCTACAAGATTCCGAACGCCCGCCCTCTTTCTAGATTTTACATTTCACTATCTACGCTAGGGTTCATTGATCAAATGTTCTCCACTTAATTTTGATTTCTGTTTTAAGAGAGCGATGGAAGTGGAGCAATTCAATCAAACAATGACATTTGACGAGGCCTCGATGGAGCAAAGCATTGGATTTGTTAAAGCCCTACAGGTTTTGATTCAATTTGATCTCACGTTCATGTGTGATAATAATAGATCTGAGGTTTTCATATGGCGTGAATTAATGTGTATTTTGAGCCATGTGCTGTATTTGACTTTCCTGTATAGGTCTGTTTTATATGTAGCTCAATATGTGATCCTTATTATGTGAACAAACTGTAATATTACGGCAAGAAAAAAAAAACAATCAAGTCGATATTTGTAGAGTTTCAATCAAATGTGGGGTTGAGTTTAGTTCAAACTTGTGACTAGCTTGGACGGGTCTGGTGGTTTGGGTTATGTAACACTTTTCACTATGATGCTGAATGGATAGTGTAGCTCAATGTGTAATTCTTTGTACGTGAACAAATTCTAATATCAGGGCACAAAACCAATCAAGTCGAACTGGATAGAGTTCAATTAAATGTAGGCTTGTGTTTGCTTCAATTGAATTGTGAAAGTCATATTCACTAGATATTTAGAACCAGTGATTTGGTAATCACTTCTCAACCTTCACACATCATAGAATGAATTATATTTTACCGTATAATCTCTCTCCTAAATTTACTTAAATTGCCATGTAATAAAACAAATATTCGGTATTCTCTTGATGTATGTGGAATCTTTTGAAATGGAAATTTTTTGTTGCTCACTTAGTGGAGAGATCATACGGTTGCTCATAACCCAGAAAGCTAGTAGAAAGTGATTGAATAAAGCTTTTGTATTTACAATACCCTCACTGAATAGAGCAAGCTAATGGTGCTTTTAGTTCCCACTTCCCATCATGCTGTGTGAATTCAATTCCCTATGTGGTGTAAGAAAGCAATGGACATATGATTGTAGGGCTTGTAAGGAGAAATAAATGGAAGCTGAGATTGGGAGATAAAAATAAAGGAGGAAAATGGTACAGAGGACAACACAAATAGTTTCTGAGCTTTTGTAAATACATATTGATTATTTATTTAATCGCAATAGAGACGTGTTTATTCTTTTGTGGTGTTTGTCAGAGTCTGCTTTGAGATACTAGAAGAATAGCTAATTGAGTAATTGCTGCGTTACTAATCTGTTTTTATTCTTGCGTGATGTGTTAGGAACTCAAGAACTTAAGGCCTCAGCTTTATTCGGCAGCAGAGTACTGTGAAAAATCTTATCTGAACAGTGAACAAAAACAGATGTAAGAATCGTCGTACTGACTACCTTTAAGTAGAGGGCTTAATCTTATGTTCAATTGTAGATGTATGAGTAATTTACTTTCCAGAAGGACCAAATTATCATACTTAGATTTCGTTGTAAACAAACCGTTGTTATTGTGAATATTGCTAAAGAACTCCAGATTTTTCCAGATGTGTTATTATGGCAAAGAGTGCAATGTACTTTTGCATGATTTGTCCATGATTTCTCATTCTTGCGAACTTCACTGCTTCTTTGGCCTTCTGGAAAACAATGGTTGTAAGTTTGCAATGGAAAACGAAATAGTCAATTACAAGGGTTCAAAATGTCAATCCCATGGGTGGGTAAGTATATAAAACAAACAATGGATGGTGTTCATTCTTTCTGCATCATGTATTTTTCAGTTAGAGATATATTGGCATGATTGGGGATTTGGGTGACAACCAACACAATGGGTCATAGTAAACATTAAATATATTATCCTCTCTACCCCAAATTTAACACAACAATTCTTTTTTTAGGGCTGAGATGCCCCAAAAAGAAATTGTTCTCCTTTTAGCAAATTTTCAATCTATAAGTTTCTAATTCTATGAGATCATTTTACAGGGTCCTTGATAACTTGAAAGATTACACCATTCGAGCCCTTGTAAATGCTGTTGACCATCTTGGCACTGTTGCTTACAAATTGACAGACCTTTTAGACCAGCAGATCTTAGAAATTTCATCAACAGAATTACATGCTACTTGTTTGTATCAGGTAAGATATATTGAATTTTCTACTAAAAGATAGTGACGCCTACATAATTGAGATACTGCCTACATAATTGAGATATTCACTTGTATTAGGCCCATTGTTGTAAGCAAACCACCATGCTTCCAAAAAACAAAAAAATTTACAAAAATTACACTTATAAATCATAAGATGAGGGATTTAGGACAAAAGTTGGCTGTTACAATCACTTCTATTTTGGCATCTTGATTTCCATGATATGTCCAAGAACACCTATTCTTGCAAACTTTTACTATTTCTTTGGCAATCTTACAAGAACCATATTTTTTTATGGCGCTGAAAATCCAAGTACAAGATTTTTAATATAAATCGTCCAACATAATGTGACGTTATCTTATTTTGATGTTAAGCAACTTCTTACATGCCAAATGTATACGGATAGAGAAGCTATCAGGCAGCAACAACTGTTAGCAGTTCTACCAAGCCATCACAAGCATTACATCTTACCCAGTAAGAATCTTACCAAATACTTGAATAATCTTCAGTACAATCCATATGCAACAGCTTAGTAGTCTTTCTGGTATCGTGTCTTCCTTCAAGCTAGATTCTGTCAGCAAAAAGGTCCATTTTAGCCCACAGATCCAAACTGATGCAAGACATACTCAACTTCAATCACGACCTCGTCAATTTACTTCAGGTACTAAATACTTCCTTCACTCATAAAAATCGCAACGCTTTTCTTTTGGGTGTCTCCAAAGTGAAAGTTGCCAGTCCCCCCATGCATATTGTCTTCAAAGATCAATTTTATCAAGTTCCATGTTCCAACACGAGAGAGGAGGGGGTGGGGTGATAATTTTCAAGGATTAGTGATTTTTAGTACAAGTGTATTGTATTTTTTGCTTTCATATTTCACTTATTTCTCTAGAGTTCGTTAACTCGAGTGTTTTTAGGCATTCTCACTAGATCAATGGCCAGGTATCCCAAAAAACCGAGTACATATTTTTAAAGGCTTTTTGAGGTTCTAACAAATAGTTGAACAATATAGTTAAACTTGTACCTAAGAAATAGTTGTATACATATGATTCTTTTTAATAAAATCAAGAGTGCCCTTTAATAGAATCAAGGGTGCTGTTCAATGCAGGTACACCTGCTGCTAATACTCTTTCTTGGCATTTAGCAACGGAGACCAAGTCGACTTTGAAAGGGAGCTCACGCCCCTTGATGAGGTAATCCATCAGTTGTTCTCCACTTTGTGGGTCCAGCCTCACTTTCTTTCTAGCATGAAGTAAAATCAATTTTTTTTTATATTAAAATTGGAGTCTTCCTGGTAAGGCTCCTCTCGGGGGCGCCAAGCCTTTGGCTTAGATGTACGCGATCTAACCGGTTTTACCCGTGACTGTTTCCGAAGCATCCCCCTGGCTATCCTAATTGAAACCTAGTGGGACTTGAACCCTTGTTCTCCCCAATGAGGGGCAACTGATTACCCACTAGGCCATTAGGAGACGTGATACGGTCCAGCTAGCAATATTAATTTAGGATTTGGTTTAGTTAATTAGGATTGTCTATTATTTGAATTATTAGTAGTTTGTTATCTTTTCCTAATTTATAGGAGGAGGGGATCGGCTATTTAGGGGTAGAGCCGATTAGGTTTAGGCAGTCGATTAGTACGTATTTTCTTTTATCGTTTTCACGTTCTTGCTTTGGGAGAAACCTGGTCCTACGATTCCAGGATTATCAAACATTCGATCAGCTGTTTTCATCCATTAAAATCACTTTATCAATTTGATTCGTATCAAGATGGTTCATGAGTAAAATGAATTGAAAATGGTAAATTGCAAGATTTACTGAAGCCTAATGCGAGACTAAACTTTTGTTTTGAAGTTGTTGAAAAGAAATGTAATGACTGTTTACTTTATGCAGCATTGAAGATCCCAAAACTTGTCGGCGTACTCCTACATCTATTCACACGTCCAGTATGCATGAGTTTACTAAGCTTGCTATATTAGGTACTGGTGGATATTAGTTGCTGGAAACTGATTGTTTAGGCATTTGTAAATATGTAGATGGTGAAGAGAACATGCAAAAAAAACCCTCAGTGAGTCATCTTCAGGTGTCGAATGTAGGGCCCGCTTCAAGTACAGCAATGCAGACACTCGGCATCACACGAAGGGTATGTCATGATCGATTAAAACCTTGATTTTGGACTCTACTTAGAATACTGCAATGGCCAGTGGGGTGTACTGTTGTGCATCATATACACTGGATGCTTTCTGTTTAATTTTTTTTGCAGTCACGTTAGAGGTGACAAGGCAGGTGGGTTGGGTAAGCGGTTTTCTTTTAGCATGGTTGGGTTGACCTATAAAAGCTTTTTGTACATTCTTGTTTTTTTTAATATGATTGCAAAAATCTACATATTGCAAAGTAATATACGCCGTCATATGCTGGTTTGATAAAACAATCTACAAGATTTATCATAAATAGACATACAGTTTGGGGGTGACTTTTGCTGTGTTTGACTTAACTTTTCAGCTGAACTTTTTGATTTTACACATTCGGCCCATTAGTCATTTAACACTTGAGCAAATACATTCCCAAAATCTTGGAAAGATAAATTGCAGCTGTTTTCCTTAGGAAACTTAATTACGTTGTTTTTGTTGACAAACTTTAGAGGAAAATGTACTCGGTCATAATAATATTGCTATTGTTTTGCTCCACATCTGAAAGATTATAATATTATGTTAGTCTCGATTGATCGAATAATATTTTTTGACAGGATCCAGCTGAGGGTCCGAAGCCAATGACACCATTTCGGTCATTTGATAACCACAAACGTGAAAATGGACGTGCACCTGCTCGCAGCAAGAGTCTGTTGTCGGCTTTCTTTGTGAAACAGAAGACAACCAAACAAGCCATTTTATGATAGTCATATGCATCCAAACACAAGGTACAGCTTTCATACACAAAGTATAAATCATAATGAGTTATTTGTAGTAATGATGAAGTAAAAGTTGTTGAACTGTGTAGGAGATGAGTGGATCAGAGAGGGATGGGCCTTCCCCATGGTAGAATAGCTAGAGTTGGTTAAAGTGTGATGGTAGTTTTGAGTATGGGTGTACTTTCTTTGGAGTTGTATATGTTGTAAGAAATGACGCATAAAATTTGTTTGAAAAGCAGGACGAGTGATGAATGATGTATGACGAATTGAAACATTCCTTGTGAAGGTTGTTGTTTGGTGCTACAGTTAAGAATAGGAAATGAGGATAAAACTGGTAGGCCACGTTTGTGGTGGTTCAGTCATAGACAACAGCAAACAAATTGCTTGCTATGTGGACATTTATTTATGCTCTTGAATAAGAGATGGAGATGATAATTACAAGGCTATAAATGAAATGTTTAGTTTAGTTTGTTGTGTAGGACTAAGTCTAAAACGAGTAATGATGAAAAAAACCCATGATGGATCGATGTAATCCCCACCACCTTTCCTCACTCCACAGCTTTTCTTCTCTCTCTCTCTCTCTATCTATCTCTCTCTCTCTCTCTCTCTCTCTCACACACTCACTCACTCACTCACTCATCTACTCACACAATGTACGTTGAGGAGGAGAAAGATGAAAAAAATAAATTAGAAAAAAAGCTGATTGCTTGAGAGATATGACAGTCACAGTAGCGTCATATTTTGTTTTATCGACGCTATGCAAGTTACTATTGCTTAACTGCTTATCATATAGTGTTATATTAATTAAAATTTACTGGCACTTTATTATTATTTAACGATATTAATAGTCCAGTTCCCGTATATATCAAGTAATATATAGTTGTAAGCTACGATTAAACCCCAATTTATATATGAAGGATATTAAATTAAATACATTCAAGCAATGCTAGTTTCAGCTCAAATACCTAATTACTCACTCAAATAGTTTGAGTCCACCAAGCCTGCTCAACCTCCAAATGGTATTTTACTTCACTCCATGCATTCAGATATAAATGACTTAAGCAAAAGATAGTGATCTCAACTAGCCGTCTCAAACCCAAGCCGGGCTTGTGTAGGACCTTTACACTCGAGTTCAAGCTTAGCTTGTTATTTTGAACTCAAACTCACTCATATAAGATATACAAAGCTTAGGCCTTCCTTGTTTAGGATCTGATATAATTTTGATTATATATATATATATAGGGTAGGGATACAGTACAAAAAATCTTATGGTACTAAATGTAAGGAGAGATCTCAACCATTGGATCTCTCTCCTAGTCAACAAAAAAAGATCAACAAAACATTTTAAATTCGGAATTAAAAAAAAAGGAAAAGGGTAAAAAGGACAAATCACCAAATAAACAGGGACAATAATCTCTCTCCTTCCTCACACTAAAACCCTAAAAACTCCACACAAAAACTGACTAGCGGCGGTGTCGTTCCATGTAGCTGACCAGCGGCGGCGTAGGCATCACGGAATGCACAACCAAAGGGACTTAACCGGCGGCGGCTTGTGCATCGCCGGACCCTATGCAAAATACAGCGTCGATGTGTGCATTCGGACCTACACAGAAAGCATCGGCGGCGTATGTGCATCTGAAAACGGAACATCGGTGCACAGAGGATCTACACAGAACCCAACGGCGGCGTGTGCATCTACGGGACTTACACATAAAGCATCGGTGGCGTGAGCATGTGAAAACGAAACATCGGTGCACAGAGGAAACGAGAGCAGGTAGGTGCGACGACCGGATTCGACTGATTCAAGGGGGCGGCGGATAATTAGGGTTCTTGAGAGCGATTAGGGTTCGACTGCTTCAGGGGAGGTTGTACGGCGGCGTCGCTGTAGGCTTCGAAGGTGATGCATCGGCGATTGCAGGGGAATGGATGGAGGCGGATGATTACTTCATGTTGTACGACTTTCTAGGGTTTGCAAAGGGGGGATAGGCGTGAGTTTATTAACATGGGAGAGAGAAATAAAATGTGACTTTTTTACCCTTTTAACAAACTTGCCACGTGTCAAGTCCTAATTTCTCCTTACATTTTGTACCTTAACTTTTTTTTACTTGAACCTAACTCTCTCTCTCTCTCTCTCTCTATATATATATATATATATATATATATATATATATATATATATGGGGAGGGTTCATGCGAATACTGTTATTAGTGCGAGAACCGTGAGAACCAATCTCGGCCGTTCCTTGGATATAGGAAGTTCATGGATGGGAGAGCGTGGATGGATAGAGTGTGGCAGGGTGCATGTGAGGAATTCATGGGTGGGCAATAACATTGAAAGAGGGGGAATTGGACGGCTCAGATTGGTTCTCGCGGTTTCTCGCACTAAGAATGATTCTTGCATGAACTTTTTCATATATATATATATATATATATATATATATATAGGGTGCGGTTCAAACGAGAACTGTTTTTTGTACGAGAACCAATCCTAACCATTAATCTAATTTGTTTTAATTAAGGTTTCTATTTAAGTGTGAGGGTAAAACAGTCTATAAATAAAAATCGTGCAGGTGACGGCGCCGCTTAATAGCAATTGACAAACAATCTATTTCTCGTCTCCCTGCGCACACTTTTCATTCACTCGCTTACAAATTGTGCAATGTTCAATTTTCACGGCTTTATTACCTAAAAGATAATGTGTACCCAAGCGACTATTTAGTATTTACACATGTACATAAAATTAGGGCCATAAACGAACAGGAACAGAGTTTTGTTCGTGTTTATTCGTTTAACTTTAGTCTAACAAACAAACAAATATATACCGATGAACATACAAAATTCTGTGTTCGTGTTCGTTCTTTTAACTTTTGACAATTTAAGAGAATTTATTGACCAGGTTATATGATACAAAAATCATATGAACTATGAAGGATAAGACACTATTAAAAGAAAAGCAAATCACTAGATAAGCAAATTATGCTATTTAATTTAAGAGTAATCTTGATATATTTTTTTGGAAAAAAAATAGTCGCGTTTTCTGGATTTTTTTCCAGCATAGCTCGATATTTGCACAAGTGCAAATTTTGTGTTCGTGTTCGTTCATTTAACTTTAGACGATTTAAGAGAACTTATTGACCAGGTTATATGATACAAAAATCATATGAGCTATGAAGGATAAGACACTATTAAAAGAAAAGAAAATCACTAGATAAGCAAATTATGCTCTTTAATTTAAGAACGATCTTGCTATATTTTTTTCAAAAAAAAGTTCGTGCTTGTTGGGTTTTTTTTTCCAGCACAGCTCGACATTTGCACACGTGCAAATTTTACACAAGTGCAAAATTTGCACAAGTGCATATCTATATCTGTGCTGAAAAAACCAGGTAAATATGTGCAAACTTTGCACTTGTGCAAATTCCAAGCTGTACAGAAAAAAAAAACCCAGTAAAATTTGCACTAGTGCAAAATTTGCACAAGTGCATATCTACATCTGTGTTAAAAAACCAGGTAAATATGTGCAAAATTTGCACTAGTGCAAATTCCAAGCTGTACAGAAAAAAAACCCAGTAAAATTTGCACTTGTGCAAAATTTTCACTAGTGCAAATTTCGAGCTGTACAGAAAAAAAACCCAACAAACACAAAAAAAAACTTTTGAAAAAATATATCAAGACCGGTCTCAAATTAAAGAGCATAATTTTCTCGTTAATTTGGTATAATTTTCGTAATTTAACACTTATCCGTTTGATGTATATATTAGTTTAAAAAATGCGGGGGTAATGTAAAAATGTCCAAACTACCCTTAATTAATTAAGGATAAGTTTGATTTGTTTAAGGTTATCCATTAACAACTCTTTAATCTCAACCCTCAATCTCTTTGATAAATGGCTGTAATTGGTTCTCGCAGTTCTCGTACGAAAAACAGTTCTCGTTTGAACCGTCCCCTATATATATATATATATATATATATATATATATATATATATATATATATATATATAGAAAATGGATCAATATAGAACCATTATTTAAACATAGAACCATAGAACCAATCTGGACTATTGAATCATCAAAATCAATTGTTGAGATTAAGGATGACATAATTGTAATTACCTCCCAACAAACCCACGTTTTTAATTAAAAAATACCCCCCAAAACTTTAAATTGTCATAACTTTTTAAGTTTTGTAAATTTTTTAAAAAAATTATACCAATATTTTAGTTTTTTAATCCTCTTTCAATTAAGACCACTCTTGCCATATTTTTCAATTTTTTTTATGAAAATGCAAATTTTGTTTTGCATTTTGGGTTGCATTTTCAGTTAGTTCTTGTTTGCATTTTCAGTATTGGTTTCAAAATTTGCATTTTTGGAAGCATATGCATAATTTGCATCTTCGATTTTTGCATTTTCGGTTTTTGCATTTTTGCATTTTCAAATGAAACCCAGGTAAAAATGCAAATTTTGAAAAATTTGCATTTTCAAAAAAAAATAAAGTTTCAGAAATATATCAAGTCTGGTCTTGTTTGAAAGAGGACGAAGAACTAAATCTAACGATATACTTTTTTTGTTAAAATTCTTAAAAACGAATGAATTATGATGAGGGTTTTTTTTTTAAAGTTTGTTGGAAGGGAGGGGGATGCCACGTGTCATCACCTAAAGTGGTTCTTTAGGTTCTATGTTTAAGTAAGGTTCTATGTGTAACCTTACCCTATATATATATATATATATATATATATATATATATATATATATATATATATATATATATATATGTGTGTGTGTGTGTGTGTGTGTGTGTGTGTGTATGTGTGTTATATAAAGAACATTTCTTAAACATAAAGCCTAAGAACTCATCACGTGACACATTGTTTAGGGGCAAAAAAGGAAAATTAGAATGAAAAAAAAATCACGGTGAATTTTACCATTCATTTCTATGTGATAGTATAGAGTTAGATCTTTTTGAGATAAAATGCGTCAATGTCCTAATCAAACGAGGCACAAGGTATTAATCATAAATTATACACTTGTATAAATTAACTTAATAATTCTTCCATCGTACTTTCAAATACTTGACATAGTCTATTGCTATCACATTAATACTTATATTTTATGACTTATTCATATATGATCTATACATTTTTTACTTAATTATCCATAGGCATACAATCATATAAAATCCTTATTTCTCATAAGCATAACCACATAATTAAATTATCTTTCATACTTCATCAGTTAAGTTGAGTTACTCACATGTGGCTCATAGCTTCTAATGTCTTCTCTTATTGTTTCTTAAGTCACATAATACCTAAGTAATAATAGTATACCAATTATACACCTTACATGAGGCATTAAAACCAAACTTATAATCTAATAGAGGCGTACATGGTATCTAAAGTGGTTGTGTCAACCTACATGGTTGTGTTCAAAGCTACACGGCCCGTGTTTCGTCCTACACGTCATGTGTTGCCCTACATGGCATGCGTTCAGCCTACATGGTCTCCCTCAACCTACACGACCCGTGTTGACATTAGATGAGCAAACTGATCGACAAAATCTTATTGTTTTCTGACCAAAACTCAAATATTTTATAATCAGGTCATTTCCAGTACATTTTTATCTTCACAACATCTAATAACTATGATAAACATCACAATAACACCATTTTGTAACACCCTAATTTAGGGCCTAGTTGTAAATAGTTGTACCTCGTGTTTGTGTAGTTGTACATTGACGTTAAACAAGTTGTTTAAGTTGTTTTGTTGATTAATTGTTGTTATTTGTTGGTACACGTGGTTATGTGGCTAAAGTTAGAAATGTTTCATAAATAGGAAATGTTGGTAAATAGTTGAACGGTTTCAAATGATGATTCCGAAAATATCTCCGTTAGTTAAAACGGATAAACCTAAGTCGAGTAGTAAGTTGAATAGGAGAACGAAATACCCTCGTGGGGTATTAAACCCACTTGGGTCGGTTTAAGGGAGGTCTTATCCCCTTCTTTAGCCAAAAACACACACAAACACATACAACACACATTCATACGTACGTAGCTACACACACTCACACACATACTTGGAGATTTGGAGAGAAATCAAGAAGGGAGAAAGGTTGCAAGTAATTCTACCTACTGATTCAGTGTTCACAGCTCGAATTAATCCTTGTAAGTAGAGTTCTTGATCTTTAGAAACCTAGTTCTTGAAGTGATAAAGTGTGTTGTGTCAATTGGAGGTTTAAATCATGAATTTGAAGTTGTTTTAAAGAAGGAATACATGTACTAGGTGTGTAATGTTGTTAGATAACATATGGTAGTGTTAGAAGTCGAGTTTTGGTCGATTAAATGGGTAAAAAGGTCGAGTTGCAGGTCTGATAGTTGAACAGGGCGAAGTTTACTGCGCAGACCCTTCCTACGGCCGTAGGGAAAAGTTCCTACCCCCGTAGGAGGGTGTTTTTCAGATTTATAGAAATTTAGCTCCTATCCCCGTAGGGAAAAGTTCCTACCCCCGTAGGGAAAAGTTCCTACCCCCGTAGGAGGGTGTTTTTCAGGAATGTTAAAATTAAGCCTTCTTTGGCCGTAGGAAAAGGTTTCTACGGCCGTAGGAGGATATTTTGTGTATTTTATGTGGTTTACCACCTACGGGTGAAGGAAAGAAGCCTACGGGCGTAGGTACATAACCTACGACCGTTGGTACCCAAAGAGTCGCTCCTACGGGCGTAGGGTACGGTCCCTTTGGCCGTAGGATTTGGTTTCTGGGAAAGGAACTCCGGCGGGCGTAGGATATATTCCTACGGCCGTAGGAGGTGTTTGGAAGGTGTCTTGCGGCCGTAGGAACTATTCCAGATTGCTTGTTGCTTGTTGTTCGTTGTACGTTTACGTAGAAGCGTTGATAGTACTTTTAGACGTTGACTGAACCTACACATGATGTGTTAGGTGATTCGGACGACTCCGTGTGCTCCTGGGATTCCCGAATTCATATCTGTCTCCTCTAATTTCGAGGTGAGTACCGGTTTTCCCATGAGTCTCAGTAAGTAGCGTTGTTTGTTGTTTGTTGAAATATGTTGTCGATGTCGCACACGTGCGTATGAGGTATGTTATACATGTTGCTATATATATTGTTGCCATGCTAAGTTGCTTACATGTTGGTTATGAATCGCATGCGTATAGTTGAACCCATTACGGGTAGTAGTTGTATATGTGGTACTAGTCCGGACTGATGTTGGCATGGTTAAGGTCAGCTTTCTTCCCGAAGGCTGGATCCCTTTGATGGAATAACGGGGATCAACGGTACCCGGTGTGCAGCACGCCGGGGTGGTCTTGCAAACCGCCGCTCCTTAACGTGAGTTGGGATCTTAACTTCAGTTGAGATCCGAGTTGTCGAGCTTCGAGCTTTGTAACGCGTTTGGTGGACTGCTCTTCGCTCCCCCACCATTGCGGATAGTTGTAGCTGATGGTCTCCAGTTTGAATCGTTGAGCGGGGTTCCCTTCCCTGCGAGATATGATTCCTACTTACTCGTTGGCGCGACACTGTATGTTAGGATAGCCTTATGTGCTGTCCCGTAGTTGGGATAACCTGCTTATTGATGCTTATGTGTTAATCTGTACTCACTAGCTAGTTGTAGCTAACGGTGCCTAAATTTACCTTTTTGCAGATGCGAAGTAGTTGGCCTGGTGAGGCGGTACTTAATGGTAGTTTGTTGTACATACCTTTTGCGGAACACTGCTCGTTGTAATTATATTGTGATCCGATGGTCGGTGGTGTTGGTTAGTTGGTAACACCAAACAGTTGAACTTGGCATATTTTTGTTGTAATTAACTGCCGAGTCAGTTAACACTTATCAAGCTTTGTTAATGACGTTTACTTCCGCTGCTGGCTTTTATTATATAAATTTAAAAAGCTAAAATTTTCCCTAATTTTAAGCGCGTGAAAACCGGTGTTACACATTTAATCATTAAATATCATTTAACCCAATCTATTAACCTAGTTGCCTATAAATTTTCAAGAACACTAACATTAGATGAAGATTACTTACAATATTTGAGCTTGAATCCATTAATGTCACTTGATTATGATCTTGATTCATCCAGGCAACTCTCCCCTTGTTTTTCTTTTCTCTAGAACTCCAGAGAAGAAATTGTTTGTGTGTGTTATCGTCAACAGAAGATAAGGAGGGAGTGGCTAACATATAATATGTTATTTATCTTAAATGTGGGTATCCAGTTCCCCTATTCAACTTACAACTTATTTATATTGCATCTACAAATCTCAACGAGAATATATTTAAAGTCATTATTATAAATCATTCAATATTCAATAACGTTTATCTATTTTCCCTAGCTTTTAATTAACATCAAATCTAACAATTTAATAAAAATGGGGTATTACAGTTACTACCGTACAAACTACCAAATCAAAAATAAAAAGCCAAATGAAATTTGAAATTGGAGCCACAAAGAAAATCAAACTCTAAATTTGAAGACATAAATAAAATAATAAACCATAAACCACTATCTACTAGAAAAATTGTTATCATTACATCTATTCGAGAATACTTGATTATTAAAATTGTAATCCGAAACCCCAAACCAATCAAGTTTTTTATTATGTGACTATAACCAAACAATACCGCTTGATCAAAAGTGGGTCTACCTGTAATGCGACTCGAACCTAACACTAATAAAGTGATACGAGCCGTACCCGACACAAAATTAAATGGGGGTAAAAAAGGGTTGACGTGAAATTACATTGTTACGGAAATGACACGACAATTTTTTGTTTGTTTTGAATCCGACCTGAATTAACAGCTTTTTTTGTTTGTTTTGAATTCCTCCGACAATTTTCAATGTAAGAGCCCTTGGTCTTAGTCTTAAAGAGAAGGAAGCCGGCAATAGCACGATAGCAAAGAGCAAAGGAAGTTAAGCGCGCAGAGAGAGCAGCGTTTGATTTAGTTAATTAATAATATATTTTTGGTATTAAGACAAATACTTTCGTGGAATCAATTTAGCAATTTAGCATTTTCTCTCTCGGAAATCTCGAGATGGATATCAATTTAGCATTTGCCTTTCCCTTGTACTAATCCACGTGAAACGGTCTTTGATCCTAAATATATACATAAGCCGTGTAGTTATCGGTTGTAATTCTTTGGTTTTAGTTTCGTTGTCTTGGAGGCCTGTTGTTACATATTATCTTAGGATTAATATCTTTTTAAACATTATATGGATTATATTTTCTTATACACATCAAATTAAATGAAATCGTTATATCAAAAGAGGTTGTCCCTTCCAGTCCAGTATTTCCGTTTCTAGAGAGAGAGAGAGCGCAAAACTAGTTAAGATTGATTTGAGTTCCTTTTTATTTCATAAAATTATATGAATCGTTATATTAATAATCTAATCCTAGTCTTTGTGTTATGTTGAAGGACAACAGTGTCTTGAGGAAAGATTTTAAAAGCCTTATAGTTAAAATAAAACTAGGTCATAGGTTCAAGTAAAAGATTTTTGAATAAATATAACTAGTTATGTTCCACTAAGTGAAAATGTTCTTAATCCATTATTTTGAGATTTGACCCTCAAACATACGACCACACAAGTGGTTGTTATTTATGCCAAAACCCATCTTTAAGGTGTAATGATTACAATAACTAAAATAGTAGTTTGATATTGAAATAATAGGAAATGACATACGCAAATAAATGCGTTTTAAGACTATTTTAAAAGAAATTAAATAATTTATATTCAAATCATAGGCTTTTATTTAACACTTTTCTTAAACAATAAAATAAACGTATACTCTAAAGTTATTGGTAGTCATACCTTTTCTCTACAGCAAAATGAAAATACATAACCATGGAAAACACATTCTCAATACATTAATTAGTATCACTAGGCTATTCTTTAACTGGTTTATTAAGTTATTTCTAATCAATGTGGCTTTATGAAAAAGTTATATTTAAATGATTTGTAGATGAGGATAAATTATACATTCTTAGAAACATAAAAATTATCTTACTATTTATTAAATTCATAAAATTTTAAATCCTTTTTTCTTTAGTTATCTCTAATTCTACCAATAGAAATCTTTAATTTCCTCTACTTTTGATTTATTTGGTTTTGTGTAAATCAAAACATAATAACACTTAATCTTTTCAAATAGTAAATGATTAACTGGCTAGATCATTGAAAAATGTACAAACTTGACATCAAAATTTTCAAGACAATATTATTATGAGCTAATTATTTGATTGGTATATTTTTTTCAGATTTATAATTTAGGTTTTATGTAATAAAAATGAGAATTTATGGTTAATTTTATAATTAAAAAGTGTTAATTATGTAATACTTATTATTTGTACTTGGATGTTTGACTCTCATTTTTATGATACTATGTTGGGTTAAAACCATAAAATAACGGTCTACTTTCTCTATTTTTTCATTGTGGTACGTCATGTTTTTTTTACACATTTGGCCAGTAAACTTATCAAAACCGTGTTGATGTGGCCATTTTGTGACCTGCAACCTGCAACTTGTTTTCAGTTCGTTTTTTTCGATTTTTGAGTCGATTTTTGATCGTTTTGTGTGATTTTTTTTTGTAGAATCTTGTAATTTATCATTATACCTTTTCAAATGACACCAAAATCATGAATTTTCGTCACGTATAGAGGGAGAATTTCGAGCTCAAAGTCTCGACTTTTTTGGGTTTTTTTTGAAAACAGGACAGAAAAAAAGACTCGTTTTTTGGTTGATTCTTAATCATTTTACATCATTTTTTTATAGATTGTCGTAGATAATCTTTTTACCTTTCAATGGACACCAAATTTATGAAAAATCATCAAGTGTAGGCCAAGTTATTGCTAATTAAAGTTGATAATGACCCTATTCGACACCCTTACGGTATTTCGATGAATTGACACATTTTAAACTAGTTTTTGTTTGTTTTTTTTGTACTAATTGATAGATAACTCGATTACCTTTTCATATAGTCAAGAATCATCGATTTTCGTCAAGTGTACATGGAGAATTTTGGCACCAAAGTTTGTTTTCGAAATGAAGAAAATTGGGGAAGAAGATGACCTGCTATTGCAGGTCAAAATCACCAATATGGGCACATTAACACGTTTTTTATAAGTTTACTATCCAAATGTGTAAAAAAAAACATGACGTGCCACAATGAGAAAATGAGAAAAGTAGACCGTTATTTTATGGCTTTAACCCTACTATGTTTTTATAATTTTATTTTGATCAAAGTAATTACAATTTATCATGTATCACATTAACATTTAAATGAAAAAATTGAGTATATAAATGATTAAATGATATCAATGAGAAAGTATGAAGGAGTTAAATGTTTTTTTTTTTTCTCAAAATAGTTAAAAAGATTTCGGAAATGGTTAAAGCAAATTTCAAGATGGTTAAATTTTTGTACTAAACTATGAAATTCAAATTTCATAAAAAAGAATATAATGATATGGCATTATGGTGTTATAGAGGAGGTGAATGTTTTTTTCTTAAATCTTAAATTATTTTTAAAGATATACTATTTAAATAATTTCCGCTTATATTATTACATACCATGTTTTAATGTTTTATAAAAATGTACCCCTGGTTTCCCCTTGCAATTGCGAGATGAATAAATCTCAAGCACAAGTTAGAATAAGAGTTGACTCAATCCACAGGTGAGAGAAAAGAAAAGTAAACTAAATCCTCCCCAATTTTTGTTGGTAATATTTCTCCTCTCTCTCTCTCTCTCTCTCTCTCTCACTAGAACTCATTTACCAGTTCTCTTTCGCATTGAAAAAGAAACAGTTCAGCAGATCTGTTGATTTCTTTAATGGGGTTTGTTTCTCGCATTATACAAAATACAAAATAAAATAGAACAGAACAAATAGTCCTTCTGCCATACCTCACTCATTCCTTCCCCACTTGTGTTTTATGTACATCATCACTATATACTTTTAACTCTGTGTAATGTAATTTGATCCCATTCTTAGCTCAAGAACAACCAACCCCCCTTTTCTTTTCTCTTTCAAGAAAACATTGGGGTGTAAAGATTCTGTTGTAGGATTCACTCGGCTCACTATTTGGGGTTCTGGGAATGTAAATGGGTTCTCTAAGTCCCGTGCTGCCGTTAAAAAGAGACTTTTTACTTAAATCTTCGTTACGAAATGACAAGAACAATCATTCGTATACGCATAGACCGAGATCAAGGCTTTCAAGGTTTATGATTTTGAAGAAGATAAATTACTTGCAATGGATTTCGGCTCTGGCTGTTTTCATCTTCTTTATGTTCTTGTTTCAATTGTTTTTGCCTCTTTCCATGGTTGATAAAGCGGATGGTGATTTCTTGATACAAAGACAGGATGATATTGGTGGTTTGGATTTATTGAAAGAAATTGGTGGTTTGGATTTTGGTGAAGATGTCAAATTCGTGCCCACCAAGCTTTTGATGAAATTCCAAAGCGAAAAAAGTAATAATGTTTCTTTTGGTGGGTCAACAACAGTGATGAGATTCGGGAATAGAAAGCCTCAGCTTGCTTTGGTGAGTGAGTATTTTAATACTATTAGCTGCTGCAGGTCCCATTTGATTGCTTCGTGGCAATCTTGTTCTTAATTGCCTTCCTTCATTTGGTTCAGTTTTCTATTAGTTTCCATTTGTTTGTAGGTTTTTGCAGATCTGTTGGTTGATCCACAGCAGATATTGATGGTCACAGTTGCAGTTGCTATGAGGGCAATTGGCTATGAATTTGAGGTGCTCTTTTACTCCTGGCTATATCATTAAAGATTGGGTTTTGTTCTGTGAATTCTTGTATTTGCTGACTACAGTTTGCTATATTTTCTGCCGCTTGAGTCATCATAAGCAATCAAAAAATAAGCGCAATGCCATTGTAGCATGATCATTTAGGCATGCTGGCAATGTCAGACTAGTGATTTGATTCAAGGCATGCTTTACATTGTAATAGTGCTAACCTTGTGTACTATGCAATCTCTCATATTGACTTTGTTAGGGTCTCAAAGATGACTTGAGTCATTTGACCATGGCTATTGAGACGCTCATGAATGCTACTGATTGAGGCGAGTTTGTATGCTGACCATCAAACCTTTTTTAAAGCTCAATATCATATTATTAGCATTTTAGCGCCAATATGTTATGCCTAGCTATTTAACCTCATGTTATAATGAAGAGGATGAACTGTTGCCTATGTGGGTATGTGCCCTACTCGACAACAAAATATGAGACGTTATATGTGTACTTGAATATGCATTTTCAAAGTGATCACTGTGACTTAAAGAAATCAAAATCGTGTATTAGATATTTTACATTCATTTTCAGAAACTCCTGACCAGCTTCTTTATGTCTTTTTTGACCCACTCACTACAATCAGAAAAATAAAAATCATTAGTGAGTCGGTCATTCTTTCAAATATTCTATCTGATCATTCTAATATAAACTTGGACCAAGTATGGGACAAGCAATGATATCTTCATTTCTCCTTCAATATAAACAGCAGAGTATGATTTTATATCAGTTCCTCTTTGTTTGTATTCATGAGTTAATCTGTGAGAATATCAGCTACCTTTTAGTGGAGAACCAACCAGAGCTGGTTGTGATTTGCATGATTTGCTTGTTGTGCAGGTTTACTCACTTGAAGATGGGCCGGTCCACTCTATTTGGAAAGCTATTGGGATTCCAGTCAATATTGTGGATGCTAACCATAAAACAAGCATTACAGTCGACTGGTTAAAGTATGTTTTTTTATGTATTCATTTTTACAATTACAAAAGAAAAAAAAGGTCTAGTTAATTCGCTTGGAGTGTATGCAATACCACAAGTTGAATCAGACCACACTTGAAATGCCTACGAACCATAGCCGAAGAACTTTGGTTCCTATAAATCTAATATTATTAGTTGAATAAATGACTCTGATACTAGGTTGTTATAAACAAGTTTGTGTTTTTAAACATTTGGTTTGATCTTGTAGCTATGACGGTGTACTAGTGAACTCTCTTCAAGCAAAGGATGTCATTTCATGGTTAGTGGATATAATAAATTTATATTGTGTATTAAGTTTAGTCCCTCTACACGGTTACAGGTATGACTGTTTACATCTTACCTTCCCCATACCCGTTTAGGCAGGATTGTGAATTGTTATTGTTGTGCCTTATTTACTACAACTCTCTATGTCCACACTTCTCTTTCTAGTATGAAAATTTATAGACCTGTGGTGGTTGTTATTCTGTTTTGGCCACTATGCCATCAAGTTAAATGTTCGTGCAGAAAAACATTTTTACATTGTGATTCTTAATGTGGTGATCACTTTTTTGTCCTTATTTTGTAAGAGACTGAATTTAGGTGGCACAGCCTTTTGCAGGAACCGTTTAGATCTGTACCTCTTATATGGACTGTCAATGAAAAAACTCTCGCCAAACGTGCTGCAAAATATGTCTCGAGTGACCAAGTTGATTTGATTGATGATTGGAAAGCAATCTTTAATCGAGCTACTGTTATTGTCTTCCCAAATTATGCCCTACCGGTATGTATCAGTTAATGCCCTTAATCTTAAAATATACTACTACTGTAGGCCAGTGGACATTTCAGTATGTGGATCCTATATACATACATACATACATACATACATACATACATATATATGTGATGAAAATGGAAATGAAAATGTGATTGTAGCCTTGTAGGTCCCATAAAGATGGGACCTACAAACTTGGGGCGGAATCATATGTTCTGTTTTGTATGTATTTGCATACCATGGAAATAAGATTGTACTAAGATGCGTACCAGGTCAGAAATCCTGGATCCGGATATTTCTTAGATTTGTCTGAAAAACTGTTTTATTCTTTATGTATTTATTTTTAAAAGGCAAGAACACACACCCTATGCGGCACCCTTGTCCCCAAAGGGATTTGAACCCACAACCAATTGGTTGGGAATACCTTTATACTGCTAGAGGGCAAAGACCTACTGGTTGGTTTTTCTTATTGATTTAATCTTACTTACTTTCAGATGTTTTATGCTGCATTCGATGCTGGAAACTACTTTGTCATCCCTGGATCTCCTTCTGGAGGGTGCAAAGTAGATAACTCAACGATCATTCATGAAGAAAATAAGCATGTAGATGTGAATATCGGGGTTAGCGACTTTGTTGTTGGTATAGTGGGTAGTGAGTTTCTTTATAAAGGAATATGGCTGGAGCATGCTCTTGTTTTAAAGGCTTTATTGCCACTTTTGGCCAAGTTTCCTGTTACCGACAGCTCAAGTCCTCGTCTCAGGATCTTAATTTTGAGTCAAGATTTAACCGATAATTACGGTGCAGCCGTGGAGGTAAATTTGTTTTAATGATTTTTTTTATTTTTTGTTTTCTCCTTCCCATTGAAAAAATTATTTAGCAAGTTTTCAACTTTAAGTTACTTAGGTGGTGTTTGGATGTCAATGTTTGTTCTTGCTGTTATTATTACTTAAATGATATTATGGGATTTGACAAATAGCTAAATGCTCTAATGTGACCGTATGTCTGTTCAAATTTTGCGTTTTTCATGCAATGTTTACTTATTTTGTTTTTCATGCAATGCTCTAATGTTAATGTTTATTCTCTTAGGAAATTGCTTCCAATCTTAATTACCCAAGGGGAACTGTGAAGCATGTTGCCATTGATGAAGATGCTGGTGTTTTAGAAATGACAGATGTTGTAGTATATGGGTCATTTCTGGAGGAACAATCTTTTCCAGACATTCTAATAAGAGCAACGTGCCTTGAGAAACCAATAATTGCTCCTGACCTATCCATAATAAAAAAACATGTAAGCTACAACCTTGACTTCTGACGTCAAATCAGATATTTATGTTATTTTTATGTATTTAGTTTAAAAAAACTGCTTTCTGTTTATCATCTCTGAAACTGGAAGTGGTTTCTTTGACTTTAAAATTCGAAGTATGTAAACTAATAATTTAATATTACATTTCAGGTTATTGATGGGGTTAATGGCTATGTTTTTTCAAAGAAGAACATAAAGGATTTGACACGGATAATGGTGCAACTGGTGTCCAAAGGGAAACTATTGTTTCCAGCTCATAATGTTGCATCAACCGGCAAAAATACTGCTAAAAGTATGATGGTATTGGAATCCATTGAGGGGTATGCTTCGTTGATTGAAAACGTCATGAAACTTCCTTCAGAAGTTGCATCTCCAGGTGCAATATCGGAAATTCCTTCTGACACTAAAACAGAGTGGCAGTGGCATCTATTTGAGGCTATTGCAGAACGTAAATATGTAAATACAACTTTGAGGATTCATCATTTCTTAGATAAGGTTGAAAGTCGATGGAATCATACTCTAAAAGAAGAGAGCTCAGCTGCTACTTCAGCCAATGATGTCTTTGTATATGCTTTATGGGAAGAAGAAAAACGAAACCAGATGATGAAAGCTAAAAAGGCAAGAGAGGATGACGAGGTAATGAAAAGAAAGAATTTTTATTTTGTATCTTTTGTGTGAAATCACATAGATTTGCAAAGTTTCCAATCTAGTAACTTTAATGTGAAATTACTTTCTGCTAATGAAAAGGTAGTTTAAGACATGTATCTTAGACTAGAGGTAGCAACTTCCACTCATTTTTCCAAATAATGGATCAAATTGGGTTATATTTTACCTCCAACTCGTCACATTGGTAAATTCATAACTAGCTATATGAGAAGTTGGTCAAATGGGTAGGGCAGGTTAAAAAGGTTAAAAGTCTCTTCAAGTTTAAAAAAGTTAGATTGTTATTTAAATAACATAACATCTGTAGCCATTTCTAATACATTAACTATTTAAAATATTTAAAAATAATAAAAGTAAACGTGTTGATTGGTCAACCCATCCAGAGCTGTATTAAATATTTGCCTGATCTGACTTGTAACCCAACCTGTCAGACCTGCTCATATCTAATTCATTATTATTAAAAAAAAAAAGACTCATTTGTTTTTGTCTTTAATATGCTAAACTTGAATCACCATTTTTGTGGGAGGAAATATGATCAATTTCATTTTGTGAGAATTTGAAGTTAATTACAATATGTTAATTATGAAGATGAGAACACTGGGTTCGCCTTTACAAACACCGCGTAGTCAGACCCTCCAGTTGATATTTAAAGACATCTGAGTTGCTGTTTTTTGTGTTTTAATAAATATTTGTATGTAGGCGAGGGATAGAAGTGAGCAATGGAGAGGAACATGGGAGGAAGTATACAAAAATGCAAAGAAAGCTGATAGGAGTAAGAATGAGTTGCATGAGAGGGATGATGGCGAACTCGAACGGACGGGTCAACCTTTATGCATCTATGAACCTTACTTTGGCCAAGGATCTTGGCCTTTTCTGCACCATAAATCACTATATCGTGGTATTGGGCTTGTAAGTCACTCCACTTTCCTTGCAAATATATAAATTCTCTTACACTTTGCATCTATATTTGACTTTCTTGCATGATTGTGTTTTCATTAATTATCTGAAGCTTGTAACAATTCTGTCTTTTTTTTTTGTCAAACATTAGTTTTTTCTGAATTTTTCCAGATATAGGTAGATTACCCTGGTAAAACCCTTTGGCATAAAAAAAATTAACCATGATGTAGTTATTTTCTAAGCTAAATTTGATGATATTGCAGTCTACAAAAGGCCGAAGACCAAGAAGAGATGACATTGATGCACCTTCTCGTCTTCCTCTTTTAAACACACCTTACTACCGAGACACCCTTGCTGATTTCGGAGCATATTTTGCAATTGCTAATCGTATCGACCGCATACACAAGAACGCTTGGATCGGATTTTCATCATGGCGGGCTACAGCTAGGGAGGCAAGTTAATTTCTTCAATACCTGCTTTCAAATTATCATTTTTATACTACAATTTTTTATATAAATATCTTCTTGAAATAAGTAGGAATCTTTATCTGAAGATGCTGAGATTGCTTTACTAGAAGACATTGACGCTCAGAAACATGGTGATGCTGTCTACTTTTGGGTCCGTATGGATACAGATCCGAGAAACCCGGGACAACAAGATTTTTGGTCATTTTGCGATGCTGTAAATGCTGGTAATTGCAAGTAAGGCTCCATTACCTACAACAGGAACAAGTCTCTCACTTAGTTTATCTGCAATAGGTTGATGTTTAATGTATGACTTGTACAAGGTTTGCATTCTCTGAAGCTTTGAAGAAAATCTATGGGATAAGGGATAACTCGAGCATTCTCCCTCCAATGCCTCTAGATGGAGGAGACACATGGTCTGTCATGAATAGCTGGGCCATGCCAACAAAATCCTTCCTTGAGTTTGTTATGTTTTCAAGGTTTGTAGCTTGCTTGTTTTTTGGTTAGTGATTTTGACTAAGAAATAGGAATGAGTGCTGAAAGAAACTCACTTTTTAATGCTTGCATGGATATTTGCAGAATGTTTGTAGATGCCTTAGATTCACAAGTTTATGATGAACATCACCAGAGCAGTTTGTGCTACCTAAGTTTGTACAAGGTAAGATTTTCTTTAGACTTTCATAACATAGAGGTTGCAAGTTAAATTCATTCATGTGAAAACAGGCTGATTCGGGTCGTAGCTTATTCATAGTTTGATGGTTTACGCTTACAGTTTTGGTATGTTGGCAGGACAAGCATTGCTACTCGAGGGTTCTTGAGGTTCTTGTAAATGTTTGGGCTTATCATAGTGCCAGAAGAATGGTGTATGTAAATCCAAAAACAGGAACAATGCAAGAACAACACGAGTTCAAGAAACGGACAGGCAAAATGTGGGTCAAATGGTTTGAGTACAGCACTCTCAAGGCTATGGATGAAGATCTTGCTGAGGAAGCTGATTCTGACCACCACCCTGGAAGGCGGTGGATATGGCCTTCCACCGGCGAGGTGTTCTGGCAAGGGATCTATGAGAAAGAACGGATCCAATTGAGAAAAGAGAAAGAGACAAAGAAGCAAAAAACCCGAGCCAAGATTCAGAGAATCAAGAACCGGACGCACCAGAAAGTGATAGGGAAATACGTTAAACCGCCACCAGAGAATGAAACAATAACTAGATTGGCAGCAACAAGGCTTTTCAGGTAGCAATGAAGGATGATTCTTGATAGCTTAGTGTTGATCATGTTCTTAACAGTGTAGTTGTAGCTTGATAACTTCAATTCTTTGTGAAAATCTCACCTTTTTTCATTATTTTTTTTTCTTCCTTTCTTTGGGTAAGATGAGATGCATAGGAAGAGTTTTTTTGTATGTAAATTGCCTCCTTTTTTCATAAATATTCTATGATGGTGATGCAAGTTTTAGCACTCTTCAAGTATGCAAAGTTTATATTTGGAATTAAATGTTTTAAAGAAACACTAGAATTTTTGCATTTTCAAGCCTGCCTTGTTCAATGGCTGAATGTATTCTTTATTTTCATAATTCATAGTTTACGACTGGTTAAAGGCGGATTTGATACATTACACGCTCTTAAACAGATAATTATAGCATACAAATAAACCATTATCTGAATACATAAATTTAACTGCTAAAACATTATGTATTTATTTTGATAAGTGATGGACTCCAAAAGACTTTTAAAGTTAAAAGGAATAAACAGAAACCCCGACCATTTGATCCATTAACTATTGAATTTATGATTCATAAATTGACAATGGTTTTTGTTGGAGTGGTTCATGAAGATTGGAGATTGGGCTTAGACATTTAATGTATCTTAATTATTATCTTAGATAAATATCCAGACACTTGCTTCAATTCCGTTGATAAAAAGACGCCAGAAAGCTCTCGAAAATCCTACACAACCACCACCACGACGCTACCTATACATAACGCCCTCCGACCCAATGGCGATTAATATCGAATCACCACACAACAAACAACACTCTACAGCATTTTATTTACACCTAATTAATTTGCCCGATTCTACTTTCCATCTCATCATTGCTATCTGTAAGTCTATTCATTTCTTCCTTGTGTAAAATTTAATTCTGATCCTTACTTAATTTCTATTGATGGATTCATGTTACTCTAATTTCACGCTAACCTACGTGCTGTTGTTCTGTCTATCCTTGATTCTAATTACTAGTTTGTTAGTCATTAATTTTATGTATATTTGTTGTTTTTAATCTCTTTTCCTAATTCTATGCTAGTCCCGAATTCGATGCCGCCAATATGTTTATATGACACATTTTAGCTTCACAATAGTGTGTACCATCTGGCCGGATTAGGAGGTCAGATTGTTGGTCATTGTATTGTTGATTCCAACTGGTTTTTTCTTTATGTGCTTTAAGTTTCATTTAGCTGTCTTATTATCCAAGTTATAGATTGATGGATATGGATTGTAATGGCTTCGATTCGAAATTGGGTTCTACACATTTTTAATCAAGTATATTCTGGGATACAGGATTCCACATGGCCAAAAAAATTGCAACCCCATTGATGATGATGAACTAAGATGTGCATTCTTCAATCAAATTTCTTTTTTTGTGATCCATCCACATGGCCCCAACGTATGTTTGTGTGTTCTGTTGTTGACTAAGACAGGCTAATCTTTGGTTGTTGATTGACTGATTCACAACTTTCGTTACTTTATCAGTCTGTCGGTCATATTTCTTCAACGAAGAACGTGATAATGTATCCTGCATGCATGTGGAGGAGGGAGTCATACCCTCATCATGCTGATTCAAGAGCCAAAGAGATCCCATCTCATATGAAAATGGATCTTAGCCCTCCCAACCCACTATATCAACCATGGCCTTATGCTGCCAACTATTGCTATCCTTTCCAACATGGCTGTTGCAACCATGGCTATTATGGTGCTGCTCCTTATAGTTTCTGGCCAGATTACACTCACTACACCCCACCTCCAGCATTCCACACTCATGGATTTTATCCTCCATCTCCAGGAGCTTATTCTGTCCCCCCACCACATTATTCTGTTGAGCAGCCACAGTACGATTATGACAAAAACAACCACGCCCCTCATCATTGTTGTGGATGTAATCATCGGGAGGATGAGAAAAAATTGAGGACTGAAGAGGAACCAGAAGTTGATAAGAAAACAAGTGAGTCTTTGGGTCCGTTACGGTTGAAAGACTGCCCTAGTTATCCTATCATGTGGGTTCCTCCTGGCTACATAAACAACACTAGCCCTAAGGTAAAAGAGGAAGATAAGTATTCTTATGATCCTGTTTCACCAGAGCTACTTAAATCTACAAAACAAGTTGGAAATGGTGAAATGGCCCAAGGTCAGCAGGGTGGAGGGGATGGCAATCGTTTCCCATTTCAGATATTTTGGTTGCCTAGTAACAATGATCAAGTAGGGAAGGACAACAAGGAGGGTGCTCTCAATCTAGTAGCTCAAAAGGGATTGCCTGATGAGAAGATGGCGAAAAATAACCAGGGTTCAGGCAGCGAGGCCGCATGCAACATGACTAGTGTCCAAAAGGTGATTCCGGTGAAACAAGTTGGTGACAATGAGGAAAAGCAAAACCCAGAAAACATACATACAAAAGTCGAGTCCGGTTCTGTTGTGGACAAAAAAAATAGACAATGGGGGCACAGAGGACAAGGCTTCACCAAAGACATCCAAATTACCTCCTGTTTGTTTGCGCATCGATCCCCTGCCAAGAAAGAAGAAGAGTTTACGATCACCTAGTCCTCATGGGGACAAAAACGGGTCGCCTGTAAATTCTTCTCAGCAACAAACACAGCTCACAGAAGGCTTAAAAATGAGCAACGAGGAGCAAAGTAAAGGGAATATCAAATCCATTAAGGTGAGAAATGATGGCACTGAGGTCGAAAAAGATAATCTTGGTGACGATGTGCCAAGGGAGGAAATGAATGAAGGTGAAACTGGAATGGTACATGGTAAAGGTGAATCTTGCAAAGGGATAAAAAATAATTTGTCAGAACATGAAGCAGCTCGGATCATACAGTCGGTGTACTGTGGTTTTGAAGTGAGGAAATCACAACCATTAATGAAATTGAGGCAGATTGGTGAAGTTGGAAAGCAGGTTCTCGAGCTAAAGAATCGGATTAGAGATCTGGAATTATCCTCATCTACCATAAGCATCGATGACAAGCAAAGACTAGTTATTGGAGAGACTATAATGAGCCTTCTGCTACAGCTAGACACCATCCAGGTATATCTGCTTTTTATTTATTCATGTCTAATTCTTTGTAAATTTAAGGTTGTTCAAGTAAATATGTTGGGAAGTATCGAAAAATGTTAATGGTGACTCGAGATTTGAGGATTGTAGTTTTACACCACATGCAAGCCTGTAGGTATCACCTTGATGATTGACAATGTAAACTTCATGGAAACCGGCCAAAGGAGCTTCGCTCAGTTAGTCTGTTAATCCCCCCAAAGTAGACCTTATAAGTAAAGGCTGCAGTTAGTTTTTCACCCTAGTCATCGCTAGGGTTTGAGGTTATAGTTTGTAGGTAGGTTTTTCCTCCCTACCATTGTTTTGGTCATTCACGCTAAACGGCTAAGCCACTAAATAGTATAACACCCATGAGTTTATGTGTTTGTAAGTCTGTTTTTCATCTCTATTTTTTAGAGCGTAACAAAGAAATTTTTTATGAAAATGAACTGTTGTAATTCTAGTCTTATGATATGCTATCTGGCAGGGCTTGCATCCAAGAGTGAGAGAGATTAGAAAATCTGTTGCAAAGGATCTTGTAGGTTTACAAGAGAAGCTTGATTCTCTAACATCTGAAGCCCCAAGTGCCATGTCTATCGCCGAACATGTAGATGATCCTATCCAAGATAAGTCTGATCAGGGACAGGCCCAATCAGGATTGGGTAAGGATCGTGAACACCAAGTTACAGAACCTCAATATGATGTTGATGCAGAAGCTTGTAATACCAATCTTGAGGTGCAAGTGGAATTCGATAGAAATGAGAGGAAAGAAGATGATGCCATTCGCGACAAGTTATGTCAGGCACCAACTCAAATTGATAGCACCAATCAGATTGTGGGTCTGGATCAATTTACGCATGAGAATCATGAAATGAAAGCTACAAAATCACAAGACGGTGGTGGTGCAGGGGCCTGTAATTCCAATGATGAGCAACAATTGGAATCCCATAATGGAAAGACTGAATATGATAAAACTGATGAGGTTGTGGGGTTGGATACATCTACATTCATCAATAATGAAGTCGAGGCTACAAATACTATGGACAATGGTAGTGCAGAAGCTCATGATATAAAAAATTTGGTTGAACAGAACACTGGAGAGCCCGATGTTGAGATGATGATGTCAGACACATGTGATGTGAAGTATAATGTGGAAACTTCAGTACCACCTCAAAATGACGGGGTATGTAATTTGATTCTCGAGCCACAAGTGGCCGAAGAACCAGAGCAAGAGAAGTGTGATCAGACAGCAGCCTATTTTGAAAGTGTGGAGTGTGAAGATGATGGCAATGCGCAAACATATGAAAGTGATGTTAGCATGGTAGAGATGAAGAATTCGGAATTACCAAAAGCAGGAGCAGAAAACGTGCATGCAGAAGAATCTCCCAAGGGAGGTGAAGTAAGCAATGCTAACTGCACTGATGGAAAGCTAGCGGAGCAGAACGAGAAGCTGAAGATGGTGGTGGAGGAGCTGATGAAAGCAGGGAATGAACAATTGGAAGTGATAAAGGAGCTGACGGGAAGAGTGAAGGATTTAGAGAAGAAAGTATCAAGAAAGAAGAAGATGAAAGCAAACAAGTGCAAGTCTCGTGGACGTTTTGTAAAGGAGGAGATGAGGGATTGCGTAGTGTGAGTGATATACTAACAGTCTTATGGCTGTTAAATGTACGTGTGGCCGGTGTGATCACAATTAAATCTCTCTTTCTGTCGTTTGCTTGCTTGAGTTTTACACAAGTTATTTAATGTATTATGTAATGGTAGTAACAAGTATTTTATATACAATCTTCTTTATAATCTATGAGGAATTTACTGAATTGTTGCGTTATATGTTGCAGAGCCGTTGCTGCTTAAATTTGAACAAGTATTTATATACAATCTCTATCCTCGATGACCAGATGTCCCTCGATTGCAACCTACACGTGTAGCTTTTTTTTTGCCTCTGTTCCAGTTCTTTTTTGTACAGATTCTCACTCAAATTCTAGTGTTCAGAAGATAATTATCGATTCAAGCACAATGGCAGCTTTCATTTTCTAAATATGATTCTCATTTCCTGTATTGTAATAGTTTTGAATCTTGAAGAATGGACATTTGATCATTGTTCGATTACATTGCTAATGTTTACGTTCGAAGTGAAATCTTATATTTGCCGTCTGTTATTCGCTCTAGGGCCTCGATATGAATGTGCTGTTAGTTATCTGAATCTGTATTGATATTTGACGAGTGGTCTTTACATCCATTTTTTGGCAGAGGGAGCTTAATTGCTCATAGATCAGAAAGAGTAATTAAAGAAGACAGACATGCATCCAACGGAACCATATATATATATATATATATATATATATATATATATATATATATATGCATGGTAAGGATACACTTAATTATGTTTAGTAGTTTGTATACTGGTGAGTGTTATCTTTTCAAACATCATGTTGTTTATAACTTTTAAATGGCATTAAAATTGAGCCTAGCTAGCTCAATGTTAATTTAGGTGCGAGGAAGTAAAATGACCAAGGACTTGTACATTATCTATGAATATGCCTCCTTCCTTGGGAAAGAGGTAAGTTTCTATGTTTCATTAACCAAAAATTCATTTATTTTCATTAAAATATAAATAACCAAAACTATATATGGTCTTTTGCTAATTATCTCATGTTATGGACTTGTTTCTTTCATTTTTCCTTGTAATTAATTCCAGTTCGTTTTTATGCTTCTGTTTCAAGGAAAATGTGTTATGTTGATCATCGGAGTATATAGCCCTTGCTTAATTAGGTGGAGCTAGGCTGTATGGCATCCGTTTTTCTTTCTTAATCCATCCATCTGTTTTTTGATCAGCAATGGCTCTGATGGCTTCTAAGATGTCTCTGTTAATTACATCTTGTGGCTGAACGTACAAGGAGTTGAAGATGATGATCTTCTCAACTTAAAAAAAAAAAAAAAAAAAAAGAAGAAGAAAAAGAAAATTTTAGCAACAAGGTGAAGATACCACTTTTGTCTTCAGTGAGCTAGCTAGGTGTCAATATATTTTTTTTCATCTGGGATTTAATTTTTGCTGCTTTTGATTGTTATATTAATAGAAGATCCCTTTAAACAAACCAAGTTTCTGGATGAAATCTTGTCTTATGAATGCGACACTAAATTTGATAGAATGTTTTTGCTCTGATAACAAAATAATTTGTTTATAAAGCACATGAATATTACCTTCGATCATCAGATAATTTCCAATTTTGAAATCTTATTGATTGATTGTATTGTTTTGTGAAGGTTGAGAAGATTGATGATGCTAAACAAGTCATATATAATGAATCTCTGCAGACTATCTAAAGTTGAAAGAGACGTTGAAGAATTTTAGAATGTTGCTAATATAATTAAAAGGGTTATTACTCTAATTAAGTAGGACAACAAAAGCCGATCATGAATAAAAAGAAGGTAGTACGTACTACAAATAAACAAGATAAGAGTCGATTGACTTGATTCCATTCAAACTAGCTAGCTGCAGGGCAGATCGACGACTACTACGTACGTTAAGCTCAAACAGCAAACATTTTCTTTCTTGTTTCGAAACGTTATTTGGGAAATCATAATTCGATCTCAGCTTGTTTCCATGATGAGGGTGGTCAATTAGGCAGTGACGATGAAGACAGTAGTTTAAAACGAAGATGGAGGTGAAGGCAGATGATTGATTAGTTGCATTTCCTCTAGACAAATCAATATATTCTCATTCTGCTTAACTTAGCCGGTTGCAAGCTTTGTTAAGTTGCAGCTAGCAATTCTTGTTAAACAAAACACCTACGTACTATATATATATATATATATATATATATATATATATATATATATATATATATATATATATATATATATATATATAAGAAAACCCAAAAAATCCTTATCGCCTAGGCAGCCACCTAGCTTGTTGAATTATTTATCAACGTGACTCATGAAATATATACTAGTATATGTTTCTTTACCTTCTGTGCATATATTAATTAGGTACATGCGGAGAATGAAATTGAATTGAAATAAATGCAGAGATCAATGGAAATACAAAGAAAGTGAATCAGTCCGTCACTTTCTCCATATTTTTCAAGAAATTCCATTTCATTTAAAATATATATATATATATATAAAGTATAAACAACATGAACATATATCCTGTACGTAGTCTGACCATCAAAATCCTTCATCCCCGTCTCTCTGATATCTTTTTCAGTTCTTGATCAATTCCACTGATCCCAATTCGATCAGCTAATTCATTCTTGTAATCACATATACATCCCCGGCCGGCCAATTAATTAAGATATTACACCACTCATGTACGTGTCTTGCATCATCATCGGAGATTAATCTTCAGAGAGAGACAGATCCATATATATATATGGAGACTCAAATTCTTCAACTACCGGAGGAGACGAGGATTCTTGAGATCAACTTGATCTCTGCCCAAAATTTAGAAATTCCTACATCTGCTATGATGCATCGTCGTCGTATGCACACCTACGCAGTCGCTTGGGTGGATCCCAACTCCAAGCTCCGCAGCGATCTCGATCGAGTCGGTGGCCAAAACCCTACTTGGAATGACAAGTTCATCTTTCGTGTTTCTCAGGACTTCATCAACGGTGACACCTCCGCCGTCCAGTTCCAAATCTACGCCGTCGGTTACATACGAGACTATTTTATCGGCACGGTACGTTACCTTCTGAGCAGCAGCCCTATCTCGTCTAGATCGGGATCAGGTTCAGGCTCCGTGATTGGAATTCCAGGCTTCTCCGCCCTTCACATTCGCCGCCCCTCCGGTAGAGTTCACGGCGTCCTAAATATTGCAGCCACAGTTTACAACAGCTCAGATTTCCCGTCCTTGACTGGAATCTCCGCTATCTGTTTCCGAGATCTAATTGGAAAGAATAACAGAAACGACAATGAACGGAGACTCTCAAGGTGTCTCAGTCATGTCATGTCTAAAAGAAGCGAACAATCCTCTGAAACCGAATCTTGTGAAGAATCCGTTTATTTCTCCGATGGGACAGACTCCACAACGTCGTCGTCGTCGTTCACCACCATAACGGCGTTTAGGGACGGCAATAGCGTCCGGTCAAATATTTTGAGGGCGGGAAAGAAACAATGGAAATCGGAAGGTGGTAGTTTGTTGTGTGGGCTGATGATGTCGCAAAAACGCTCTTTGGCCGTTGGATCAGAAACATCCGTGGGTTGAAGATTGGATGATAAATGGAGGGTTGAGATTAGGTTATTTGTTACTTGGTAGTTGAAGCAACTTCAGCTACTGTTTTGACGTTTCAACTGTCATATGGATTATTATGATGAACAATAATCTGCCTCCCATTGGGTAAATAGTAATACCACAGAGGCATGCCTATTGAAAAATTAGTATGTAAACGCATCAAAAAAATATGATGAATTTTTGTTTCCCTATCTTCCTTCTTTTGGTAATTTTTTGTATTAATTACAAAAGGTACAATACTACTATTGTTGTGGTGTATATATTACTTCTAATCAATTATGGTTTTCAATAATTTATTAGATGAATGTTGTGGTGTATAATGTGAAAATTCTATAGAATAATAACTAACTTTCAATTTTGTTTCACTAAAATTCAGCAACATATCCGTTTTTTCCAAATTTTCTTATATTTGTATCAACTATTATATTAATTTTAAAAATAAATTCTAATAAAAACATTAAAAAATTAATAAAAGATTTATATTTATGAAATAAGTAGAGAGAAGTTGATAAGATTTTGAAACTTATATTGATATGGGTGGATAATTGTGTTTGTGTAAGGCCATCAGTACCGTCTTAAGTTTACCCAGCTTACCCTGACAGCCACATCAGCTTTTTCTCTCTCCTACCCAATTTACCCAATTTGCTAGTACCACCTTCTCTCTCCTACCCTAACATTTTCCCCACTTTTTTTAATTCTTTTACTTCACACAATTTATTATTTAACAAAATAAAATATTTATAAATAAATTTAAACAACTAAAACTTCATTTCATTAAAATAAAAAAATTACATTACTAAAATTAAAAAAACAAATTACAAATATTAAGATAATTAAAATTTAGAACTCAATTACGAGGTGCTTCGTAGCCGAGTACTTCCTCGATATTAACGTATTCAAAAGATACGTGTGAAAATGTTTGTGAAAATGTTTGAGAAAGTGTTTGGTAGAGTGTTTGAGAGAGTTTTGAGAAAATGAATATGAAGAAGATGATTTGAAAATGGGTGAAAGTTGGTTATATATAAAGGGTTAAAATAAAATATAAAAAAAACAATATAACCGTTGGTTTCAATTTTCAAAAAAAAAAATTCTTTTTTTTTACATAAAGGGTTAAAATTAAAAAAAAACAATATAATCCGTTGAAACAATCGGGTGTTTATACCCGGCTCCAAAGCCCGCTAGCCACACCCGTTTCACCCGTATGGGTGTTTTTGAGTTACCCAGCCGAACCCGATACCACACCCGGAGGTGGTACGGGTGGCCTAAGAGAGTGTGTTAGTTGAGAAATATATTTTAAATAAATAAAAAATTAAAGTTTATTAGAAGAGAGAAATGGTTAAAATTTGAGTGAATAAGATTAATTTAGATAAAAAGAAGGTTGATGATTAGAGATTAACATAATTTTAAGAAGTTCTTAAAAGTTAGAAGGAGAGAGTGTTAAATGATTTATATAATAATATAGATAAATTCTAAAAAAACATTAAAAAATTAAAAATATATTTATGAAATAAGTAGAGAGAAGTTAACAAGATTTTGAAACTTATATTGATATGGGTGGATAATTGTATTTGTGTAAGAGAGTGTGTTAGTTGGAGAATATATTATAAATAAATAAAAAATTAAAGTTTATTAGGAGAGAAAAATGGTTAAAAATTGAGTGGATGAGATTAATTTAGATAAAAAGAATGGTAGAGATTAGAGATTGACATAATTTAAGAAGTTCTTAAAAGTTAGTATGAGAGAGAGTGTTAAATGGCTTATTAGGCCATGAGTTATACCCACCTTTGTCCTTTCCCCTACCCAATATCACATCAGCGTTATATCATTCATTCTATTCCTATCCAAATTAACTGTTATGCCACTCTTTCAAACTCTCCCTATTTTATTATTTTTATATTAATAAATTAAATACGCGTGAGTGTGTGATTGGTTGAGAGCGGGTGGGGTGGGGGAGTGGGTAACTTTTAGATCGAGTCTGGAGACCCGAAGGTGTTACTTGATTTCCCTACCCGAAGAAGGCATTTTGGTGTTCCTCGCCTTACCTAGTGCTACCCGATCCCATCGGGTTAAGCATTACGCAAGGTCCTAGCATTGAGTTTATTATGGTATGGGATAAGGTTTTTTAAAATTTTTTATTACTTTTAATTAACTAACTTTAGTTTTTAATTTGTTTAAGTCTTATTAATATTATTATATCCGATTAACCCAAATAAGGATTTTATTAATCATTGATCTACATTTCATGTCTTTATTTAGGTCACTTACATTAAACTTTTCTATGATTTAAATCACAAGCTCATGTTTGTGCTCAGGTATGTACTAGTCGATTCTTTAACAAACTTACGTCTTATATAGTGTAACAACTCATTGTCCCACATAGAAAGATTAAAGAAGTTTGAAACACCTTATAAGTTCAAAATTATGGGGTTCTAATAACTTCCATCATGGTTTTTAGTTGATTTCGAAGTTATTGGGCTAACTCATGGCTTTGAACTACAAGGTGGTACAAGTGGTATCAGAGCCATAGCCCCTCGGGTTGTGGTGAGTGTGGAACTCATGCATCTCCTGGGGTATGGATTCTGGGTACGTCGGATGCTTGACGAGGACGTCGGGTGTTTGAGAGGGGAAGTTTGTAACAACTCATTGTCTCACATAGAAAGATGAAAGAAGTTTGAAGCACCTTATAAGTTCAAAGTTATGGGTTTTTAATAACTTCCACCATGGTTTTTAGTTGATTTCGAAGTTATTAGGCTAACTCATGGCTTTGAACTACAGGGTGTTACAAGTGGTATCAGAGCCATAGCCCCTTGGGTTGTAGTGAGTGTGGAACTCATACATCTCCTGGGGTATGGATTCTGGGTATGTCGAACGCCTGGCAAGGACGTCAGGTGTTTAAGAGAGGGAGTTTGTAACAACTCATTGTCTCACATAGAAAGATGAAAGAAGTTTGAAGCACCTTATAAGTTCAAAGTTATGGGCTACTGATAACTTCCACTATGGTTTTTAGTTGATTTCAAAGTTATTGGGCTGACTCATGGCTTTAAACTATGGGGTGTTACAAGTGGTATCAGAGTCATTACCCCTCGGGTTGTAGTGAGTTGAGAACTCATACATCTTTTGGGGTTTGGATTCTAGGTACGTTGTCTTGACGTCTGACGAGGACGTCAGGTGTATAAGTGGGAGAGTTTGTAAAAACTCATTGTCCCACATAAAAAGATTAAAGAAGTTTGAAGCACCTTATAAGTTCAAAGTTATGGGCTTCTAATAACTTCCACCATGGTTTTTCGTTGATTTCTAAGTTATTGGGCTACCTCATGGCATTAAACTACGGGGTGTTACATACATAATCATTATAATGTATATATGAAGGGCTATGATTATGTGTTTTATGTGTACGAAGGGTTAGACATTTAAAAAGCTATACTACTATATAAACTATTTAACATTCTCCTTACTCTTTAATTTTAAGAGTTCTTAATATTCAATCAAGATAAAATTTTGATCATTCATTCTATTTAAATTAAGAGTAAATTACACGAATTGTCCCTATAGTTTTTTACAAATTGCACCGTTCGTCCCTATACTTCATTAATTACACTAGACGTCTCTAACGTTTACATTTTGTCACGCCTGCGTCCCTGGCACACCTAAAATGACTAAAATACCATTTTCTTTTTAATTTAGACTTTTCTTTTACACTTTTATTTCTTTTTTAATTAATAAATGATTATTAGATATTATTAATAATTAAAAAAAACTTCTCACATTCCGCTCCCCTTCCGTCAATTCCTTCCCCATCGATCCTTGCACCACCCCTACCATGGCACCATCACCATAACACACATACACACACACACACCCCCTATTTTTGCACCACCACCTTTTCACTATATAACACACACACACACACACACACAGATCGTCACCCTTTCAATGAAATTAAAAACACCCTAAATCCTAAGAACCAAGAACCCTAATATCGATCAATGAAATTAGGGTTTGAGGAGGGCGATTAGATCGAAGACCAGAACAAGATCCACACTTATATACAGTGGTCGCCCCATAAGGATGTGAAATGGGGCCGACCTAGGGGTTTCTGAGGTGGACTCCTTCGAGGAAGGTGATGATGGCGACGTTGGTGGTTGCGACAGTGAGAGATAGAGGATGCGACATTGGTGGTTGCGATGTTGGTGTGTGTGTGTTACAAATCTTGTTCTTGTTGAGCTTACAGTGCAAGATTTGGTGGTGAACTACGATGGTGGTGGTGGTGGTGTGTGTGTGTGTGTGTGTGTGTGTGTTTGAGTGAGAAATACGATGGTTGCAGCGTTCTTCGGCAAGGTGGGCGGTGATAAGGGAGAGATACAGTGGTAGGGGAGATGAGTTCAGAGAGAAAAGAGAGAGAGATATGGATTTGGGTTTGGGTTTATAATAATAATAATTTCAATAATAATAATTAATAATGATTAATTAACTAAGAAAATAAATAAAAATAAAGTTAAGGGCATTTTAGTCTATTTAACTGGACCAAGGACCATAGGCGTGACAAATTGTAAACGTTGAGGACGCCTAGTGTAATAAATGAAGTCTAGGGACGAACGGTGTAATTTGTAACATATCACAAGGACGGTTCGTGTAATTTACTCTTAATTTAATCTTTTCAATCAATCTTTAACCATTACATTCTTTCTCATAATTTACTTTAACTTTTTATTTATTTAAAATATATTCTCTCACACTAACACACTTTTCTCACACAAACACAATTATCTAACCATATCAATATAATTTTTAAATTCTTATTAACTTCTCTTTTTTTATTTCATTAATATAATTTTTTTTTCTTATTTTCATGTTTTTTAAACTTATTTTTAAGATTAATAAAATAGTTATATGCAAATAAAAGAAATTTTGAAAAAAAGGACATGTTGTAGAAAACTTTTTCGTGACATTAAATCGCGCAATTTAATTTCTAATTACATTTTTGAAAGCGACATTTTGTAAAAAAAACTATTTATTACCATAACATTGCGCATGTACGATGCTAGTTTTATATAAACGGTCAAAGGTCTATTTTATAAATCAAAATTTTAAAATTATAAATCAAAATTTAAAATTTTATATAAATCACATGAAGAAATTTGTAACTTACCCTAATAAAAATTAAAAATTATAGAACTAAAATGACAAAGGATGAAGTGGAAAGGTGTGCTTGTTTAGGCCGACACATACAAACGTGTCACATTATTGAGTTAACACGCGTGGATACTTTGATATAAATAATAAATAATATAATGTTATTTTGTGATTTCAAGAGAACCTAATAATTACAACTAAACTACCCCTAAAATTGCAGCACATATAGCTAGATAGCTACTCTAACGACCAAATAATCCATACTACCTCAAAGTTTAAAACCTTCACTCGAATGAATGAATGTTCCCACTCGTAAAACCTATCCAACACCATCTATCCTTTATATTTGTAATTTAAATTTTCTTTTAAATCACAAAAAATATTACATAAAATACATATTAATTACTCTAGTTTATGAATAATTTTATTTAAATATCTAGTTTTAATGAGTAACTAACTAGATGCATGAAATTAAACTTTTTAAAAAACGAGATGGAGATATATGCTTTTAGCAGTACATATCTTAGGTGTTTATACACTTACAAGCACTTTAAATAGGAGTATTTTAGTCAATTTATTTTTTACCTATCTAAGTGTTTTTAAACTTTTTAAAAAACGAGATTGAGATATATGCTTTTTGTAGTACATATCTTAGTTGCTTATTCACTTACAAACACTTTAAATAAGAGTATATTAGTCATTTTATTTAATACCTGTCTAAGTGTTTATTATTATTTTTTGAGTTAATTACAAAGATGGTCCCTGTGGTTTACGCTAAATTTCACATTTAGTCCTTTAAAATCGAAAATTACACTGATAGTCCTTATGGTTGACATGTTGTTTCACTTTTGGTCCTTTAGCCTAACTCCAGTTATCTTTGACTGTTAGTCAAAGGGTATATTGGTCATTTTCCATTTATCCTTGTAACCAAACATCCTCTATCCTCTTTCGTTCTCTTTGTCAATTAATTATTAATTAACTTGTAATTAAGATTAACTAATAATTAATTAGTTATTAATAAAGTTATTTAATATTTTCATACATATTAATTAGTGATTATCTTTAAATAATTATTTTTTATTTTAGTTATATCTTTTTTAATTTACTGATGTTCTTGATCTTTGAAGCGATGTTCTTGATCTTCAGCTTCAAGTAGGTAAAGTAAGAAAATGATAAAATAACTCAATGAATCTCCCTCAATCAAAACCACAAATCTGATAGATTATAAATTGAAATAATACAAATCTGAAAACTAAAAGCGATGGTTGGGTTTCAACACAAGGTACAAGGAAGAAGAGCGATGGCTGGGTTTCAACACAAATCTGAAAACTAATAGATTATAAACTAAAAACACACAAGGAAGAAGAGCGATGGCTGGGTTTAGCTTGTTTCCATCTACATCCACTTCAAAGACTGTAGATCTTTCATTTCCTCTCTCTAAATGCCTCTCACACCATCACCATTACCCCTGAAACAGCCGGCCACCGTCGCTCAGAGTGAAGAAACCACCACCGCCGTTGTCGCAGATGTGAAGAAACCACCACCGAAGCCGCATATGTCAAGAAACCATCGCTCACTGCCACAGATCTGATGAAACCACCACCATCACCATCACCATCGCTTACCGCTGCAGATATGATGAAACCACCATCATCGCCGTCTCTCACCTCTGTAGATCTGAAGAACCACCATCACTGTGGCAGATCTGCGTCGTTGACCAAGAAGCCATCACTGTGGCAGATCTGAAGAAAACGCCGTAGATCTGAAGACTATTTATCGTTCTGATTCTTCTACAGCGGCGAGGTCGTGTGGCGGTGATGGCAGTGCAGATTGAAGGTAGTTGTCGGCGGTGGTTGCTCGGTGGTAGTTGTCGGCGGTGGTTGCAAGGTGGTGGTTACCGGCGGTGGTTGACGGCGGTGCTGGGGTGGTGATGTTCTTCACAGGGAGAGAGGATTAAGATGGGGAAGTGTGGTGAATGTTATGTTGGAGAGGAGTTAATTATAAAAAAGGTACTTTAAATAAAGAAATAGAGTTAATAGTGTTTGGTAAAGGGGATAACAAGCAAAAAGACCAAAATACCCTCATGTGCAAGGCACATGAGGGACTTTTAACGGTTGAACTTAACGGTGGTTAGGCTAAAGGACTAAAAGTGAAACAACATGTCAACCATAAGGACCATCAGTGTAATTTTAGATTTTAAAGGACTAAATGTGAAATTTAACGTAAACCATAAGGACCATCTTTGTAATTAACTCTTATTTTTTTGAGCAACAAACAAATTTTTATCAAAAACCAACAATTACAAGTTTTTAGAAATTAACTTATAATTATCTGAAACTTTTTTCATACATTTATTTTTCTTTGCAAAATAATATGTGCAACAAAGATACTTACTATAAATATTTACGTACTTATAAACACTTAAATGAGTAAATAATAAAATAACTATGGTACATTTTATTTAAAATATTTGTAAATATATAAACACGTTATTTAATTGTAATAAAAAGGAACCCATGAAAATTAGTAAAACCTTTCAATGTCGCTTATTAAATATGAGTAGGAGTATATGACATATATTTATTGCAGAGTAAAGGGGCCAAGGTTGAACAAGTCTTTAGGGAGAGAAATTAAGAGGACCAAAGGCATTGAAAGGAGATATATTGAAAAAAAAGAAAAACAAACAAGTGAAAACAGTTGAGTAGATGGGTAGTCACAAAAAGCAAGAATTGTTGGGAATAAAGTTGAAAAATGGGATTTTAATCTCCAAGGCCAACAAAACCACACCTTCACCCTCTTGGAAATCAGGGTTTCATAATCATAATAATTCTTCTTCTTCTTCTTTACATCCCAATTTCTCAATGCACACCTGTGTTTCTGCTAGAAAGATTGGCGCAAATCTCTGGGAAGTTCAACCCCAATTTAACTTCAACAAAAACGACGTTGATCATGAACCTTCTAATAGCGCAAATCATGACCATGGTGATCCGATCCATCGACGTCGCCGGCGACAACGCAGCTATGAGAACGAGGGGCTTCCTGTTTCCGATCAGTTGCATCAACACCCTTCTAATAGCGATTCAAACCCTGTAAGCTTCTTCGTTTTTTTTTCAAGTGATCGTTTTTTAATGTCTTGTTGTTATCAATTCGAAGAAAGGAGACGCCGTCACCTCCGCCATGAGGCTTTCTGATCAATTTCAAGATATTAATGTCTCCTCCTGATACATATCCACAGCCAAGCGACTCCTTCTCTCAAAGTTTTATTGTTTATTACGTATATTCTTTTTGCACCAACTTTATAAATAAAATAAACTACAAAATAATAATTATAAAAAACAAATATAACATTGAGTGAGTGTTTGAATCTCTATGCTGAAATTCATTATTTAATAGTTATACTTTTAGGTCGTAATTCTTGAATATTACCCACGTATAAAACTTGTTATCGAATATGTTTATTGATATGTTAAGTATTTGTTACATATATTATATCATCAACTCAAATGCAACCATTTTTGTTGTGTATTTGAGCAAGAAATGATTTATTTTCTCTAAACACAAATTATCATGGTTACTTTTCATCCATTGATCTTGTTACACGTATATATTGGACTTGCTAATTAAGATTAAAGAAACAACTGTTAAAGAAGTTGGTACAACCTTATACTGCATCATACGGTGTGTTTGTAAGGGATTAAGCATTCTTGTTGCATCTTCTTGACTGTGATGAGCTTCTTGCTCAAGAAAAATGTTTGACCTTTTATAGTCAACCATATACCGATTTCTCTGGTATAAGTTTGACTAGATTGTTATTTAGTCTAATGTAGCAATAAATTTTTAGTTGAGGACCAGAGTAACTCTTGTCGAATTTAAAGTTCAAATCTTTGTTCCCCCTTTTCTTTTCAGATCCAGCAAGAAATGGAGAGTAGCTTGAGAAGAAATATTGTAGAATTACGACGCCATTTATCAGTTGATCAACATAGTCAAGAGCTGCGGCATACATCATCTGCAAGTTGTTATAGTTCAATGCAGGTAGGTACTGCAGTCTCTCATTACACGTACATTTATCTCTGTAACAAAATATAACTAGCATTTCTATTCCTTTATTTTCTTTTTAATTGAACAGGTAACACCATATGCTTCTGGTTACACCCTTAACACATCCATGCATTTGCTTAAAGTTCTGAATCGAATTTGGAATCTTGAAGAACAGCATTCGCGCAACAGAGCTTTAATTAAATCATTGAAACGAGATGTTGAAATTTCTCAAGCACAAATCAAGACACTGGTGGAAGAAAGGAGAATGGCTCATCAAGAGATTGATGAATTGAAAAGGTCAACACACGAGAGGAAACAAAAGGCGGTCCGGTCAACAGAAGACGAAAAATCTTTGTTTATGCGAGAGAAGAAAGCTCGGATTTTGCTGGAAAGCTTGTGTGATGAGTTTGCAAAGGGGGTGAGAGATTATGAACAAAAGTTGCGATTGTTACAGCAAAATCAAACATTTGTGAGCGTGAAGGAGCCGGATAGACTCATCCTTGATGTTTCTGAAGCGTGGCTTGATGAGCGGGCACAGATGAAGTATGATTTATCATCGATTTCTGATAACTTATGCTGTGAAATCGAGATGTTTCTTGAAGCGAAAAAGAAACAATCTTCAGACTTGATGTCAAAAAGGGCACCCCATGGAGCCACCGAACCGTCTCCAAAAGAAATGATAGAACAGGGTCCTGGTGCGACAGAGGCGTCTTCAAGGCGGGGTCGTGAGGGTGGAACATTGATGGCAAAGTTAGTTGAAGCAAGGTTAGAAAGCCAGTTTTTAAAAGCAACAAGTGTACGTAAGAAGAAGGTAGTTTAGGTTAATTAGCCCAATGTTTATTGCTTTAGATTTCACATGAGCCTAACCTAAATTAATTTATAATAATAAAATTAATAATAAAGAAACCATCGTGACTTGATTTATCATCCAATTAAACAATTTCCTGCCAGAGTATGTATAGTATAAGTATAGTTGGAGGAAGAGAAGAATATTGAATGGTGTCTCTGGCTACAAACATATAAAAAATGACATTCCCAACTTAAATTTGCTAGCTATATATAGCAACAAGAAACTATGACACAATGTTGCATTCTTTTCTTCTGTTTGTAATGTATTTTTAGGGGTCTTTAATACTAATACCTTCTTAACCGAAAAACAAAACACACCCAGGTATGAATGAATACGATTTTCAGTTCCGGTTTTTACTGAAACATAATTTGATTATTGGTTTCCTTTTCGAGTTAAATATTGGTCCCTAAACTATGTCCCTTATTACACGTATGGTCCCTAAACTACGTTTATTACACTGTAAGTCCCTAATATATGACTTTCCTAATCATTTAAGAAGACAATAATACCCTTTTCAATTCAATTTTTTTTACTTTTTATTTATTTAAAATTATTAATTTATATTAAAATAATATAACAAAATGTTAATAATAAATAAAGAGTTCTATCCTTGTTAATTTATCACCCACAACCACCGGTTTCTGCCACCGTTTGTTTATCACCCCACCACCACTAGCCACCTTCTTCCACAAACCACTAGCGGCATCACCGTTTACCAAAAGGGACCATGAAAAAGACCACCAAAACCTATGAAAAAGACCACCATGAATAGAGTTGAACACAGATCAACCTCACGAAAACGACCACCACGAAAAACCCCACCACCACCATCGAACAAAGGTCTGAACACAGATCTCAAATCGAAACCCTAATCAACCACCATGTATATAGTCTGAACACAGATCAACGACCACGAAAAATACCACCACGAAAAACCTCATCAGCATCGAACACGGGTCTGAACACAGATCTCTAATCAAAACCCTAATCAACCACGTAACACAGATCTGAACAAGATCTCAAATTGAAACCTTAATCAACCAAAACCCTAACTTGAAGGAAGAGAGAGAGATAGAGAGAGAGAGAGAGAGAGAGAGAGAAACGACGGTAGTGGTGGTAAAAAACCTTCGGTTTCTGATCATGCGGTGGTGTTCTTCTGGCGAAGGAGACGATGGTCGGATTTGATGTGGAGGTGGTTAGGATTTGATGTTATGCATAAAACCGTTTACAGGGGGTGTATCAACGGTGGGTGGAGGTGGTCAGGGTTGAGAGAGAGAGAAAGACGCGGCGGGTAGTGGTAGTTAGGGATGAGAGAGAGAGAGAGAGAAAACGAGAGAGAGTAAGGTGTTTGTAGGCGGTGGTGATGCGAAAAGGGGAGATCGTTGGCGGCAGCGGCGGTTTTCTCAAGTGAAAGGGTGATGGGTGGTGGGTGACGGTGGTGTCTTCAGGCGAGGTAGGGTTGAGAAGGAGAAAGGGGGTGGCCGGTGGAGATTAAGGGAAAAGGGTGTGGGTTAGTGTGTGTGTGTGTGTGTGTGTGTGTGTGTGTGTGTGTGTGTGTGTGTGTGTGTATATATATATATATATATATATATATATATATATATATATATATATATATGGGAGAGTTCTTGTAAGATGTATTTAAATGTAAGATGCGTAAGATGCAATCTCAGCCACAAGATTTCATCAAAAGTCAAACAGAAAAAAGTCAAAAACTATTAAATTTAACTGCCAATTATAAGAGCTTTAAGGGTAAATTAGGCAATGAAAAATTAGTAATAATTAAAAAAATATATTACCTTCCATAGATAACAACCATGATTCATCCAAAATAATTGATGCAAACCAAATTTTTTGATGAAGTCGTTATTTAACACATTGACAAAGACAAACACACTGGTTGAATTTTATTGACAACTCAGAGCACCAGAAAATTGATGAATAACACTTGTTTGTTTCACTACTTCATGAATTGATTTCATAATTCTATCAATCAAGAAACCAACTTGAATTGATGAATAACAACTTCAGATGAAGAAGACAGACTAAAAGCAACAGATGATAACACTTGTTGAATTCTTAATCGAAGAATAACAACTAAAAGCAATAGATGATAAATATGACTTACAAATAAAAATTGATGAATACATGATGAACACTTATACCTAAAAATAAATTGATGAAATTGGAGAGATAATGAACACATATATGATCTTCGTGCATTATTTTTCAAATATCGGAGCTCCAAGTCTCATGTATTGGCTTTAACAGTCGGTATCTCCTACGAAAAAAACCCAACAAAATCTTCGGTGTATTGATGATGTAGAACAAAGACAACAGCAAAATCGAGGCGTACAGGAGGTCGGTTTTGCGATTACCGTCGAGCGATGAGGGCAGAGCAGGGAGATCGGTGGCATAATCCTCCGTAGTCCTCCGGCAAATCTGAAGGCGACGAATCTGAAGGCGGCAGGAACTCATAGTCCTCCGGCGATTCTCGTATCGACATTGTGTATAAGGATGACATGGGGCGGCGATTTTATGTGGAGATGACAAGAGAGAGGGGGCGGCGGCTTTGTGTGGGAGACGACCAGATTTGAGCGTCGACTATGTGGAGGCGGGGGGAAGAACGACGAGATTTAGGGTTATTTTATAATTTAGGAAACTATTTTTAATAAATATTTAATGATTAAATTGCCTATTTTGCCCTTTTGTAAAAAATGACATGTGTCACTAATAGCTTACATCTTACACATCTTACACTAATTCACATCTTATTTTATATATATATATATATATATATATATATATATATATATATATATATATATATATATATATATATATATATATATATATATATATATATATATATATATATGTGTGTGTGTGTGTGTGTGTAATTAGTTATTAGGTTTAATTTTATTTTTAAATTATTTATAATTATAGAAAATATTAAAAAAATAAATAAGGGTAGAATTGTCTTTTTAACTTAAAAAATAAGGGCATTTTAGTCTTTTCACTTGTACAAGGGACTATTAGTGTGACAAAATGCTTAGTTCAAGGATTCCCAATATAATAAACGTAGTTTAGGGACTGTAGGTGTAATAAGTGACATAGTTCAGAGACCAAATATGTAATTAACTTTTCCTTTTATGTTTTTTAAAACCGAGGAACTCCAATGTAGATGATATCTTGCGATGTAAAGTTGAGTTGACATCAAGTGTGGAGAGCGCACCGAAAAAATCGTTCCGGACCTCCTTCAAAGGAAAAGCTTGAAAACCGGACCGCTCCTAAAACGCCAGTCTTTATCCCAGTCCTATAAATCAATCCTCGTCGATTCAACCGCGGTTCCAAAACTGGTCTAGAACTGAACCAACTACGCATTTTTTACCTGTTAAAGTTGAAATTTGCTTGCGACCCGTGAAATTTTTGTGGACTTCTCCACTAGGATTCCTTAATCGTGTATCAATCATCACTCATGTCGCGACGTGATTTAAGATTTTCAGAAACTTTGTACCTTTTTCTTCAATTTTCACTCTACCTTTCTATTAATATCTACCTTTCCAACCTGAAATTTAACAATTAAAAGCAAGAAGTACTTTATATCTCATTTTCACACAATAACATAATAAAAACAAAGATATATTGTAAATATATGTATGTATTTTAAGCGATATTATAAAGCATAATATATTCAAAGAAATATAATACTTGTCAACTAAAACGATATCAACAAGGGATGGATTGCCCCTCGCAACGGTTAAATTCAAAGTTAACAAATTTACAACTAACATATATTATATGGATTCTACGAATATTACATATACTATTTTCATGATTACATTAGTTACATATATTCCAATTGAAAAATATTATATTTTCTTATTATTTTTTATAATTAATTTTCTTATTATCATAAATAACATACATAATACATTAATTTTTATTTCTTATTTCTTCCAATGATTTTGATACTTATGTTAGAGTTGTATTCAATATAGTCCATCTTTTTTGTATAGTCCTGAGGGACAAATCTTAGCCACACGATCAACAAAGCATTTTCCGGCGATCCCACCGTCGGATCATCGTGATTTTTGGTGAGGGTGATCGGTTTTGATTCCTCTATATTGAACATTTCACACTTGTGTTAATCTTATGAGTAAAAAAATATATAAAAAGACATTGTAAAAAGATGTCATTCAATTTGTTTTTCTTGTACTTTGTCCAAACGTAGCTTATAGAATAACATTATTATTTACCAAAGCCTTTACTTTCACAAATTTACAAAACAAACAAAATTAGTATTTTTTTTTTACATAATCCAATTCTTGCGTATTTCATTGATTTAAAAAAATATTCTTACCCTATAGCTTTGACGAAAAAATGTTATCAAAATACAAACTTAATTTAGCATATATTAAAATTGTAGTTCTATCATCAAGTATAAGAATAAAACTGAATAACATAATAATAATAATGATTTGTGGCACCGTTTACAGTTCCGCTTGTGTGGTTAGGTAGGTGCAGTGGTAGTGGTTCATTGTTCGAGCATGGTTTAGTGGTTGTGGTTTGTGATTCGAGTACCTTTTTGTGTTTCATAGTTGGTGTGATTCAAGTATGCAAATGGTTTGTATCTGGTTGATGGTCATGGTTAGTATGGTTCATGGTTCGAATGCGGTGTTTTGAATGTAGTTCGTGAAGTTAGAATCCAGTTTTAGTACTAATTTTATTTGATTGATTTTTTATAACATCTCTTATTATCTTTTGCACCTTACAAAAATAAAATTTGTTGTGTGTCTATAATTGTTTCTATTTTGTGATAATAGTAATATTTGCTTTTTAAGAAATAAATAACAATTAAGTATAACAAATTATGACCCATTATTTGTAACGTGAACTATATTTGATTAAAGAAAAGTTGAAGAAAGCAAAATAAAGAAAGTTGAAAGGATAAAAACATATTAGCTAATAAAAAGTTATTGGGAAGTACCACCGCCTTCACCCACCCACGACCTCTCTTTCTCCCACCGCAGAAAATCCGCCATTATTCCACAACTGGTCAAAAGAATCCGGAGGAAATAGCACCTGCGTGAAAGGCCAGCGAGCATCACTTTACGCAACTCTCCCTTCTCCTTCTCCTTGTCTTTATTGTTCACATCTGCTTCCACAAAGCACTGCTTAGATCTACCGCCGCCGCCGCCACCGTGTAGATCTGCAACAGAATTCACTTACAGTTTTCATTTTCAGATCTTACCGTCACCCCGCCTTCATGTGCAACGGAATCCACTTGAGTAATGATTTTGTCGTCACTATAGAATCTACTATCAATTTTCGAGTGTATCACTGTTTACTTTCATTTCCCATTTAATTCTCGTGTTTTTCTCGTTTTCTCCTGAGAAATTCAAATCGAGAGATGAAACACAATTACGAATATACCCCTGAAATTATCGTGATATATAGGGTAATTAGTTGAATCAAACGTGATCCGCAATGAAGTGTGGTTTTAACACCCTTGTTAAGAATCAAAATGTATCAATAAAGTACTTTACCAAATGTAATGTTATTTTTCATAACAAACTTTTGTGTGTAACTTTATAAAAAAGTAAAACTGAATCAAATAAATGTTAAGTGAAACTTATAACAGCAACCGAAAAGATCTAATTAAGTGATATCCGAATGGAAAGACCACTAGACCAAGCTGGTCTAGATCGAACTGAAAAAAGACCAGATCACTCAGGAACCTGACCATAATATGTGCACCTCTAAGTAGGGGGCATCCATTTTGTGATCCAATATAATATTAGTGGTTAGAAAATATAGGAGAGCAAGAAGGAAGAAAAGAGTAGGAGATCTAGAGGAAATTAGACACATCAAATCCGATCATCGACCTTCCACGTTTCAATGGGACTATTGGCATCATCAAGACTGTCCTATCCATTTAGTGCTTGTCATGTAATTAAAACTTTTAAAAACTTAAAAAACTAGATAAAAATATTATATTCTTTTTCTTTAAATCGATAAAAATAATTTTTATTGTTAAAAAGAAGTGTAACTTTATAAATGGTTATTGATTACTTAAAAAGCAAACTCATAATTATTGAAGTCAATTATTTGACTTTTGACCAGGTACTTTTTTTTTTTTTTTTTTTTTTGACCAGGTACTTAATTGTAATTCCAATCCAATGACATACACGCATAGGTTCTTTCCGTACAAGCTGAACACGGTTTCCATTTTAAATCTTGACAACTTGGTGGTGCATATTTCTCCTACATGTGAAATGTTCAATATAGTCCAAAGTTTTTGTGTAGTTTTGAGAGATAAATCTCAGCCACAGAATTAACAAAAATGCAAATGCCCAACAGCACCTCGGGACACCACCACTGCCGCCGACCACCACCTCCGGCCACCCCAATCACATGTGATTGAAGCATAATCACATGTGATTGCACACCGCCAACCACCAACACCGACCATCACCTCCGGCGACCCAATCACATGTGATTGAAGCCACAATCACATGTGATTGTACACCGCCAACCACCACCATCGACCATCACCTCCGTACACCACCACAGCCGCCGACCACCACCTCCGGCCGCCGCAATCACATGTGATTGAAGCCACAATCACATGTGATTGCACACCGCCAACCACCACCACCGACCATCACCTCCGGCTACACAATCACATGTGATTGAAGCACAATCACATGTGATCGCACACTGTCGGCCACCACCACCACAACCGACGTCCAGATCTTTTTTTGAAGCATCAAATGACGAATCTGAGACCAAATCTGAACTCCTCTCATCATACCGAGTTGAACCACCACCATCCCACCCTAAACAACTCCGGCAGCCGGCGAATTTAGCCTCGTCGGCGCCGGATCTGAGAAATAAAATGCCGGATCTTTTTTTGAAGCATCGAACGACGAACCCGAGACCAGATTTGGACTCCTCTCATCAAACCGAGTTGAACCATGTGCGCCACCACCATTAACTCCGGCCGTGGTGGTCGGATTTTGCAGTGGCGGCAATGGTGGCCGGATTTTGCTCGATTTCTCGTTAATGGAGGATCGTGAGGATGATCAGGCTCCATAGTCTTGTAGAGGAATCAAAACCGATCACCTTCACCAAAAATCACGATGATCCGACGGTGGGATCACCGGAAAATGCTTTGTTGATCGTGTGGCTGAGATTTGTCCCTCAGGACTATACAAAAAAGATGGACTATATTGAATACAACTCATCATATTATATTCTCTTTTTCTTTCCTAATTTTCCAAACTTACCTTTTTAATTATTTATTTTTATTTTATTAAACATAACAAAAACTAGAATTCCGTAAACAAGTGAATGACACTTATGTAGAGCAACAAGTGAGTAATCAGGAGGGAGATAAGATGCAAATGTCGTAATAACCAATGAAAGCTTCAAACTCACATGGTGTATATGTTAAAATCAGAAACACGATGAAAGTGGGCAATATGATCGGGTTCTAAATGGATGGTTTTGAAGAGGAGCTTAGGAAAACAATCCCTAACTATGGAGATGTTTGTTTTTATCAATAAAAGTTCTTTCACTCAATGTTAGGGATGGTTGCAGAAACAAAGCAGTCGTGGATAAAAGATCTTAGAGTTGGAAATAAGGTAAATTTTCTTGGAATTTAAGAGTCTTTTGTTATATCTCCCGATCCCTTCCTTATTAAAGCAATTTGGGGAAATTACCAGTTTGAATTCGATTACGTGGAGGTAAGGGGGAGATCCGGAGGAATTATCTCTATTTGGAATCCTTCACGTTTCTCTAAAATAGATGTAATGCATGGTAGGGATTTCCTGGTTGTTTGGGGTTACTGGGTAGGTATTAACAACAGATGTGGTTTCATCAATATTTATTCACCACAATGTTTATCCAGTAAGAAAAGATTGTGGTTAACATTTGTAACATACTGCATTCAGACTTAGATGTGAAGTGAAATGTTTTTGGGGATTTTAATGAAGTGCGCTCCAGTGAAGAAAGAAAAGGTACGACCTTCTCAGTTCTCACCATTGGGTGCTAGATGCTTTAACGAATTCATTTTCGAATCCGGCTTGGTGGAAATAAAATCTGAGGGTCACAAGTTCTCAAGAATGAGTTCGGATGGCAAGAAACTTAGCAAATTGGACAGGTTTTTCGTGTCTTGCAATTTTTTGGATTCTTGGCCTAACCCAGTTGTGGAAATTATGATCAAACTGTATTCCGATCACAACCCTTATTATTCAAATTAGACATGAAAATTTTCGGTCCTACTTATTTAAATTTTTTTAACTCTTGGTTGTTGGATTCAAGCCTAGATGGAATTATGGATAACTCTTGGATAAGTTGTAATGACAAGGCAAACACATCTCCCATTATGAACTTTATGAACAAGCTAAAGAGGTTGAAAAGTAGCATTAAGGCATGTAGGAAGGACATAAGAGAAAAGGAGCAGGGTAAGATGCAGGCAATTAAAAGAGATATTGACGATATTGAGGCAAAGGCGGAATTTGCGAGTATTTACGCATCAGACATAAGAAAGAGAGAGGAAATAATAGATGAATTGAATCAAATATCAAGGAGGATGAATTTGGATCTCAAACAGAAAGCTAGGATAAATTGGGCGATTGAGGGTGATGAAAACTCTCGATATTTCCATGGTATTATCAACCAAAATAGAATGGGTAATTTCATTCATGGTATTTCCCTTAACGACTGTTGGGTTACAAATCCTATAGTTATCAAAGGTGCAACTTTCGATTTCTTCTCTAAAAATTTTGAATCTCCCTCAATGGCTTTGCCCTCCTTCACCGGTAACAAGTTCAAGAGGCTTTATTCATTTCAAAGTGGTGAGATGGAGGTGTCAATTAGTGAAGAGGAATTAAAATCGCCTGTTCAAGATGTGGGGTCTGATAAAGCTCCTGGGCTTGATGGTTTTGGTTTAGGTTCTTAAAGAAATATATATCATCAAGGGTGACTTGTTGCTGGCAGTCAAGCAATTCGAAGAAACTGCAGTTTTTGATAAATGTTGTAATTCTTCTTTTGTGGCGCTCATTCCCAAGGCCAGCTCTCCTGTATCTTTCAATAAGTTCAGGCCGATTAGCCTTTTGACTTGTTTTTATAAAATAGTTGCCAAGATTCTTGCAAATAGATTGAAAAAAAGTCATTGACTCAGTTATTGGGCAAGAACAAACAACTTTTATTCATAACGGTTGTTTTTTAGACGTGCCTTTAATTATTAGTGAAATCATTGACTGTGAAAAGAAAAATAAAAAGAAAGTTATGGTTTTTAAAATTGATTTTGAAAGGGCATTCGACTCTCTTTATTGGCAATTCATTGATGATGTGGTGAGACAAAATGAATTTTAGTCTCAAATGGAGAAGGTGGATTTCGGGGTGCCTTAAATCGGCAGCTATTTTTGTAATTATTAATGGGTCTTCCTTAAAAGAATCTTTAATTGGAAAGGGTGAGCGTCAAGGGGACCCCTGGCTCTGTTTTTAGTTTATTTTTGAAGCAGAAGCCTTGAATGTGGCAATGAAGGAGGCCTGTCATAGAGGTGTTTTTCATGGAACTCATCTCCCCAACAATGGTCTGATTATTTCCCATATGCAATTTGCTGACGACACCATTTTTATTGGCGAATGGCAAAGTGGGCTCTCTACCAATTACTTATGTGGGTTTACCAAGCGGGAATTCCATTAACCGGTGTGAATTTTGGGCTCCCATTATTAATAAATTTCAATCAAAACTATCGAAGTGGAAATAAACTAATTTGTCATCGGGGGTAGACTAGTGTCTTTAAAATCGGTTCTAGGGAGTTTGGGTTTATATTTCTTTTCTTTTTTTAAAGCTCCGGATAAAATAATAAAATAGTTGGGGAGCGTCATATCTAATTTTTTCTAGGGTTCTAAAGATGGTTCTTCAAAAATTTCGTGGGTATCTTGCAGTGTGGTTTTAAATGAAAAAGAGCACGGGGTCTTGGAATAGGAAGTCTAAAAGTAGGAAATTTAACATTGTTAACAAAGTGGTAGTGACGGTTTAAGACGGAAAGAGACTCTATATGGAAGAATGTGATACAAGCAACACATGGTAGTAACAGGGGACAGACTGGCTCATGCCCTTCTGGAAAATATGCAGGAATTTGGAGGAGTATTTAAAAGATATCGAAGGAGAAGGGTAAGGTAAATATACCATTGGATAGTTGGTTTCAACTTAGCAAACCCAGGATAACTTAACAAATTGTTGGTGCATATTTGTGAATCCCTAGTTCGTATCAATAAAATATATTCATGTTTATTTATTCAAATGTGTTTTGATTAATTGTTTGCATGTGTATATATTCTTAGTGATTCTATGTGATTATCTTAAGCTTACAAGTACTTAATCATGTGTTGATGTGTGTTTGGAAGTTTAAGTCTGTGTGAGAAATCACCACGTGCGAAGTCAGTCCACTACGTGCGTAGTGGATCTCACTACGCACGTAGTGAGTAGGTCGGTTTAAAACTAATTAATTATTATTAAAATAACCAGTACGTGCGTACTGGACTAGCTACGTGCGCAGTGAAGAGCATCACGTGCGTACTGAAGTTAATTACTCTATAAATACTTCTTAACCGCTTATTAGCGCGGAGATCGAGCGAGTAACCTACGTAATCGACGAATCAATCAAGTATTTTACGGGAGCCTTCGTAATTGACCTCATAAGACCTTAAGCCTTACTAAATCGCGACTTTAAGCCTCGTAAACGAATACTGTGTGTTTAATCCGAATCCAAGGGCAGCCTTAAGCATCTCTGTGTGAGTTCTTAGAGTGTGTTCTTGTTTATACTCTGTGTGTTTCACTGTGTGATACTGTGTGCCGGACACCTAAGCAGATCTTAGAATCCTTAGGAGGTTTGGGAAATAGAATTCCGCGCTATTTCTCATCCTAGATCAGTCCTAGCATTAGGGTGTTTTAGTTTAGTTTAGAACCCCGTCCCCCAGCCGGTCTTACAAAGTGGTATCAGAGCCTTGTGCTTTGATTGATCACTTTTCCTTTAGGATTTCGTGATCTAGGTGTCGATTAGGCCTGTGTGTCTGTCCTTTTCGTCATTTTAAACCGGTTAGTAGGTCAAAAATAGGTCATTTTGCGTTAAAAAGGTCGTGTTTTTACGTTAACTGTTTGAGTTTTACTCGTGCGAAGTGATTCCCTGTGCGTGCGTAGTGATCCTTAGTGCGTGCGTAGTGTCGTTGATCCTCTAGAATCTTCCATAAGCTGTGTGTTCATTACGTGCGTAGTAGATTCTCAACACGTACGTGGTGTATCCAGTTCGTGCGAGTTGAGTCTGTGTGGTTTACCTTGTCTTTAAAAATTTATTTTGTTTCTTCGTGCGTACCATCTTCACTCCGTGCGTAGTATCTCCCAATCCGTGCGTGGTAGAGTTCCAGTTCGTACGTAGGAGCGTCTGTGTGTCTCCGTGCGTAGTACTGTGTGTTCGTGCGAAGTGCCTTCCCACTCCGTGCGTTTTGAATCTGTGTGGTATTTCAAATCCTAATTTCAGTCTGTGTGTTCTCAGCTCTTGATTACTGAAATGGCATCAAAACAGACAACAACTTTAAATAACTTATTGCTAGACAGTGAAATGGGGAGTGCCAACAAAGTACCTAAATTGTTAACCATGGAAGACTATCCTATGTGGAAGCCCAGGTTCGAAATTTTCCTCGATGGCCTTGACTGTAGACTTCGGAGGGCAATAAACACCGATTATATGGTTCCCAAGGGGGAGGGAAATATTGAAACTCCCTATGATGGAATGACTACTGAACAGAAGAGCCGTCATGATGCAGAGAAGAAGGCCTATGCTCAATTAATCCAGGCGATTCCTAATGAGATCTTCCATCAATTCAGAAGATATAGAACTTCCCACAGCCTGTGGAGAGCACTAGAGAAGAGAAATGAGGGAAATGCCGTCCTCAAGGATTTGAAAGCAAGTCAATTGAGAAAGGAATTAGATCATTTCATGGCTACGAGAGATGAGAAAATTCCTTCTCTCATTACAAGATATAATCATCTTCTCAGTGAACTGGACAGTCTGGGTGTTACTGTTCCAGAGAAGCAGCAGGTGGAAATTTTGGCAAAAGCCTTGCCCAAGAGCTGGCGGCCATATATTATGATATTGAAGAATAGTGGTGGTTTTGACGGGTTGGATCTAAATGATTTCATCACCAAGTTGAAAGAGCAAGAGCAGGAGGAACAAAATTTGGATTCCATGTCCAGTTATCAACAAAATCCTTCTCTCTACTACTCTGGGACACCTGTATCGTCATCCACTTCTTCAAATGCCCCCTTACAATCTGCCTATGTGAGTAATGTGAATGATTCTGGCAGATCTACACCTGAAGCCTCATCTTCTGGGCCATCCTATAATGTGTCTACTTCTGGATTCAATGTCGAGCATTTCAAGTATGGGAGTGCAGATGAAGTAAAAACACATATGAGCATGCTAAGTGCACTAGTCTCCTCTTATGATGATCTACTGAAGGGGAAGATTGGTAATGCTCATATGACACAAGAGGACTATGACCAGATCGATGATGATGAGATGGAAAGACAAGATATCCTCTGGTCATATGCGAACATAGTCAGGAGGGCGAGAGCGTATGAGAAAAGAACAGGGAAGCAGATATCAGCAACAAAGGATACCAATCTTGGTTTTGATAAGTCTGCGGTAACATGCTATAATTGCGGTGAAAAAGGTCATTTCGCGCGAGAATGTGATAAGCAAAAGAGTACGGGACCAAGGTATCCGTTCAAAACTAGTCCTGGCAGCAGATCATCTTCCTCTACAACCATAAAGTCTGAATCAACTCCAACACCGGCTAAGGCAATGGCAGTTGTTCAAAAGGACGAGGGAATTGACTGGTCAGTACAATTTGGGAATGATGGTGCTGATATTAATGTGGCAAATGTTCATGTGTTGAACGAAGATTCTCAATCCAAGACAGAAAGTTACTCAAGTAAGGAAGAATCAATTGCCAGCGTTGATGATGAACCATCCTCGATTCCAGCTGCAGAAGAGACACCAGTGAAAGTTCGTGCCGATGAGTCAAACCAAAAGGTGTGCAGTTGTGGTCAATCATCAGAGGAAAAGGTATGTACTTTTGGCTTACCTTGTGGTTCTTGTAATGACTATGTAAAACAGATAGTGTTATTAAAGTCTACAATTTCAGAGCTCACATCTAAGTTAGATAAAAACTTGTTAATCAAAGAAAGAGAAAAACAATTAAAAGAAAAGAATGAAAGTCTAGGCAAACAGGTGCAAGAACTAGGTGTGGCTCTGTTAAATAAACAGGATGCTATCGTGTTTTACATAAATGAGATTGATAGGCTGAAACGAGACCTTGCTACTTCAAAGGTCGATTATGAGACTCTGAGTAAAAAACTCAAAAGTTATTCCACGTCCTCTTACTTATTTGAGTACATAATCGATCAAAGAGGTCAAGGTACCGACTCAAAAAAGAACAAAAAGTTATATTCTAAATGTCCACCACCAGTGTTAAATCAACTAGTGAATGATGATGTTCACTCTGAATCTGACCCACTTCTCACAAAGGTTGATGAATCTTCTGCATCAACCCCTAAAAAGGATTTAAAGTTACACGAGAATGTGGGTGAGCCTCAGAAGAATGAGGTTCAGCAAGAAGAAATTAAAAAGGCTGAACCAGGCATAAGAGAACTGTTGGCAAGTTCTAATGTGAAAGATCCGTTGATGCATCGTATCCGCGATGCCCTTCGGAAATTTGAAAAGGAGGGTGTAAAGTCTTCTGATACCCGTCCGTACCAAGAGGTCAAACTCCTACCCAAACATCAAGGGTTAGGGTATCGATCTCAAAGGATGTCGAAAGGTTCTGTAAAGCAATATCCAGACAGGATTTGCTATGTGTGCAGGAGACCTGGTCACCTCAGTTCCGAGTGTGATCAGAAGTCACATCAGCGTTGTAACAGGAAAGTTGAGACTTTTCAAAAGAATAAAACGTTTGCTAAAAACAATCAAAACTCAACTCTTCCAGTTCAGCATCAAAGGACAAACGGGGATACCATAAGAAAAACTAAAAATCCCGAAGTTGTTAGCAAAAGAAAATCTTCACTCAATCAGACTTCTAAGTGGACTAACAAATTGTGTGTTCAAATGTCTAAGGATTCGAGTGACAGGTTCAGCAATGTTGCTGAGAAGACTGGAACTTGGATGAAACTTCCAGTGATTGGAGAAGACGGGAAGCCCATGACTATTCGAGCTTGGGTTCCTAACGCTCTCTAACTCATTCTTCTATGTGAAGGGTGTCCATCGCTATAATCAAGTGTGAGGTATTTGTGACTGTGTGTCTATTTTCTGTGTGGTTATATCTCGTTTGTCTCGTTTGTCTTTCAGTTTATTTTCTGTGTGTCTTTGCGTTTCTATTTTCTTAGTTTTTAGATTGTTTAGTATTTTAGGGGGAGATAGTTCAGAAAACTTAGAAAATACAAAAAAAAATCAGAAAACTTAGAAAATACAAAAAAAAAAATCAGAAAACTTAGAAAATACAAAAAAAAAAAAAAAATGAGAAGTTGATACAACTCAAATGGAAAATGATGGTACACTGGCTTTCAATACAAAGTACGTCTAGTAAAATTAGGACTGAAGGCATGTACATATTCTTGAGAAAACTGTCTGAAAATCTAATTGAATCAGATAAGAAACAGATAGTGTGTAAGACATATAAGGAAAGTCTAGACTGATAAATGGTTATGCATGTGAAAATCAATCATAGATTTAAGCTATCGAGACATTCCAAGTCTATAAGTCAATAACAGTTGAGAATGACTTAGTTTGATGCACACACCTGTTACCATGCCAAATGTGCTTAGATGACTATGAGCAAAATGTAAAAGAGGGTGAAAATTTGACCCCAATCTGATATGTCAAGGATCTATCAATGTTGAATTGTCAAAGAGCATAAAATGCAGTGACAAAAGCTATATTGATCTATTAGTGTTGAATTGTCAAAGAGCATAAAATGCAGTGACAAAAGCTCAACAAAATTATCAGAAGAGGTAAAAAATTGACCTCCATGTCAAAGAGCATAAAATGCGTTGACAAAATCACAAAGCACATAAGCATGGTGGTTGGGTAATCAAGTTGTGTACCTACTGAGTGAATCAAAATACTGTGAGACTTTGAAAGAGATAGTCTTAACCGTGTATCCAGTCTAGATAATCTGAAAATGTTGAAACAAAATCTGTCATTATCTGAGGAAAGTTAGGTTGACAGACAGAGTTTGAGAGAATATGTTTATGCCCAAGGTTCTGAAATGAATAATTACTAAGTATAGACGAGCTAGTACTGACTCCATACTGGAACCTTCTCACAAAAAGATTTAATTTTCAGGAATTTACTTCTTTTGCAAATTTATTCTTAGTTAATTTCATTTCAGTTCAGTTATTTTCATTTCTGTTTTTTATTTTTTAGGATTTAATTTGTTTACAGTTTGCACTTTCATTTTTCTTTATTATCAGAAAAATACAAAAAGAGTTCTAGTATGTTTTTAATCATTCTTAGTGTTTTGATTAGGGGGAGTTTGTTCTGTTTACATTTCCTTCATCTTACTTTGATGTGTTTTGCTTAAATGTTTATAAGTGATCTTGAAGTTACTGACAGTTTATTGCTGAGTGCAGTACTAACAGTAATTAAGGTTCACAGATGAGAAACTCATTACATGCGAGATGGAACCCCACTAAGCACGAGTTACAGCTCACATCGTGCGTAGTGCAGGTAAGTGCATGACGAAAGGTATTCGTTACAAATTTCTGCTGTGTGCATTTTGCTTTGTGCATTTTCACTTTGTGGAATTTTTGCTTAGTGCAATGGTTATTGATAGAACTAGGTCTTAGGGGGAGTTTGTTGGTGCATATTTGTGAATCCCTAGTTCGTATCAATAAAATATATTCATGTTTATTTATTCAAATGTGTTTTGATTAATTGTTTGCATGTGTATATATTCTTAGTGATTCTATGTGATTATCTTAAGCTTACAAGTACTTAATCATGTGTTGATGTGTGTTTGGAAGTTTAAGTCTGTGTGAGAAATCACCACGTGCGAAGTCAGTCCACTACGTGCGTAGTGGATCTCACTACGCACGTAGTGAGTAGGTCGGTTTAAAACTAATTAATTATTATTAAAATAACCAGTACGTGCGTACTGGACTAGCTACGTGCGCAGTGAAGAGCATCACGTGCGTACTGAAGTTAATTACTCTATAAATACTTCTTAACCGCTTATTAGCGCGGAGATCGAGCGAGTAACCTACGTAATCGACGAATCAATCAAGTATTTTACGGGAGCCTTCGTAATCGACCTCATAAGACCTTAAGCCTTACTAAATCGCGACTTTAAGCCTCGTAAACGAATACTGTGTGTTTAATCCGAATCCAAGGGCAGCCTTAAGCATCTCTGTGTGAGTTCTTAGAGTGTGTTCTTGTTTATACTCTGTGTGTTTCACTGTGTGATACTGTGTGCCGGACACCTAAGCAGATCTTAGAATCCTTAGGAGGTTTGGGAAATAGAATTCCGCGCTATTTCTCATCCTAGATCAGTCCTAGCATTAGGGTGTTTTAGTTTAGTTTAGAACCCCGTCCCCCAGCCGGTCCTACACAAATAACATAGGTTGGGCTTTAGAGCCTTCTAGTATTTTTACTGTGGCATTAATGAGGGAAGCGTATGATGATTTGTACTTAGAAAAGGTGCCGACTGATAAGTTGTTATGGACCAAACCTATCCCAACAAAAGTTTGTGTTCATGCGTAGAGAGTTGCTCACATGAGACTAGCAACAAATACAAATCTGCAAAAAGGGAGAGTAACGATGCATTCTGTTGATTTCCCTCTTTGTGGGAAGAGGAAGAGACCTAAGATGTGTCACTGAAAAAAAAACTTGAATGAAATTGGTTAATGGTGGGAAGTTAACACGGATGATATCTCGTAAAGCTTTAACTTGTTAAATTAGGGGAATATCTTAAATTTAAAGGGGGAAAGTATGAAAGCTTTCTTGGCATTAATATATATCTTCTTGTGCTGATTTGGAAGATGAGAAATGAAAAAATATTCCATAGGCCTGGACAGGTAACGGAGATTTTTATCAACAGCCAGATTCAAGCACTTTCTTTTTATAGGATTAGTCATAGATCAACAAAGGTGAAGATTCTGCATAGGTGGATTGACAGGATCAATGACCTCTGTGGTGTACTTTCTTGATGTTAATGTAATTTTGGTTGTCTAGGAGGTTGTCTTGGTAGATATCTGTATTGTATAATCTTTATGCTAGCATCTTGCTAGTTTGGTTTGATTTATATATTTTGGAGGTTTGTTAGGCGGGTTGATTGTCATGCCGAAACTCCTTCTTGCTTTCCTTCCAGTTGGCCGTAAAAAAAAAAGAAAAACAAGTGAGTAATGTCCGTACTTCGTTATAGGTATTCATTGAAAAAATTCAAAAGTTTTATTAAAAGGAATGTTTTTGAAAAAATAAAAACCAAATATGTTGTATTAAAATAATTATTTAAAATTTAAAAATAAAATATTCTTATGAAAAATAAAAAAAGCTTGAAAATAAAAGCAAGCCTATTATTATAAAAAAGCCATATCTTTTATTCAAAGTAATTTATTTAAAATTATAAAAACCAATATGTTTTTGGAAGAAATAAAAAACAATATTATTATTATTATTATTATTATTATTATTATTATTATTATTATTATTATTATTATTATTATTACTATTACTATTACTATTATTATTGCTATTACTATTACTATTACTATTACAATTATTATTATTACTACTACTACTACTATTACTACTACTATTACTATTATTATTATTATTATTTTTATTATTATTATTATTATTATTATTATTATTATTATTATTATTATTATTATTATTATTATTATTATGAGTTAATTTTAAAAATGGTCATGTGGTTGTCACTTATTTACATTTTTAGTCCTCTAACTTTAAAACCACAGCCACTTAGGTTGTAGCCTAATGGTAAGCACTAAAGTGTTTTGATGTGGTGTCCCATTGACCAAAGGTGATGGATTCAAGTCATGTTACGAGCAAAAATGGTGGAGATTTAGGTGCCGTTCAAAAAAAAAAACTTTAAAACCACGAAAATAGTTACTGTGATTGTCATTTTGTTTCACTTTTAGTCCTTTATGCTCCAGTTAAAGTTAACCGTTAGTCAAAGGGTATTTTGGTCTTTTTAATTATTATTCTTGTTTCCAAACAAGATATATCTACTATTATTGTTTCCAAACATACCTATTTAGAAGTTATTTTTTATAACTCATTACGAAACAGAATACACTCTCTCATCTCCCTTTTTTTCCCACGGTCTCTCTTTCTCTCTCACTCCCTATCTCAAATCGACTCCACAATCCTCCCACCGCCACCGTCCACCCCTTTGTGTAACAAATACCATGACGTCCGCCGCTCTGAAGCACCGCTCTGGTAAGATCTCCGTCCACCCCTTGGAGTAACAGATACCATGCCGTCCACACCTAACTATTCAGTGTCCTTGCTATCGCAATCATCTCCGTAGCTCTGAAGCATTGCTTCGGTAAGATCGTACCACCACTACATAGATTTGAGATCTATTTGTGTGACATCCACGCTCTAAAGCATCGCTCCGGTAAGATTGCACACCACCAACACCTTCGCTAGGGTTCTTCAATAGTTTCAGGTGTGTTTTCTTTAATGTGTGGGTCTTTATGTGTGTATCGAGTGACAGATTTGGGTTAGAGTTTTTCAAGGTTTTTAGTTGTTGGAATCTTCCATCTAGTAACAAATTTAGGTATGTGTATTGATTGTGATTGAATCCCGATTGAGGTTTCTTTATGTGTGTTTTATGTTTCTGTTGTAATCAAGATCTATGTGTGTTTGTGTTGTAAATCAAGATCCAGGTGTGTATTTGATTGTACTGAATCCAATTTAAGGTTTTTTAGGTTTTGTTTTGGATGAACACCATGAAGATTTATATCATGAAATCAACACACTAAAGAATAATTACGAAGCACCGTCATGTTTTGTTTGTGTTGTAAATCAATCACTTTGTGTTCTTACTTGTTGCAACCGGTAATAATCTGCCTATTTCATTTGCTTTTTGTTAAAAAGCATACAAGAATCATGAATGAGGAACATTTGTACATGATTCATCTCTGATTTTTTATGTTCATCATCTGTGTATGTTTAAGAACATATAAGTTTGTTTACAAATCAAGTAAAATCTTAATTTTGTTTAATAATATTTAAGAGATAATGATAACCACACCCCTAAGGCTGTGGATAAGAGTATAAAAGGTAATTTTACTTTCTAAAACTGATAATCATAACTCATGTTACATAATCTACATTCCATGTTTGCAAAAGATTCACATTAATCACTTTTTAAATAACATTCAAACTTTTCATTCATGACATAAGGTTACCATATTTAGAATCTTATTTTTTTTACTCTTAACCACAGTCCTAAAGGCTGTGGTTATCATTTTCCATAATTAAGATCCTAATTTGATAAAAGAACAACTAAAATCTTAATTATATACTTTATTTTAGTAAATAATACATTTAACATAATTAAATGTAGAGTTAATTACAAAGATGGTCCCTGTGGTTTACGCTAAATTTCACATTTAGTCCTTTAAAATCGAAAATTACACTGATAATCCTTATGGTTGACATGTTGTTTCACTTTTGGTCCTTTAGCCTAACTCCAGTTATCTTTGACTGTTAGTCAAAGGGTATATTGGTCATTTTCCATTTATCCTTGTAACCAAACATCCTCTATCCTCTTTCTTTCTCTTAATCAATTAATTATTAATTAACTTGTAATTAAGATTAACCAATAATTAATTAGTTATTAATAAAGTTATTTAATATTTTCATACATATTAATTAGTGATTATCTTTAAAAAATTATTTTTTATTTTAGTTATATCTTTTTAATTTACTGATGTTCTTGATCTTTAGCTTCAAGTAGGTGAAGTAAGAAAATGATAAAATAACTCAATGAATCTCCCTCAATCAAAACCACAAATCTTATAGATTATAAATTGAAATAATACAAATCTGAAAACTAAAAGCGATGGTTGGGTTTCAACACAAGGTACAAGGAAGAAGAGCGATAGCTGGGTTTCAACACAAATCTGAAAACTAATAGATTATAAACTAAAATAAACACACAAGGAAGAGAGCGATGGCTGGGTTTAGCTTGTTTCCATCTGCGTCCACTTCAAAGACTTTAGATCTTTCATTTCCTCTCTCTAAATGCCTCTCACACCATCACCATTACCCCTGAAACAGCCGGTCACCGTCGCTCAGAGTGAAGAAACCACCACTGCCGTTGTCGCAGATGTGAAGAAACCACCACCGAAGCCGCATATGTCAAGAAACCATCGCTCACCGCCACAGATCTGATGAAACCACCACCATCACCATCGCTCACCGCTGCAGATATGATGAAACCACCATCATCGCCGTCTCTCACCTCCGTAGATCTGAAGAACCACTGTCACTGTGGCAGATCTGCGTCGTTGACCAAAAAGCCATCACTGTGGCAGATCTGAAGAAAACGCCGTAGATCTGAAGACCATTTATCGTTCTGATTCTTCTACGGCGGTGAGGTCGTGTGGCGGTGATGGCAGTGCAGATTGAAGGTAGTTGTCGGCGGTGGTTGCTCGGTGGTAGTTGTCGGCGGTGGTTGCACGGTGGTGGTTGCCGGCGGTGGTTGACGGCGGTGCAGGGGTGGTGATGTTCTTCACAGGGAGAGAGGATTAAGATGGGGAAGTGTGGTGAATGTTATGTTGGAGAGGAGTTAATTATAAAAAAGTTACTTTAAATAAAGAAATAGGGTTAATAGTGTTTGGTAAAGGGGATAACAAGCAAAAAGACCAAAATACCCTCATGTGCCTTGCACATGAGAGACTTTTAACGGTTGAACTTAACGGCGGTTAGGCTAAAGGACTAAAAGTGAAACAACATGTCAACCATAAGGACCATCGGTGTAATTTTCGATTTTAAAGGACTAAATGTGAAATTTAGCGTAAACCACAAGGATCATCTTTGTAATTAACTCTTAAATGTAATTAGAAGATTTATTAAGAACAATATGGTGGAAGAGGTAGGAGAATGTTTGGAAACAAGTATAATAAATGAAAAGACCAAAATGCTCTTTGACTAACGGTCAAAGTTAACATCATTTAGCTTTAAGGACAAAAAGTGAAACAAAATTACAACCACATTGACTTTTTTTTGTAATATTTAAAGTTCAAGGATTAAAAGTTCAAATTAATGACAGTCACATGAACTATTTTTTTAATTAACTCTTAGTACTATTATTATTATTACTATTATTTGTGTTAGTATTATTACTATTAAAATTAAAATTATTAATATATTACTATTATTACTAGTTTACTGCTATTGTTTTATGATAATGTTGCATATCTTTTGGTAGCATTTGTAGTTTTGTATGTGTTTTGGAACCGTTGTATATCAGTATATGTTCTTGGTAGATGCATGAGTTTCATTCTTGCTTCACGTAGGTTTCAAGATCTTAAAATGTAATAATAAGTAATTAAATAACAACAACAATAATAATAATAATAATAATAATAATAATAATAATAATAATAATAATAATAATAATAATAATAATAATAATAACTATTATTATTATTATTAAAGTTTTATTTTTTTATCTTTTTAAGTAGAACACGCCAACACTCATATGTTACGTCATCAAAACAACTATCATGAATAACCAAATTCTCTCTTTTATTCTACATATGAAACCAAGCTAAACAAAACAATATTTTTTGCAAAATTGGCGATATTACATTTAAATCATACCAAGGATGATTTTTTAAACACTACTAACATGTTTAATAAATTAATTGTAAAGCACATAAAAGTATTGCAAAAACAAATATAATGAATATTATTTGTATTTTCTACCAAAACTGCTTTTTTATAGTGGATATAAATGGTTAACAAATATTTTTAATTAGTTCAATGAAGCACATAATATATGACCATAGTTCTAAAAAACTCACATTGGCTTTACCATGGCTCCACTAAGACTTGAGGCTTGACCATGCCGCCACGTAATGACTCAAAGCTTGGGCGTTAGGCTTGACATATGCTAAAGCTCAGTTCGTCGTTATTTACCCGTTATAAGCAATGTTTTAAGGCGTGTAAAAGATACTGAACCGAATATATATAGTTATTCCATTATAAAGATAGTTAGATATACCGAAAATGAAGAAAAAGATTGATAAACCACGTTAAAAACCTATAACTATGTGCTTTTTCATTTTTGTTTGTAAAGTTTTAAATAGATAATTATAATTTATATATAAAATTATTGCCTTAGATCACGTTGTATGAAACGCTATGACTTCGCCACGACTTCTATCGCTTGAGGCTTAACCATGCCGCCACGTCACTTAACGACATCTGTGTAGTTCTTGCATCATTTGAAATTAATATGAAACGTACAGTTAGATATATCGCTTAACGATATTTGTGTAGTTCTTGGATCATTTGAAATTGATACCGCTAAGTTATGAAAATTAAAGAACATTTTTTCTCGTTAATTTGGTATAATTTTCGTAATTTAACACTTTTCCGTTTGATGTATATATTAGTTTAAAAAATGTGGGGGGTAATGTAAAAATGTCCAAACTACCCTTAATTAATTAAGGATAAGTTTGATTAGTTTAAGGTTATCCATTAACAACTCTTTAATCTCAACCCTCCGTCACTTTGATCAATGACTGTAATTGGTTCTCGCGGTTCTCGTACGAAAAACGGTTCTCGTTTGAACCATCCCCTATATATATATATATATATGTGTGTGTGTGTGTGTGTGTGTGTGGTTCTCGTTTGAACCGTCCTATATATATATATATATATATATATATATATATATATATATATATATATATATATATATATATGTGTGTGTGTGTGTGTGTGTGTGTGTGTGTGTGTGTGTGTGTGTGTGTGTATAGGGGAAGGTTCATTTGAGAACCGATTTTAGTGTGAGTACTGCGAGAACCAATCTTAGCCGTTGATTTGATAAGTGGAATTCATAGATGTAGATCAAGTGTGTCATGGTGCATGTGATGAATTCATTGGTGGGTGATGACATTAAAGAAGGGGAAATTAAACGACTTAGATTGATTCTCGCAATAAAAATAATTCTTAAATAAATTTTTTCAAATATAATGAATAATTCATTGGAGAAACTAAATTCCCCATAAGGCCATAACCAAATTTAACTTATCCTTAACCAGATATTCAGTTACATTTATCTTCAACGGAACTAAATTCATGTTATCATGTAACCTGTCTAAACAAGTTTGAAAAAGAAAAGGTGAGTGAAATTTATCAATAGGATTAAAAAAAATATTATCTAGTCAGGTATTTGATTTGATGGTGATAGAAGCTTATAAAAATATAATTAATATATAGTTTCTATAAACAACTGATTTGAAAACATTGGTATTTTGAATAAATTGAAGAAAATTATTATTTTCATAAATTAAATAAAAAGGAGGAGGATGAGAAGCGTAAGCAGTGGGTTTTACAATGAGAGTCACCCTGTCATCGTCATCCCTTTCTCTCTCTCTCTCCCTTTCAACTTTTTGGAAACAACGCGGAAGCAACTTTGAACATTCTTCCTTTATTCCTCTTCTTTGCTGACTTCCCTAATTATCATTTTTATTAATTACTTCATTTCATTTGTTTTTTGTGGCGTTGATTCTTACGTCATGTTCTAGATTGGGTCTCTCTTTTTGTAAATTAAGTTGGGTTGGTGAATTTACATTTTCAGTCTCTGTGAATTTTATATCATCACAACTAATTTGGGGCTATAATTTCCCTTTTGAATTTGGGGAATTCGTTTATATATATATGTAACTGAAGAATGGTATCTTATCTATAGTAGTAGTAGTAGAATGCACACAAAGTGTTGGGGTTTTTGCGTGAAAGAGAGTGAGTGATATTGTCAGGTCCATACCATAACCCTTGTTTTGAATTGGTCTAAATTGAAATTCAAGTGTATTAAATTACCTGTTAATGTAGACAAACGGGAAATTGAGGATAATTATAATTTTCTCAACTATATAGGTATAGTGTAGTACCTCTTAATAATATGTGTTTATTACTTAATAATTTTTTGACCTCCTGAAAATTTAGTTATTTTTACGCTAATAATCATCAGAATTGGTTTAAACTACCTTTCAATATTTATTTTTATTTCGGTTGACATCGTTAAAAATCAAACTCTAATAAAGTTTGCTGCGTCATTAACCATCACAAAAGGCTTTAAGTTTGAGATTATAGTATGAGTGTATAAGCTGTATCACCAAAGCCGTTACCTAAGATCCCTTTTAGTATTAGACTTAAAAAGAGGATCGAATATTTTAATGGGGTGTAAAACTCATAATAAATTGGATGTTAAGTGAGATTAGGCTCATCTTTGTTATAGTTTTGTCTGTATGTATCGGTGTGCCATTCATTTCTCATTTGGGGTATTTCGGTTATGAAAGAGTCAAAATTTTCTTTGGGTTTTCTCACTCTTTAATTAAATCTTTTACAACAAGTATGTATGTATGTATGTATGTATATATATCTCTCTCCTCACGCCTCTCTTTCCACCCACCTTCACTCTGATATCTTTCTCCTCATTTTACAAGCAGTGCTCCCGTTGCTTCTGGTTCCAACCAACCAACCAACCAACCAACCATCCGTATATATATATATATACACATATAAATCCCATCTTACTGCTTATTATTATTTTAAGACAGACAGACAGACTGCCTTGTTTCATTTCTCACAAAGTTCAAACACTTGACGTTTATATATGCTTTATGTCCATTTGGGCTTTAGTATTATCCATAAACGTACACCAAGGAAGGAAGATCATCACTTGACATTTAGCTAAAAATCCATCCCATCTTTTAATTTGTTTTGTGGCCGGTATATTCCTAGCTAGTGTGATGGGAACAGGTGAGAAGAGGCCTAACTTGTTGAATGAGCTAACGCAAGGCAGAGACCTGGCTAACCAGCTTAAAGATCATCTTGACAAAACTTTATCACCTGAAACCTGTGAGTCTCTTGTTGAAAAGATACTTGGTTCCTATGAAAAAGCACTCTCTCTTCTCAACAGTAGGACAAGTGAAGCTACTTGTTTTGGTGAATCCAGTCCAAAGACTGATGCAGATTCAGATTCCTGTGACAAAAATCCCTTCAAGAAAAGGTGAGCTAGCGCTTCGATTTGTTAGTTTCAGTTGTTGATTTTAGTATTGCAAGGATTTTAATTTGAAAATGGATATATGTTGCAGGAAAACAATGGGGGGAAAATGGAGTGAACAAGTGAAAGTGTGTTCAGGGAGCATGGTGGAAGGTCCTCTTAGTGATGGTTATAGTTGGAGAAAATATGGTCAGAAGGATATCTTAGGCGCTAATCATCCAAGGTTAGACTTAGACCCAAATGAATTAAGCTTCTCTTTCCCATTTCAAGAAAGTTAAAAACATTACTATTCAATTAATGGGGTTTTCTATTAATTCTTGACTTTTGATGATTCAATAATCATTATTTAGAAGCTCATTATTAATGTCCAAACACCCCCCTAAAAGATGAAAAATAGTTTGGGTTGATTTCAATTATTGTGGATCTATGTACTAGATCTTATCTATAAAATAACTTTGTTGGTATAGCTAGCCAGCCTCATAAATTGCCACTAAGACTCTATTCACTGTCATGGATAGATAGATATTTCATCAAACCAAACCTTTTTAATTTAATGACGACGTGACATCAACACAAGCCGATGTATGTATGTAGGGATTCTTTGAAAAGTATAGTATCAGTTTCCTCGACTGACTACAGTCCTTTATATATAATGGTTGGGTTTTTGAAATTACAGGGCATATTATAGATGCACTCATAGAAACGTTCAAGGATGTTTGGCAACAAAACAAGTACAAAGATCCGATGAAGATTCATCCGTCTTTGAAGTAACTTATAGGGGAAGACATACATGCATCCAAGCCACTCAACTCTCAAAAGCATTGCAAAAAACTCCAAAAAAAGAACAAGAGATTGTTCAACACTCGGAACAAAAAAAAGGCATGGATCGCGCGTTTAGCTTCAAAGCTAATATTAGTGACCAAGGATTGTTTCCTTCCTTTTCATTTGCCTCCACACCAATTGAAACAGCAAACTTAGAGAATCTTTTCAATTTGGGGTGTGATTCAAACACTTTTATCACCCTTGACCACAATTTGCAGAGTTCTGATTCTGATCTTAGTGACATGATGAACTCAACACCAAATTCAGTCACAAATTCACCTTTCCTGGATTGGGATATCTCACTTGATCATGGGGATTTTGCTACTAACTTCCTCTTTGATTCCGAGATGTTTGCTTAAAACTCCAATTATTGTTGTTGTTTCCGCTAGATCGTGCTAATGGCTGGCTACAAAAGGAGACAATAGATAGGATATATATATATATATATAAGTTTTTTGAGTTTTCTTAAAATAGCAATTTCTAGCTGATATGTTTAGTGTAAGTAATGCTCTGTATTATCCTCTATTTCTTGGATGTAAAGTAGTTTTAAAGAGAATCTGTATTAGTGTTGCACCGTATCTAACGATATGATTTTGCCTATAATTAAAGTTGAATTTGTAGGGCTACGATCTATCAACAATTTCGATCTTTATTTAACATTCAACACATGATCATTGTTCAATCAAAATAGAAATACAATCACACCAAATCAAGATAAAAAATGACTAAGAAAAGAAAAAGAAAAAAAAACACAAAATGTGAATCAGGAGCAAAGTAATGTGTATGTTTGGGAGCCAATACGTAATCATAGAAGTTAAGTTTTCAAGTTTTCCTTGAACCAAAACCAATCAAGTATTGTGGGTTTGATTTCTTTGGTGATCAGTTAATTTCAGTTTGGTTTTGGTTTTTCCAATTAGTTTTTGGTTTAAAAGGTTTGGAACTCTAGATTGACTTTAATATAAAATCTAGCTCTCAAACACATACCATAAGTGGGTATTAGAATTTGAATTTGGTGCCGTAGAGAGTTAATTACATGAATGGTTCTTATAGTTGTTATTAAATTTCAATTCTAATTGTTTAACTTATAAATTACGAAAACTATCATTGTAGTTATTACTTTGTTTTAGTTTCGGACCCTTACCCTTACAGACCGACAAACGTTGCATTCTGCTAATGAAATGACAATCACGGTAGTTAAATTAAAGTAAAGATAAAATTCAATAATAAACCATTTATGAAATTAATTTTAAATATAATACCTTTTTGGTAGGAGTAGAACCCATAATCTTATGGTAAAAAAATAAAGCGCTATCATCTAGCTAGACGATATTAGTTTAAAGTTTGTGATGCTAGATATTTAACATTAAACTTTTTCTCCCGCGAATTGTATGGTGTATATAATTCATTGAAAGTTTTGGACATTAATGAGGGGTTGTTTGGTACCTAAACAAAATAAATTATAGGTTAATGTATTTCCAATAATGGTATCTGGGTTTTACAACATTCTTAAGGTTTTGGGTTCGAATATTGGGAATAGTAGTTTCCTTAAAAGAATGGTGGAGATATTATTCCTCATAGTAATGGTCTCCGGAGATAACGAATGAGGGTTTAATCCCTAATGGTGAGTAGCTTTGGGTTCGCATACTGCCCGTATGGATGTCACTGCGAACTCGGCCCACTAAAAATTTCGCCATTCCAAAAAAAAAACACACAAGTTTTTTTAGAAGTACATTTTAAATCTGTTTATTTTAGATTATTCATAACTTGTTGATAAATCTAAAGTTACATTACATATAAGAGTAAATACTATCGACACATGAATTGGTTTTAACCATTATAAATGTAAAATGTTATTTATAAAATTCTAGTTAATTATAAAACACGAAAGCAAAAAGTGTTTAAAATGATAGATGACGTTAACACCTAGACCAAAGATGGAAGCGTCGATGTGAGAGGCAGACGTGATGGCGGAAATATGGTATATATCATAATATGAAGAGAAGTGATTATATTATTATTAATCATTATAGTGACAATTATAAGCAATAAAGTCAAATTATTATTGGTTATATTCAAAAAAAGTTTCAACTGATTATAAAATATTTAAAATTATGAAACTAAGAATTTGGTTAAATATGATATTTTAAAATGTTATAAAGGATAAATATGATATTTATAAATTAGAGTGGTAGATATGTTATTTTAAGATTTAATAAAACATATGAAATTATCTATAATAAGGGTAAAGTTATATATAAAACTCTCTTAAACATAGAACCTAAAGAATCATTCTAGTGATGATACGTAACATTATGATTAAGGGCAAAACCGAAGAAATAAAATTTATTGCCACCCTCCGGCCACCTTTATAGAAAAACACATTCAACCTTAAATGATTATAACTAATTTGTGTTTAAGAATTTAAGTAAAAAAATTATATCATGATATTATGTTTATCGTCCTCTTTCAAACAAGACTAATTTTGATATATTTCTAAATTTTTTTTTTGAAAATACCAATTCTTCAAAATTTGTATTTTCATCTGGGTTTTATTTCAAAATGCAAAAAACCGAAAATGCAAATATCGAAGATACAGGTCATAAAGATGCTTCCAAAATACAAATTATGAAAATACAAAATACGAACCCACAACTTTCATCTGTATTTCCACATTCGTGTCACTTTCAGGGGCCGTTTGGTTCGCGGAATGAAATTGACCGGAATTGGAATTCGTTAAGGAATTGGAATTGGAAAGAATAGGAATCGGAAGGATTCCAACGTAATTCGTTCCTTCGTGTGTTTGGTTCGCGGAATTGAATGAAATTTCAAATTTCAAGTTGGTGGTTGTCGGTCGAGGTGGTGACGGTGGCGGTTGGTGGTGGCCGGTGGAGGTGGTGACGGAGGTGGCGGTGGTAGTTGGTCGTGGTCGGTGGAGGTGGTGGCGGTTGGTGGTGGTCAGCGGCTGTGGTGGCGGTTGGTGGTGGTCGGCGCGGTAGTGACGGTGGTGGCGATTGGCGGTGGTCGGCAGCGGTGGTCGGTGGCGGTGGTGGCGGTTGGTGGTCGGCGGCGGCGTTGGTGATGGTGGTGGCAGTGGCGGTTGGGGGTGGTGGTCGGCTAATTCCGACCAATTCCATTGGTTTAGTGATGAATTGTAATTCCATAAACCTAGGATTTGGGGGGAATTCTGAAGGGTTTTGAACCTGACCAAACCACTTATGACACAAACTGGTCAATCCTGGGTTTGATTCCACTGGTTCAATCCTAAAAGCGGAACTGGATTGAACACAACCCTCTAAACCCCATAAGGGTTAGGATCTTTAAACTTTAACTTGATCAACATAGTTTCTTAACAAACAATCCATAGATAAGGTTACAAGAAATATACCTGAACAAAAACTTTAGGATTGCTAAAGATAGTCCACCACTACTGCACCTACGATTGAACTGGCTGCTAGACCGCTCCTGGATCACCAAGGCTTCAAAAACCTCGAAAACCTTGTGTGTATGTACCTCTTGCGTCGATCAACAAAAACGCAAAACACCTTGCTTGGTGTTCTTCGATCGTCGAAGTAAGAGAGAGAGCCAAGAGAGTGCGACCGAGAGAGAGAGCGAGATCGAGAGAGAGAAGGAGAGTGGTGGCTAGGGTTAATCCCTTGTGTCACTTATCTTAATCCTTAAGCCTTTAAGGATATATATATAAGGATTAGACTGGACCTAAGCCCGTTTAATTAAAAGCCCACTGGTTTTAATTAAACTTTCATCTCTTCTCATATTGACCCCCTGGACTTGCTAGTCAATTAATTAACTATTAATTAACTGGTCCGTTAAATATTAAAACTTAATATTTAATTCTCTTTAAATAATAAATAACTATTTATTATTTATTTCCTTTTAATAATTAATACAAACTGATTAATTATTTATTTCTCTCTTTTCAATAATTAATTATACTGATTAATTATTCACTTTTTCTTTTTAATAATTAATCCAACTGATTAATTATTTCGTTTATCTCTTTAATAATTAATCTAACTGATTAATTATTTCCACACAAATTTATGGTGAAATCCAACTGTTCTGAATTGAGTGTGTAGCAGTGTGACACTTTAGTCTCTTATAACATTGGATACAATATGCCCGTTAATTATCTCTGCACATAATCCAACAGACTCCCACTTGTGCAAGATAAGTAACAGTTACTGCACATTGTTAGCCTAAGGAGGTCCCTAGCCAGACACTTAGGGTAACCAGGTTATAAGAACTCTTATACCCCAAATTAACTTGTGATAAAACTTCATAAGCAACCTGCTTAGAAGTGACTTGTTATAAACTAACTGTTTATAAACTAAACTATCATAAACTCCCTGTTCATGAATGGGTACGTTTTTATATATACAAACTTGCATATATATAGGTTTGTCCCTTGCAGCGCGATATTTCAATTTTGAGCATGAACATGGAAAAGGTCAACTCAGAGACTCAAAAATTTGTTCATGACATACTTGATTTCAAAAACTGCGTGATAAACGACAAAGAACAGATCAGTTCGTTTGGGCACGGCCGTGCACTTACCAGTTTCTCTAATCAGTCAAGGGGCCCGGAAATATCTCTCCTAAAAAAGAGGTGCAATTACCATCTTGCATATTTGCATTTGGCAACACGGCTCCCACTGAATCTAGACACGCCCCTTATGACCACCCTGTTACGGCGTGGCGTTAGAACGTGCTAAGAAGACAACAGTTACCGCATCCCAAACCAAATACCTCAGGCTTGAGGATAACCTATGTGATAAATACTTTTGACACGAATCCACGAAGTATTTTTCACGGTGGGTCAATCCAATATTCGTAACCCTAACGAATATCCGTAAATTTTGGTCCGCAAAAACCGTTCGCAGCTATATTCGATATACTTTCGAATCTACCCCAAAATTACGATGACTTTATAACCCTATTGAGGTTCCCACCAAGATAAGTAGTCACGGATAATGTTTTTGAATAAACCTAGTTTATTCCTGGATGAACCAAAACATACAAAATTGTGAAGAACAATGAAACTAAATTCTACACCCTTCCATATTCCTCCCTGGAATAAAGATGTTTAATTTCTACCATTTCACTGACTCGATTCACGGTGTTTATCTGAATTACTTATTATTTTTACATTGTAACTTATCACGGATTACAAAGAAAATAATATGGTTATAAACCCTAAAACACAAGACTTGTACTTTGAAGTACTCCTTTTTGGTTTTGCTAGAAATCATTCTTGCAACCTAAGAACACTTCTAGGCTTACTTATTTTATAAATTCCTTAAACTTGGAGAACTGGAAATAACTCCTTGTTTCTGATTTATAAAACAACCTCCCTGTAATTAAAACTTTAAATACATTTGTAGATGCATTAAATCTTACTAGATTTATGTCCTTTTGAAATGATAAATCCTCTTACACCTACTTGTAAGAAACTTGAAACTAGATTCCCGGTGTATACCAACACTTATCTAATTCCATTACTAAGGATGTTAAAGAACATCCTATTTTATCATTTCTAACGTTAACAAATCCAACAATATTAAGCTGACTCACTGAACATTTTAGAACGTATATAATTTTTCTTTTATTTAGGTCATAACTTGACTCAAATTCTTGCAATGATATCTTTACTGAGTACCTCTCAATAAATCATGCATTCCTCGGATTAGTTCTTTTTCAAGAACTTACTGTTTTAGATAACTTCTAAAAACATCCGATAATTATATACTCTAAAAGTTCAAACTTGTATTTATCACACTGGTTAAGAAACAACCTTTTATTAACTCTGATAAATACATTAGTCAGGTGTTCCCACTATCTTTTATGAAAAATTGCATTCTTTAAAAATATTCTTTTAGGCCTTAGTCAATCCTTGACTACTATACCTAAGACTTATGTTCCAAACACATGTTTTAAAGGACTTAGTTTTTGCAAGAAATTTGTTTTATGAAACCAAAAACTTGGATCTGCCATATATCCATCTTTCCAATTACGGAAAATGGTTTCATTAAACTTACCATGATCATAAGTATGAAACACTCATAATGGTATTTTAAATTTCTTTTCTTAAAACATTTAGTATAAAATTCCCTTGACTATAATAACTATTATAATCAATTTTATACTTTCTTAAAAGTTTTTATCAAAAAACTACTTTACACAGAAATAATGACTATTATTTCCATATGTTCAAGACTTTGAACATTTACTTTTCATAAAATCTTAAAATCTAATCTTATAAACAAACTTGTTTATTTAGGCATTTGAATAGTGGAGCCATCATTTATATATAACTTCAACAAATCATAACATAAGATTATTATGAATCACCAATCAAGTCAAGACTTTGACTTATTGGCACTCTTTTAGTCACAACTGGACTAATCATGATTCATAAAATAAGAACACGTGCACGGATATATAACTAAATAATTAAATTTCCATAAACTCAAAGCCAAAAATGTTTCCATAAACATGTAAGATAAAAAATATCCAAACTTAAAAGAGTTTAATAAACTAGGAAATAAAAAATTATTTATAATATCCGTGAGCTGTTCGTGGGATCTTCTCATGCTGGGCCGCATCACTTTCCATCTCCTCCTGCAATAAACGATTGCAAGATTTTAGAATACTCGTAAAAACTTTTACAATTGGAAAGTGACAAAGAAGCTAATCACGCAATACCTGAGGAGCCAGACTTGCCTCCTGCCTCGTGACCTTTCGGACAATCTCGTTTCCAATGTCCGGCCTCGCCGCACCTGAAGCACCGATTCTCGGTCCTTGCCTTGTTTGGCTTCGGCTTCTTGCCCTTGTTGTCGTTATTAGCCCTGGGTACATTCTGGCTGGGCTGGGCCTTGCCCTTTCCCTTTCCGTTGCGCCCCTTCCTCTTCTTACGTCCACCATGTCCCACCATAAGAATGTCCTTAGACTTGGTCCCGATACTCTGCTCACCAGTCTTGAGCATGGAGTGCAACTCAGCCACGGATTTCTCCATGTTGTTCATGTTGTAGTTGACTATAAAAGGCTTATAGTCATCTGACAACGAGTTGAGTATCGTATCCGTTGCTAGCTGCAACGGTACTGGGTGCCCAAGTCTCTCCAGGTGGTCCATGTAACCTTTCATTTTCATGACATGGTCACTGACCGAGGTTCTCTTAGCCATCTTGCACGAGTTAAATGCCCTAGTGGCATCATAACGCTCTGTGCGGGCTTGCTCCTGGAACATGTCCCTCAGCTGGCGGATCATGTCATATGCAGGAGTTTCCATCATGCTTGATTGCAACTCTGGACTCATAGTTTCAAGCATGAGGCAACTAACATCGAAGGCGTCATTGGAGCGCTTCTGAAAAGCCTCCATGACCTCTGCCCTGGCATTACTGGCAGGGGGATTTCCTAGAGGTTGTTCTAGGACATACCACTTTCTCTCGTGCCTCAGCACGATCCGGAGATTTCTCTCCCAAGTGAGAAAGTTGGACCCGGTGAGCTTATCCTTCTCAAGGATAGAGCGGAGAGAGAGGTTATTAGTATTGGTAACGTTGGTTGCCATTTACAAATTAAAACCCGGTTTAATTAGTAAGTGCAAATAAACTTTCCAACATATATCATTAAACCCATAAACAATATATATTAGACCTAGGACCCATATTTCACTTACTTGACGCAAGGTTTGGGCACTTCCTGCCAAGTCATGCTATTTCTGGTAGGTAACACCCTGTACCAATCGTACCTAACTGATACGACTCCTAGAACCTCGTAGAGCACTTAGACCCATTCTAGTATGTTTAACTCTACTCTAGTGCTTTTTGGGCCGGGACTCCCGATTATCACTAAAATAGATCGCACCACCTAAGACAACATGAATTCTGGCCGGGACTCCCGATTATCGCATAATCTTTCATGCCCTTTCCCGCAATGGTTTGAACCCGGATGCCCAAGGTTTGGGCACTCGACACCCGAGTACCGTTTAACAGTCTAGGTGTACCATTAGGTGGGTAACACACTGATCTAAGATTTTTCCTTGGGTTTTAATTAAGTTCAAAGAAAAAACTTAAATTTCCAGTTTTTGAAAAACCATTTTAAAACTAACTGTTTTAAAAATACACGATTTATATGTGTACCTGAACTAGGTGCACAAAACGACTTTTATAAGTTCCAAACTTATAACCTTGACAAAACTATTAAATTTATAAAAAATTTAATTAATACGACTACCAGACTGAAGTCATATTCTAGTTTGTCATAGAACGTGGTTTTTCACTGTTTAATAACAACCTGTTATTAAACCCCTTTTATTTACCATCACACGCATGTATATATATACCATACATATATATAAAAAGCAGTAAATAAATCACAACCACACATATAATAATAAGCATATAAAGCCCTATAGTTTTGCCAACTAATCTTAAGGTCAATCCTAAGGAAGAAATGACTTAGATTCGCCTTTCTTGATGTGTTGCTCCCATTAGCCTTGACACCTCCCCGAAGTATCCGTGCTACGCGTATATAACATCATCTACTTGATCGCCTTCTTCAAGTCCATTTTGGTTGAGGGATTAAACTATTATTAATCTATTACAAATACAAATTTTAACTAAAATAATTAAAATATATATAACACTAGTTTATATAATACCTTATTAATTTTATAACTTAAAATTAATAATCCTTTTGTATCAATCCGGAAAAACAATCTTGGGCCAACATCTCTTGTTAAGCCGCACAACCCACTGGGCCGAAACCCTCTTGGGCCGAGAACCGATTTGACCGAAGTCACCTGGGCCGTAAGCCCTATTGGGCCGAGAACCACCTTGGGCCGAAACCCCTTTGGCCGAAGCCCACTAGGCCTTAGGCCGCTAAACCTTCTTTAGCGCCGCTATCTTTGGCCGACATTACTGGGCCGCAGTTTACTGGGCTTAGCGCAACTAACTCCTCTTAGCGCCGCTAACCCTCTTTTTGCTAACAGTTATGGTCACGGTTTCAGTTTGCGTTTTCCAATTTAACAAAAATTTCAAATCCTTTTTAACCTATTAAAACCAACTGTTTTAATATACTGATTAAAGACTGGATTTAATTCAAAAACCAAAAAACTATTAATTGTTAATATTAACAAAACTTGTTTTATTAATAATTAATTATCCTAAAACTTGATTTCAACCTTTTTAAACAAAAGTTCAAAAATACTGGTTAAGATAAAGTTTTAGATAAAAAGTTTATTCTTTTTAACCGTTTAAACAGAAACCTGGTTTAAACCTAACTGGTTAAAATCAAACATTTTATAAACTGGATAAAAACAGAAAAACTTATTTTTATCCCTATGGTTTTCGAAAAACAAAAGAGAAGAATAAGATGAAGAAGATCATATAACTATTAAACAAACCAACAATGGATTAACTAGGTTTAATTAATTAAAACAAACTGTTTAATTTATCTTAATCCAAACTTGTTCTTATCCAAAAAATCACAATCCCTTTTTACCGTTTAAACAAACTGTTTAAACTTTCCGATTAATAGAATTAAATTTCTTAAAACTGGATAACAAAAACAAACTGTTTTTGTTGTCTTTGGTGATTTTCGAATATGTCTAGAGCAAGTAGGAGATCAAGAATCAAACCTTAATCCAAGAAACATATAAAACTAGAAACTATGGATCATAGAGCCGAGGCTCTGATACCACTGAAGGGTTTTGATCCTGACCAAACCACTTATGACACAAACTGGTCAATCCTAGGTTTGATTCCACTGGTTCAATCCTAAAAGTGGAACTGGATTGAACACAACTCTCTAAACCCCAAAAGGGTTAGGATCTTTAAACTTTAACTTGATCAACATAGTTTCTTAACAAACAATCCATAGATAAGGTTACAAGAAATATACCTGAACAAAAACTTTAGGATTGCTAAAGATAGTCCACCACTACTGCACCTACGATTGAACTGGCTGCTAGACCGCTCTTGGATCACCAAGGCTTCAAAAACCTCGAAAACCTTGTGTGTATGTACCTCTTGCGTCGATCAACAAAAACGCAAAACACCTTGCTTGGTGTTCTTCGATCGTCGAAGTGAGAGAGAGAGAGCCGAGAGAGTGCGACCGAGAGAGAGAGAGCGAGATCGAGAGAGAGAAGGAGAGTGGTGGCTAGGGTTAATCCCTTGTGTCACTTATCTTAATCCTTAAGCCTTTAAGGATATATATAAGGATTAGACTGGACCTAAGCCCGTTTAATTAAAAGCCCACTGGTTTTAATTAAACTTTCATCTCTTCTCATATTGACCCCCTGGACTTTGCTAGTTAATTAATTAACTATTAATTAACTGGTCCGTTAAATATTAAAACTTAATATTTAATTCTCTTTAAATAATAAATAACTATTTATTATTTATTTCCTTTTAATAATTAATACAAACTGATTAATTATTTATTTATCTCTTTTCAATAATTAATTCTACTGATTAATTATTCACTTTTTCTCTTTAATAATTAATCCAACTGATTAATTATTTCGTTTATCTCTTTAATAATTAATCTAACTGATTAATTTTTTCCACACAGATTTATGGTGAAATCCAACTGTTCTGAATTGGGTGTTTAGCAGTGTGACCCTTTAGTCTCTTATAACATTGGATACAATATGCCCGTTAATTATCTCTGCACATAATCCAACAAATTCAAAATCCAATTCTTAGAATTCTGTGAACCAAACACGACTTGGGATTAGGAATCTTCAATTCCAATTCCGGGCAATTCCGACCAATTCCAGCGAACCAAACGGGACCTCAAAGTTTTTGTTCTTGACAATCTGTGGCTCAAGGGAGTATTATACTAACGTTTTAAGTGTTAATTATAGGAATACCATGTAAGTACGCAACCTTATTTGTTAATCCGGCCTTTTAACAACGGTTAAATATACAAATACCTTGTATTGTAAGTATTTAACCCTATTTATTATTCCTCCCTCCAACCGGAGACGGTGTAACTATTTTCATCTTTTGTAAAATAAAAGTTTAAAATTTTCAGTTTCGGATTTAAAATACTGTAACCATCGGAGTTTAAGTTATGTTTCCTGAGTTTCTTACAAACGATTTTATTATAAAATTTTGAATTTATTCTAATTTGAACCTCAAAGTTTTTTTCAAATAGTTTTAACTTTGAGAGTTAAAAAAAAACTGATTAATGCCGAGTTTTGTATAGGTTTTTATTTTACCCACTTTACTTTTGTTTGACCGGCAGTTGGGAATACTTCTCGTCTCTCTAGTGTGCGTTTGAATTGCTTGGTGGCGGATTTTCAACTGTCACTCGTTATTTGGCTTTTACCCACTTTACTTGATTATACATGTTAGTGTTATCAGAAATTTAACAAAACTTTCGGAGCTTAGATCATTTTCCAACAAAAAATCAAAGGCTTAATCATTTAAAGAAAACTGTAACATAAAACCAAAAAAAATATGTAATCTTAAAAATTAAATTATAACAAATTTTAGTTTCATGATAAAACTATTTTAAAAAGAAAAACTTAAAAATTGTAAGAACTAAACTAAACTAAAACTTGGAGTTTAAATTTAAATTAGACATTTCCGGGCGAGGCCCCAAATATGGAAGGCCCATAAGCCCACAATATAAAAGAGGGCAATTACGAAATACAGTAATTGTGGAGCAACTTTCGACTCCCGCTCGATCTCCTACCTAGGACTAATCGGAATCGGTTGCACCTGCCTGTTTGAAGTCGGTCCTCTGACAATATCCGGAATCTCACAAGTGTACTTTTACTGTTAGTGCCTTGTTGTATTCAAATACATTTTAGTAAGTTTCGTGTTTGTTTTATATTTTCTAGTAGTTTAGGGTTCAAAAGGTAAATACCTTAAAGGGTATTAAAAGTCATGTTTATCAAATAAGCAGTACTATTCAAAATTTACGATTTGTGTGACTTTGATACAGTTTCTCTCGAATCATACGTAGAAATCAAGTTCATATATAATTATTGTGATATTGCTTCATCTGTTTGTTTAATATTTGATACAATTGTGACCTACAACTAGTATCAAAATTTAAAAAAAATATTGTTTATTTTTCAAAAATATTGTTTTTCAATTGTTTATTTTTTCCAAATTAAAAAAAGAACTTGATAATTTTAAAATCTCAAAAATATTGTTTATTTTTCTTTTTTCCACCGCCTATTACCCCTCCCTCCCTTTATTTATTTTTTCTTTTTTTCTTTTTCATTCGGTTTTCAAAAACCCTCCCGCGGCGATCGACTCCGACACAAAGTTTTGGCGGTCGACAGCCATGCTCTTCCCCTTCGACGCTGCTGCTCTTCTGTTCGACACCATTCCGTCACCATTCTCGCGGTTTTTGCTTGCATTGATTTCGATTTTCATCTTCAAATAGGTGTGTAACTTCTTTCGATTTTAGTTCACTGAGATTTATTCGAAGATTCAGTCTCGGTTTCATGCTGTTCTCTATTGACTGTCATTCTAGGGTTCCTGTTTCGATTTTGATGTTGCTCATTCTGTGTGATATCTACTAAATCGAGACCTAATGTACTGTTTATCCTTAGTGTGATTCACGACAGTTCGATTTTTGCTTATCTGATTATTCAGTAGCTAGTTTTCGAATCATAATTTCAACTTCAAGATGCTTAGGAATAACTTGTTTTCTGGAAATCATGATAACTTTGTTTGGCAATCATGAAACTACTGTCACTAATCTGTTTTTTGTTTGCTTCATCAAATCGCAAATGATTCTCTGCTTTGAGTAATGTTTGCATGATTGTGTGACTAGTTGTTTGTTTCTACAAATCACAAAGAACGTGTGGTTTTGATCTGTTGTTTTTTCTTTGTGGATTCAATACCCAAACTTAAAGTGTTGTTCTGTTCATTTGCTTTTAAGTTTAAATGGATCACAAAATGGGTTACTGACTAAACTGAGTTGATTCCTAGGAGCCTTCATAACCATTTGACTTGATATTGGCGACTGAAGAATGGTTACACAAACTAAACCTAAGGTATTTCATAAACTATTACTATAAATATCCTCTCATCTTGTTTCACCATGCTTGCTCCTCTTCTGAAAAACATAATCTTTTCATCATGAGTGTTCCATTGGACGATGTTAATCAATTTGTTGTGTTTTGCAGAAGAAAACAGAGGTTCGAAAATCTGATTTGGACTGCGGTTGTTTCCGCTATCGTACTCTTAAGAGTAATAACTGATTTATACTAAAGCTTTAGGGAATTTTATTTATTTTTTTCTTTGTTTTTTTGCTTTTTAACTGTTTAGTTTGTTATATGTAGTTTCCCGTGGCGGCAAGTCAGAAAATGTGAAGCTGATTGACGGCCGAGATGCTTTAGAGTTCCACCAGAAAAAAGTGGAGGGTGCCGGGACAGCATATGGAAATGTTGTGACTGGAAGTGCTGGAGCTCAGTCTGGTAATCATTTTCAAAACGCTGGCCAGGTAGATTACACATTCATGAATGATGATAATGCCAATGGGTGCATTATCATCTAATTGAAGAAGTATATACATACTAGACTAGAGTCATGGTGATGATACCCGATGACGACGCGTTAAAGCAAACTATATACAGTGCTTGCGTCATTTTTGTAAATTGTCATGTTATCGGGTTTAATAAGGGATAACTATGGTGCTTTTGTAGTTGTGATTACACCATCGTGATTCATTTTGATTACACTCCGACTGTTGAACCTACCTTCCAAAGTTATAATACAACCCTTAATTCCACCTTCAAAGTTTTTGTTTTTTGACAATCTGTCTCTAATGATTTGAACATAACCAAACACTTGGTTTTTGCTTTCTTCTGGTGAACAATTTGCTGCCTTGTCAAACCCTTCCACTAAACTGTTGAAAACAGTTTCATACCAAGCGTGTAAAGCTACCCCGCATACTCGAATTCATGTCTTTCTCTCTATGTCTCCATATCCTTTGGACCATCTTCTCATAGTCAAATCCTTGATCCAATATTAATGTATGACATGTGTTTTTTTCAAGACCATATATATTTTCAACGGTAGATGATGACTGAACCCATGAGGATATTCCTTCTCCTTAATGATTTATTTTAACATGTCATTATTTAGTTTAGTTTCTTTGATGTTTACAAAAACCAAACTAGTATAAACTTTATGATTTGGGATTTTAGTTGCTTTGATTTTGTGGCTTTTATAAACCTTGATTCTTGATGATTTGTGATTCTTCATGATTTGTGATGTTTAGTTGTATAAACTTGACATGTTAAAAATTAGTTCGATTGAAGATTAAAATATAATATTGCATGTTAAAATAAACTATGTGTTAATTATACTATATATCAATTAGGGAAGTAAGATTGCAATTTATCATGATAAATTGGAGGATATTTTGGTAATTTGATGTAATATCATGAGAAATTCATCATCTCATGATATTTTGTCAAGTTTGGGATGCATGTGGAACTTTTGAGATTATCTCTTTCAAATATAAAGTAATGATGTGTCATGTATAAAGCATAACTATTTTTAAATATAAATATATTAAAAAATGTATTTAAGAGCTAATGATTTATAATAATATTATATTTATGATAATGAATATTTTGGTTTTTATTTCTATCCCTTGCAAATGCAAGGGTTATTAAATACTTGTTTAGTTCAATTATAGATTTAAAATTAAAATTGAAATTTTGAAATAACTACTTTTGTTTAATGTATGTCTTTAGGCATGAGGGATCATGAAATATCTATAGTTATTGTTTTGAGTGAGAGCTCTATATGCTTAAACTCTTAAAAATGTCATTATTATGTTAATTTAGTTCGATTGATGATTAAAAATAAGGGTTAATAATGAAAAAAATTCTAAGCTTTAATATACTTTTTGGTTTAAACCTCAAAGTTTATTTTTAAATGGTTTAAATCTCAAAACCATAAATGATATATAGCATTTGTCAATTCTATGACATTTATTTTTAAGAAATTATCTAATTCAAATCCTAAGTAAGTTAGTTTAAAAAAATAAAAATTAAAAAAGGGACTGAAAATGACGATTTTGCGTTATATATGGCCGTCCAATTGTCCAAAGTTCTTAGTAAAATTGTATTAAAACATTCAACTATTCAAACACTTATAGTCTGGTTAAGTACAATGAAATGTAATGGAATATCATTGTTTTAATATTCAGTGTAACGAACTATTATTTATTGATATTGATACAATAAAGTCATTTTTTGCAATTAATACAACAAAGTTTTCGAATAATAATGTTGTGTGCATTGTGACCTACAATTATAATTTAGGAGATTATCCTTTGATTTTTATTGTTTTCTTTATCTTTTTAATTATTCTATAACCCATTTACATATAAAGGTGACGTAGTGTAAATGTCTTTTAATTCCTATTATATTGTGATTCGACTTTCCTTTTCTTATAAATTAGGAAATTGCAGTAAATCATTTCCAAATTACTAATTGTCCATCTTCTATATTATATTTTTATTGTATATCCAGTAGCTAATAAAACTTGATTGGATTAAACGGGTCAAAAATGAAGTGGAACGGATTTAGACAGGTCATCCAACTCAAAAAAGAAGTGAACTAAACTTGAACCGGTCAAACGGGCCACACAAGTAGCTAAATTTACTTGATCGGGTCAAACGGGTCAAAATGAAGTGAAGCACACTTAGACGGGTCAACCAACTCAAAAAAGAAGTGAACTAAACTTAAACAGCTCAAACGGGCCACACAAGTAGCTAATCAAACTTTATTGGGTCGAACGGGTCAAAAATGAAGTGAAGCGGACTTAGACGGGCCAACCAGTTTAAAAAGAAGTGAACTAAACTTGAACACGTAAAACGGGTCACAAAAATAACTAATAAAACTTGATTTGGTCAAACATGTAAAAAATGAAGTGAAACGGACTTAGACGGGTCAACCAACTCAAAAAAGAAGTGAACTAAACTCAACCAACTCAAAAAAGAAGTGTAACACCGGTTTCACAAGCTTAAAATTAACGTAAATTAAAACTTTTTAAACTTATTTACACAAAAGGTTGGCAGCGGAACAAACCACTGTTTACATAATAAGTACTGTTTATCGACTTGGCGATTAAGAACAACAAATCAAGCCAAGTCCCAAAAAGTAAGCCAGTGTTACCACTACGCACCGACCATCGTTACAAGTATCAGAGCTAACTGTAAGTGTTCCAAAAGATATGTACACAATAACACTACCCAGAGCAACCTGCCTCGCCAAGCCATCAGATCACTAACCTGTGAAAAGAAAATATCACGAAACATTAGCTACACTAGCTAGTGAGTACAAGTATCACATAAACACCAATAAGCATGCTATCACGTCACAATATGGCACACAAGGCTAAGCTATCACATAGCGGTGTGCCGACATGTCAGCAGGATCATATCTTGCGAGGTAGCTAGCCTGGCTCACCGATCCAAGCTGGGGAATCAGTCACAACCAACCGCATCGGTGGGGGAGCGAAGAGCAGCCCACCATCACGTTTGAGTCACTAGGACTCCGTTTGGATCTGATCATAGACCAAGATCCTCACTGTATGTCGAGGAACGGCGGCCTGCAGAACCTTTACCCCAGAAAATCACTCGTGGGAACCGCTAATCCCTGAATAACACTCAAGGATGGCAACTCCCCTTGCGATCGCAAGCACCTTGCCATGCGACCGCAAGGACCCTTTTTACAGTGACCTTCGTCCCTGTTTCGACACAGCTCCTGCAAATCGCGTTTTTAACATCTTTTTCAACCAAAAACTCAGTTCTAATCATACATACACTTCACTTGACATCTCTAAGACCTTATGAACACACATTGGACACAACACAATTACAAGAACACAAGGTAACACCATCAAAATGGTGTTTCCTCTTTATGAACTCAAAAATAGGTTTTGACATGGGATTACTTACAAGGAAGATGATATTCAGCAAATCAAACACTTGAATCCAGTTGTTGAGCTCACGAAAATTACTCCCCTTTGACTTCTCTTTCAAAATCCCCAAGTATTGAGAGGATGAATATGTGTTCGTATGTTTGTGTGTGTTACTGTATGTGTATGCTCACATATCAGGGGATAAGGAGGAAAGGGAGACCGACCTTGGGGTTTCTAATTAAAACACAGGTATTTTGTTCCCTTTTCAACTTACAATTTGACACACGCCATCCCGTTTTAACCAACGGGGATATTTACGGAATCATTACACGAAACCGTATAACACGACATCACTTTTAGACACAAACGACACCTCTCACATAATCACATTAATTAACACGAGACACGTTAGTCACACAAAACACTTAGTTAATTTCACTTAAGGTCACATTACAAGTACCAAAACACATGGTATAAGTCACTACTGCTAGGCCCATTTTACAGGGTGTTACAAATCTACCCCCTTAAGAAGATTCCGTCCTCGGAATCTGATCACTCACGAATAGGTGGGATATCGAGCTCGCATGTCATCTTCAGTTTCCCAGGTCATATTCGAACCTAGGTTATACTTCCATTTCACGAGAACGAGCTTGATCACTTTCTTACGCAGCTTTTTAGTCTTTGAGCCGAGAATCTCAACAGGTTCCTCTACGAGGCGCTTTGAAGCATCAACTCTCAGCTCTTGCAACGGTAAAATCTGACTTTCATCCACTTTACACTTGCGCAAGTAACACACGTTGAAGGTATTGTTAATACCCTCAAGTTCTGGAGGTAACTCCAGAGACACAGTTTGATTATTGACTCTGCGCAGGACCTTGAACGGTCCTATAAAACGCGGACTCAACTTGCCTTTACGGCCAAAACGGATAACACCCTTCCATGGAGAGACTTTCAGGAAAACCCGATCGCCCTCGTTAAACTCAACTGGCCGACGTCTCGGGTCAGCGTACACTTTCTGTCGATCACGAGCGGCTTTCAGCTTTTCACGCGCCACTCTTACTTTATCGGCCGTAATTTGCAGAATTTCAGGTCCGGCGAACTGCTTCTCGCCAGGCTCTAGCCAACACATGGGAGTGCGACAACGTCTATCGTATAACATCTTGAATGGAGGCATCCCAATACTGGAATGGTATGAGTTGTTATAAGCAAACTCTATCAACGGCAGATGTGAATCCCACGCTCCACCGAACTCAAGTACACATGCGCGAAGCATATCCTCCAGGTTTAGATAGTTCTCTCTGACTGGCCGTCTGTCTGAGGATGGTACGCCGTGCTCAAGTGAACACGAGTGCCAAGCTCACGCTGTAAACTCTGCCAAAAATTCGAAGTAAACCGCGGATCGCGATCTGACACAATAGAACACGGCACTCCATGGCGCGACACCACTTCAGCAACATACAACTTTGCTAACTTATCCAACGAGGTAGACTCACTGATAGCCAGAAAATGAGCACTTTTGGTCAAACGGTCAACTATGACCCAAACTGCATCGTGCCCTCTGAGGGTTTTTGGCAACTTTGTCACGAAATCCATCGTAACATTATCCCATTTCCACTCAGGAATTTCGAGTTGCTGAAGATTACCGTATGGTTTCTGATGCTCAGTCTTCACTTGCGCACATGTTTGACACTTTTCCTCATAGGAAGCAATGTCTCGCTTTAAAGTAGGCCACCAGTACAAAGCTTTCAAATCATGATACATTTTGGTGCTGCCCGGATGTACAGACAGTCGAGACTGGTGAGCCTCTTGCAGAATCAACTCACGATTTCCCCCATACAGAGGCACCCAAACACGAGACTGAAAAGTCTTTAGCCCACGGCTATCCTCTGCAAGCAAATCTTTCTGCTTCTGCATCACTTCTGCTTTCAAGTTCTCGTCACTCAAGGCAACAGATTGTGCTTCCTTCAATCTCGCAAGAATATCCGGAACCACCACTAGTTTCATGAATCTCGCCTCAGCCGGAGAGCTTTTGCGACTAAGAGCATCCGCCACGACATTGGCCTTACCAGGATGATAACGGATCTCACAGTCGTAGTCTTTAATCAACTCGAGCCAACGCCGCTGCCTCATATTGAGCTCTTTCTGTGTAAACACGTATTGCAGACTCTTGTGATCCGTACAGACCACACACTTGGTACCGTACAGATAATGCCGCCACAGCTTCAGAGCAAACACAACAGCAGCTAGCTCAAGATCATGTGTCGGATAGTTAACTTCATGTGGCTTTAACTGTCGAGACGCATATGCTATCACTTTATCACGCTGCATTAACACACAGCCAAGCCCCAAATAAGAAGCATCACAATATACAACGAAGTCATCAGACCCGTCGGGCAAAGAGAGAATCGGAGCTTCACACAATAGCCGTTTCAAGGATTGAAACGCTTGTTCTTGCGCCTCAGACCACACAAAAGCAACGTCTTTCCGAGTAAGCTTAGTCAAGAGACCTTCAAGTTTAGAAAAATCACGGATAAACCGCCGATAATATCCAGCTAGGCCGAGAAAACTACGAACTTCAGAAGGAGTTCGAGGAACCCCCCAGTTCATCACTGCATCGACTTTTGCTGGATCCACTTTGACACCATCCCTGCAGATCATATGACCAAGAAAATGCACTTCACGAAGCCAAAATTCGCACTTTGAAAACTTTGCATAAAGCTTCTCTCGCTTGAGAGTTTCAAGAACTTGCCGTAAATGCAACTTGTGCTCGGCTTCACTTCGGGAATACACAAGAATATCATCGATAAACACAATTACGGATTTATCCAAGAAAGGACGACAAATCCGATTCATCATATCCATGAATATAGCAGGCGCATTGGTTAAGCCGAACGGCATAACCAAAAACTCATAGTGGCCATATCGAGTGCGGAAAGCAGTTTTAGGAATATCATCTTCACTAACTCGCACCTGGTGGTAGCCAGAACGAAGATCAATCTTAGAGAAGCAAATCGCTCCCTGCAATTGATCGAACAAATCATCAATACATGGAAGAGGGTATTTATTCTTTACCGTTCGCTTATTCAGCTCCCGGTAATCGATACACATGCGCATGGTTCCATCCTTCTTCTTCACAAATAACACAGGAGCACCCCACGGGGACGAACTTGGACGAATAAAGCCTTTATCCAGTAACTCCTGTATTTGGGTCATCATCTCTCGCACCTCTGAAGGAGTAAGACGGTATGGAGCTTTAACTACAGGCGTAGCCCCTGGAACTAGATCAATTTTATACTCTACATCTCTTACCGGCGGCAAACCCGGCAATTCATCTGGAAACACCTCCGGATAATCTGACACTACCGGAATATCTTTGACCACTTGCTTTTCCAGTTTTGCATCAATCACGTGAGCCAGATAAAACTCGCAGCCTTTAGAAATTGACTTCTTAACTTTCATCATAGAAATGAGAGGAATGTCAGATTCTCGACGTTCCCCTCGAGCTACAGCGCAAGACACATTGGGCAAAGGAATCTCCACCATCTTTTTCGAACACAGAATCTTCGCGTTCAGACCACTGAGCCAATCCATACCAACGACCGCATCAAAGCCCGCAATTGGCATAAGAAGAAAAGAGATAGGGAAACTATTCCCGTCCACGTCGAGGTTAACACAGGGAACACTATCCGTAACCGAAACTATCTTACCACTAGCAATTTCAACTTTAATCGGCTCAGATAACACAGATATAGGCAATTGCAGTTTATCACGAAAAGCCACAGATATAAAAGAATGGGTAGCTCCGGAATCAAACAACACACAAGCTGGAACAGAATTTACAAGAAAAGTACCAGTGATCACGTCTCCCGCAGCTTTGGCTTCTTCAGTTGTCATCTGAAAATCCCGGCCCTTGGCGCGAGGAGCGCCATCTTTCTTAGGTTGAGCAGAGGACCCACCAGCTCCAGCTCCCGTATCACCCCTCTGTCTCATCGGGCACTCTGTAATCCTGTGCCCCGACTTTTGACACCTAAAACAAACATTCTCTTTGAACAAGCACTCTGTAGCTGCATGCCCCTTCTCACCATATCTCATACATCTGGTAGTAGCCTTCGAGCAGTTACCCGAATGGTAAGTACGTCACAAAGAACACCAAGGATTATCAAACCTCGGTTTCTTACTCGAATCCACTTTCCCACCAGCAACAGACTTCCCTTTTGAAGTACCAGACTTTGAATACTGCTGAAACTTCCTCGTCTGGCCCTCCACAGTCTGATCACCCTTACACTGGTGACGATCACCATCAATCTGTCGGGCTATCTCAAACGCCCGATACAAAGAAACTGCAGCTCTCACATGAGCTCGATCCTCTAGCGGCAGCATATTAACAAACTTCCGCATTTTCGCCCTCTCATCAGTCACAAGGTGTGGTATAAACCTTACCTTATCAGTAAAGGCATGGATAAGGTCCTCCACCGGTTTGTCCCCCTTGCGGAGACTGTTGAACTCATTCTCTAACCTCTCGAGATCCTAATCAGTACAATACTTGCTTTTCACTTTCTCAGAAAACTGCTCCCAAGTCAGAGCAACGATCACCTCTTTACTCACTGTGTCCTTCACGGTATCCCACCATTCCAGAACTTTACCTTTCAACATACGAACCACATACTTGACACGGTTCCCATCTTCACAATCATAGGACTCGAACACTTGATCAGTCTCACGCAACCAGCAGATAGTCTCTGAGGGATTATCACTACCCTCATACAGCTTTGGCCCGCAAGACTTAAACTTCTTGAAAGAACACTGCTCACGTTGCTTGCCCTTAATAGCTTCCCTCAGTAGCTCCCTAGTCGAGCGAAGCTCCTCTTCGAGTAACAGAATATAAGCCTCAGAATCTCTTCCCTGCCTCGAGCCCCGAGTATCATGCCATGAAGACTCCTCCTCAGTCTCTACGTAAGTACGAGAAGCCTCGTCCTCCATCTGTTTCAATGCTTCCTCAGTAGTAGCACGTCGCTCAGACATTTTCACTTACTTTCTATACACAAGGGCGAACACGTTTAGCATACTTAATCACAATTTACTAGCACACAAGTTAGTTCACATTGAGCAATAAACACATAACGCTCACACTCAGCCCCAATTACCCCTCTAGGAACACTTAACGATGGTCAAGCCCGAGTTTGAGATCGAATACTTTCACAAGTACCCGATTCCCTCAAACTAAGGCTCTGATACCTAATTGTAACACCGGTTTCACAAGCTTAAAATTAACGTAAATTAAAAATTTTTAAACTTATTTACACAAAAGGTTGGCAGCGGAACAAACCACTGTTTACATAATAAGTACTGTTTATCGACTTGGCGATTAAGAACAACAAATCAAGCCAAGTCCCAAAAAGTAAGCCAGTGTTACCACTACGCACCAACAATCGTTACAAGTATCAGAGCTAACTGTAAGTGTTCCAAAAGATATGTACACAATTACACTACCCAGAGCAACCCGCCTCGCCAGGCCATCAGATCACTAACCTGCGAAAAGAAAATATCACGAAACATTAGCTACACTAGCTAGTGAGTACAAGTATCACATAAGCACCAATAAGCATGCTATCACGTCACAATATGGCACACAAGGCTAAGCTATCACATAGCGGTGTGCCGACATGTCAGCAGGATCATATCTTGCGAGGTAGCTAGCCTGGCTCACCGATCCAAGCTGGGGAATCAGTCACAACCAACCGCATCGGTGGGGGAGCGAAGAGCAGCCCACCATCACGTTTGAGTCACTAGGACTCCGTTTGGATCTGATCATAGACGAAGATCCTCACTGTATGTCGAGGAACGGCGGCCTGTAGAACCTTTACCCTAGAAAATTACTCGTGGGAACCGCTAATCCCTGAATAACACTCGAGGGACCCAGCCGCATCGGCGACTGACCTCAACCACTGCGTCTGTCCGGACAGGAGTCATAAACACGTTTGACCCATAGGGTCCACAGTACGCATGCGTATCACATATCACAATTTATATCACATGGTATCAATTATAACACTGTATCCCTATGTTACTGTATCATTATATCACATGACACATAAGACTAGCACACAATAGCCCTACTTACTGAGTCTCATGGGAAACCGGTACTCACCTCGATTCACAAGAGGCATATATGGATCCGGGAATCCCAAGAACACACGGAGTCGTCCGAATCACCTAACACATTAGGTTTAGGCTTGGTCATCACATACACACATCACACATAGGTTAAAACACAAGTTACACAAGCTGTCAGACTGGACCCCTTGCTTGCGGTCGCAAGGACCTACCTTGCGGTCGCAAGGGACCTTACATAACAGCCATGCGATCGCAAGGATACTCCATGCGATCGCAAAGTTTCCTCATTCCCCAACTCATGCTTCCGATCGCAAGGGACAACTCCTTTTGATCGCAAACATGATTCTAGGGTTGGTTACGATAGCAAGTTATGTACTTACGGTCGCAAACCTTATTTCCTTCGCTCGTAAGCGGTAATCATCACAAAATGGACTCATACGATCGCATGGACATACCATGCGATCGCATAGCATACATACAAGACTTACGGTCAAAAAGCCTAACACATGCGATCACATCAGACATTTCCGCGGCGAGACTTTAAAAACTTCCGCGGCGCGGAATTAACAAACAGCCTTACGATCGCAAGGCTTAACCATTACGGTCGCAAGGATGGCAACACCCCTTGCGATCGCAAGCACCTTGCCATGCGACCGCAATGACCCTTTTTACAGTGACCTTCATCCCTGTTTCGACACAGCACCTGCAAATCGCGTTTTTAACATCTTTTTCAACCAAAAACTCAGTTCTAATCATACATACACTTCACTTGACATCTCTAAGACCTTATGAACACACATTGGACACAACACAATTACAAGAACACAATTCAACACCATCAAAATGGTGTTTCCTCTTTATGAACTCAAAAATAGGTTTTGACATGGGATTACTTACAAGGAAGATGATATTCAGCAAATCAAACACTTGAATCCAGTTGTTGAGCTCACGAAAATTACTCCCCTTTGACTTCTCTTTCAAAATCCCCAAGTATTGAGAGGATGAATATGTGTTCGTATGTTTGTGTGTGTTACTGTGTGTGTGTGCTCACATATCAGGGGATAAGGAGGAAAGGGAGACCGACCTTGGGGTTTCTAATTAAAACACAGGTATTTTGTTCCCCTTTTCAACTTACAATTTGACACACGCCATCCCGTTTTAACAAACGGGGATATTTACGGAATCATTACACGAAACCGTATAACACGACATCACTTTTAGACACAAACGACACCTCTTACATAATCACATTAATTAACACGAGACACATTAGTCACACAAAACACTTAGTTAATTTCACTTAAGGTCACATTACAAGTACCAAAACACATGGTACAAGTCACTACTGCTAGGCCCATTGACAGGGTGTTACAAGAAGTGAACTAAACTTGAACAGGTCAAACAAGCCAAAAAGTAGCTAATCATACTTGATTAGGTCGAACGCGTCAAAATGAAGTGAAACGGATTTAAACGGGTCAACCAGCTCAAAAAGAAGTCGACTAAACTTGAACAAGTCAAACGGGCCACACAAGTAGCTAATCATACTTGATCGGGTCAAACGGGTCAAAAATGAAGTGAAGCACGATTAGACGGGTCAACCAGAAGTGAACTAAACTTGAACAGGTCAAACAAGCCACAAAAGTAGCTAATCAAACTTGATTGGGTCATAGGGGTCAAAAATGAAGTGAAGCGGACTTAGACGGGTCAACGAGCTCCAAATAGAAGTGAACTAAACTCAAACAGGTCAAACAGGCCACACAAGTAGCTAATCATACTTGATCAGGTCTAACGGGTCAAGAATGAAGTGAAGCACACTTAGACGGGTCTAAGTGGAGTGTTTGTTTCATTTGCTAATTATATGAGAAAAACAACAAAAAAGAAGTGAATTAAAATACAAATTTTCATTAAATTAAAATAAAGAACATCAACTAGTTATCAATAGAAAAATATGATGGTACATACTCTAACTTTGTACAGAAAAAACTACCATAATGCACTTGACATTAAAAAAGATTTGAAACATTACAAAAATAAAACAGACAGCTATCCCTTTTACAAAAATTAAGCAAAGCACGAAGCACTTGACCATGTCTCTCTTGGTAATTATCACTATAACAGCAGATCCATGACCCCTTTAGCACAAAAGTAACGCATATCCGTTGAGTTATGCTGAAAAGACAATCTTCCATAAGTGATATAAACTAAAAGCATGTATCAGCTGCAATACACCATTCGAATCATAAGCCTTGGACACAATAAAACCAAACAATATAACTTAGCTCATACAATCTTTCATAAATAAGAGCAAACAAAAGGAAATTTTAGTGGATGTGAATTGTCTCAAACATTATATCCATATGACCAGCTCATTTGATGATAACATCTCAAGAGTTTTCATACCTTACTGACTCAAACATTAACGACAACACACTATAACACTTCAAAAGCTACTTAGGAACTTTAGGTTACAAGCACACAATCACAAAAGGTAGAAAGGACCAGAAGCTCATCTCATCATTATTCAATACTTTATTCTGTCTGTTTTTACTGCATTCAGGAATGGCATGGGTATAAGGGCAGCTGAGCAAGTAATAGCTTGGCCAAAATAACTTTTACTTTATCAATATTTATATAATTTGGACCTTGAGATAAACTTTATCTTTATTGATAGATGCTTTCTGCCCAATAATCAACAAGGCTAGTATTAGAAAACTTGGGTTAAAATTCGTATGAAAAATAATTCAAGTGAAGGGTTTGATTCTAGATTTGAAATCTAAATATGTTCCCGAAATTGATTATATATATATATATATATTTGCAATTTGATTAGTCATGCTAACATCTATTCTTAGTTTCTATGACAGTATCTTGGTTGTATTTTAACTGCTGCCAGTATCACTATTATGAAATGATTGCGATCTGAATACCAATGCCAAATGCATTCTACCGGGCAGGAAGTCCTGTTGCTGTTCTTCAGCTTGTTGGCAATGCGTTTGTGGAGCAGTACGACCACATTCTTCATCAGTCTCCTGAATTGGTTCACAAGTTTTTAATCAGGATTCAAGCATTTAAAGCAGACCAGATACAAATGGCGTGATGGGTTCTGTAACAACCATGCAAGTGAGTTCTTTGTGTTGTTCTTAATTCATTATCTAATAGAAATACTCATCAGTGAAGTTATATCTTGGTCTTGGTTACATCATGGATACATGTTTATGTAACTGACTGGCAAGGAATTAGTTGTAATTGTTGGACCCTTAATTTATAGCCATTCACTTTTTACCTTACTCTGTTTAGGGTGTCAAGGCCGTTCTCAGGCACAGAACAATTAGGACATGCATTCTTCAAGTAGATTACTACTGAAATAATAATAATAATAATAATCATATAAATCTAGAAATTGTATACAACACGCTAGCTAGTAGCTAATTATATACCAAAAACTGTTTCGGTCAACCAAAATCACATTTAATTTATGAGTGGTTACCCAACCATTACATTTTGCTAGCTCTAGAATTTCTCGGCAAAACACAAGGATGTTATCAAATTAGTATTGGTGGGTTAAATTTCAAAAAGACTAATGTACAATTAGCTGCGATTTGTAAATTTGACGAATAGCAATAATATTGGTCAACCAAAAAGATGGTATACCTGTGAGTTGGGCTTAATAATATATTTGGCACCAAAAAGGAATGCATAGCTATAAGATCTTCCCTGTTTGATTGTGGACAAAGTCCTTCCGCCTCCCCACTTGCTTTCAAAACCAAAAGTTGAAGCATTTTCTATTGGTTCAAAGGATTATAACTAATAATCAAATAAAAATTGATTTCTACAACTATTTAGCAACCATGTCTAAATGACCATTGACATAAGTAAACCTTTCTTGACCCGTTCTGTCAAGCACTTAACCGAACACCTGGTGTGCATATTATACACACTTTCATCATTTGATCAATCAACATAACCCCTACGATTCTTGAATCCAGCGAAACAACAAACAAAAAAGCATATGCCAAACATGTGAAATCAAATTAGTTTCAGCATTTGAAGTCGTATTGACTGAAATTTCCCAGAGAACTTACAAATTGAACATACCTTATGATTTTCAACAACCACCGGAAAGGGAAATCTGATTGAGGGGGAGTGCGACGAAAGATGAATGTAGGTACATGGTGATGATCGATGGGGATGTTGGAGTTTGAGACTGAGATCGATGATAGGAAAGGGAAGATAAAACTATGTAGTACAGAGAGACAAGGGGACCGAATTGTGAGTCTTGGATTTCGATCGACACCGGCTATTTTGTATCTTGGTTTTTATGTATAAACTCCAACGGTGCGTTCTCGAGTTTTTTTAAGAAAGAAGAGGAAGGAAAATAAAGTGGAGGGAATGGATGGAAAGGAAAGAAAAGGATTAGGTTGTATTCTTGAGCTGAAAAGAAAAGGAAAATATAGAGGGGGAGTCATTTCCTTCTAAATGATCCCACATTTGGAAGAATAAATTTTAAACAAATAGCCCCTCCTTCCCCCTCTCTTTCCCTCTCTTTCCTTCTTTAAAAAAACTCAAGAACACAGAACATTGATGTTATCATTTCATTCCCCTCCCTTTACTTTCAAAAAACAACTCGAGAACAGGGTGCAACGGCATCGTCTACTCGTGTACATTGTTTCCATACCCTCATTTTCTCTTAAGCATATTACATAACAGCCACACCCTCATTTTCTCTTAATTACATATATTTATTGTCATTTATTTTTTCAAAAATTATATTAAAAATCCAATAAAAGAGTTGACGAGAAAAAAAATAGATATATTATCCATGACAAACTATTCACCGTTGTTATTTTATGCAAGTACTAATGTACTATACTAGTAAAGTATTTAATCATATATCATCTCTACCACATTATAAATCATAAAACACTCATTTCCATCTTAAATTTTAAGAGGTTGTAGTATTTAAGTGGTTAATATTGTTTCTTTTTGACAAATGTTTTTATTTTTGGAATAGATTGGTATTTTGAAACTGTTACAAATTTTGAATGATTGACTATTAACATATTCTAAACTGCTTATTCTATACATTTCCCTCATAATTGTTATATTCTTCTTACACTTCAACTTTTTATTAGTATTAAACTGTACTAATATACTATTATATCTTGACTTTTTAACGGTAAAAACTTATTATCTTTAAAATCAATATACAGTGTTAGTATAGTTTTTATTGTCTAATTTCTGCTTTTAAGTTAAATTGTATAGATATTATTATCTTTGAAGTTCAATATAACACAGATCTAATGAATAATATTACCTAAACTACTTCAAAGGTATTGTAGCATTGAAAAACATTCACAGCTATCATTATCTCCTACGTCTTCTCTATTTCTAGTCGCTGTAAAAACTCACCGCCACAAGTTTTCAACACCATGGATCTTTAACTGTCACCGTCGCAGTGCGCAGATAGCCCACTAGTTACTTAAAATGTATGATACACATAAAAATAGTTCTTGAGAATACTACTGGATCACATTTTTTTAAAGGCTATTGGATCACATTATATATATATAACATTTATCAGGAACAGTACCTGATCAATGTTATATATATATATATAGGGGAGAGTTCATGCGAAAAATGTCTTATTTGCGAAAAGTACGAGAAGAAATCCTAGTCTCTTATTTGTATTTGATCTAATGTCTTATATTAATCATATTTTTTTAATTTTTTAATTCAAAAGGGTATAATTGTAAACAATATTTTTTTCTCTCTCTATTTTATTTCTCTCTTACTTTTCTCTCTCTTAAAATTTTTAAACAAAAAAATAAAAATAATTAAATAGTTAATTAATAATAATGTGGTGTTCAACAATGAACTCAGCCAGATATTTACAAATTCTTAATTATTCAAAACTTTGTTCAATCTATTTTTTTAATATTTACATTTTTTTCGTTTATTTTTTCAAAATATCATTAGAAGGCTTGTAATTTTTTTTCAAACTAATTTTTTTTCTCTATTTTCATTTATCTAATTATTTCCTAAGATCCTTCTTTTGTTTTGGAATTATTTTTTGATGTTCATTAGCAAACTATAATACACCATAATCAAATTTAAAATTAATGGTATTTTGATTACAAACCATTAATATCAATATTCAACAATGAATACGAAAATTAACAACTTATACTAATGTTTGATGATGAACAATCTATATGATTAAAAAAAACCCAAAGAAACTGAATTTACCTGTTGAAGAGAAAGAAAAAACCCAAAAAGAAAATTTACACCTGTTGAATAGGGAAAAAAACCTAAAAAACCCCGTATTCACCTATTGAACAAGAAGAAAACTTAAAAACAAAAAAATTCACCTGTTGAACAAGTAAAAGACCTATAAAAATTTCACCAATTGAACAAGAAAAAAAGCCTAAGAACGAACCGTATTCAACTATTGAACAAGAAGAAAACCTAAAAAAAATCACCTGTTGAACAAGAAAAAAACCCAAAAAAAAATCACCAATAAGAAAAAAAGCCAAAACAAACAATATTCACCTGTTGAACAAAAAGAAAATCTAAAAAAAATCACCAGTTGGATAAGAGAACACTTTTAAAACAAACCTTATTCACCTATTGAACATATATAAAAAAAGCAATTAAAAAACCAGATCTACACAAAAAGTTCATAACTAATTATCAAAAACCCAATTTCCTATAACACTAATCTTACTTGTGCACCTAGAACGCTAATCTTATTTACTCATTTATGAACTAACAAATGACTTAAATCAATGAACGTAATAAAAATCCATTTTATTAGAAAATCAGTAAAGAACAAACTAAAAAACCCATCTTCAGAAAATATCTTACTATACATTAAATAACCACAGTATTGAACAAAAAGAATCAAAAACATTTGTACACCTAAAACATCAGGTCTTATTTAATCATTGAAACCTACTAGAACATCCATCTTCTTAAAAATTTAAGGGTAAAATATATTTTAACCCCTAAAGTTTAAGTTTAAAAATGATTTAACCCATAAGCTTTTTAAATGAATGATTTAATCCCTAAACTTTTTTAATGAATGTTTTAACCCGTAAACTTGTTACAATTCATCGTTTTAGCCACTTGATTTTCTACAACAACTTACCAAGCTTTTAAAGAGCATTTTAATCACTAAGCTTGGGGTGTAATAGAATCAAGCCGAACCAAACCTAGTCAAACTCTAACTCGAATAGTTGCACTAGTTTGATGATTGCACATATTCGATTTTCTATATCTCTATCTTTGTTTTCCAGTTTATTTGGGAGTCCGTGAGATGGTGATTCGTGACTCTGTAGATCGTCGAACACCGGTTACCACTAACCAATCGGTTCTTCAATCTTTACCGGCTCAAGTTTTAGAGATAGTGTTGAGTTAGAGTTTGACTAGGTTTGGTTCGGCTTGATTAGATTACACCCCCAAGTTTAGTGATTAAAATGCTCTTTAAAAGCTTGGTAACTTGCTGTAGAAGGTCAAGTTGCTAAAACGATAAATTCTAACAAGTTTAAGGGTTAAAACATTCACTAAAAATTTTAGGGATTAAATCGTTTATTTAAAAAGTTTAGGGGTTAAACTATTTTCAAATCTAAAGTTTAGGGATTAAAACATATTTTACCCAAAATTTAATAACCAATTCAGATAATGGATCTTAGTAATCATATATGAACAATAACATATAAAAAAATTATTTACATTCTAAACAAACAAATAAAAAAAAGCTAAAAAATAAATTTAAATAAAAAAAACTCAAGTTTTTAATAAAAAAGTAAAATCCCATAGAGAACCAACACAGACACCGGTTGGTCTACGCCGACAGTGGAAGTGAAGGGGGTGGCAGTGGTGGATGTGGTGGCCTGTGATGTTATAGCGGTGGTGTCCGACGACAAAGAAACCCAAAAGGACGGTGGTCTTCAACACCAATCAGAACAAAAAAGTCACCATATGCAGCGGTTAACCGGCGATGGTGTTTGTTGTGAAGGATGGGAACAAAAAAGTCACTATATGCAGCGGTGAACAGCCATAAACCCAAATCGAGTACACATCACTCACCGACAAGCCTGTTGAACGGCGATGGTGTTTGCGTTGACGGATCAGAACTATGATTGGTTCTAGAAACGGCTCTCGAAGAGCATATCTGAGATAACAGCGTTTGTGGTGGTCGACGGGGTAGAGAGCTAGTGATTGACGTCGCCGGCGATGGTGGGGTGGGGTAGCGACGGCGCAGCAGAGGAAAAAAAACCCGACTTTTTTTTGTTTTGAGAAAATGATGTGAGACATGGGGTATAATGATATATACGGGATGAGGGGATATGAGAGAGAAAGTGAGGAGAGAGATCTATATTTTTAACAGAATGCCCTCCCATCTTCTTAATTAATACTAATAAACTTTTAGTTATTTACAAAAATGCCATGATGATCTAAAACCATTGATTAATCAATCTAATGGTCAGAATTTTTTCTCGCACTTTTCGTAAATAAAAGTCTTTTCGCAATAACCCTTGTATATATATATATATATATATATATATATATATATATATATATATATATATATATATATATAGTGTAGGTTCAAATGAGAACTTAAATATTTTTTAGAATGGGAGACTCAATCCTAGCCGTCCAATTCCCCTCCTTCAATGTCATTGCCCACCCATTAATTCCTCACATACACCATGTCACACTCGATTCCTCCACACTTTTCATCCATGAATTCCACTTACAAAATGAACGACTGAGATTTAGTCTCCAATTCTCAATTAATTTCTCATTCTCATTTGAAACTTCCCATATATATATATATATATATATTGTTAGAACCTAGAGGGGGGGTGAATAGGTTCTTTAACTTAGTTTACCAATTTTTACACTTATAAAATTTGTAAGTTGTGTTAAAAATATTTTTCTTGAAGTTTATAACACAACAAATATATATACTTGAAATAAAGAGAGTAAGGGTAGAGAGATTTCACCAATTAGTAGACAAGAGATTGATAGTGGTTCATGCAAGTGTTAACAGACTTGCATTACACCCACTCCTTGGCCTCACCCACCAAGAGTTTGCTCCACTAGCTTCTCTCTTTGAAGGTAGAGATAAACCTTTTACACTTCTCTTTTTCACTTGCAAGAATTAACACTTCAAACTTGCAAGTAAGGTAAAGATAACTTTGCTTCACTCTAATTCTATAGGCTAGAGTTGATCCTCACTTCTCTCTAATTCTAAAGGCTAGAGATGATCCTTACTTCACTCTAATTTGGAAGGCTAGAGTTGATCCTTACTTCACTCTAATTAGAAAGGCTAGAGTTGATCCTTACACTATTACAAATATGTAGATTGATAATGTAAAGATTGAGCTTTGAAGACTTTTCACTCTTGCTCTTGTTCTTGATCTTGATCTTGATCTTGTAGATGATATATCTTTTGATTGGAATATAAGCTCACAAGATCTTAGAATATGTTCTGTGTTTTTCTAATGTCAAGAGTTAGTAAATCACAAGACTTGAGTTGGTTTAAATAAGGAAAAAGATGCAAGTTCAAAAAGTGTCCAGACTGCCCACGGTCGATCCACGGTCGACCGTGGCATCTTCCGTCAGCATTCTGGAACTTTTTGAGCCTTGCAAATAAAGACGTTGGCTTTTTACCAAAATCACACACAACCCATTTTTACCATTAAAATGCACTGAAAATGAGTCTTAGAAAAGTTGGGTTGGTGCCATACCTCTTATGTTTGAATTTAAACACTAAATAGGAAATTTAGAAGCCAAATGCATAAAACATGTTGGAAGTTTGCTTCTTTGGGAGATTCCTTTTCCTATAAGTGGTGGTGTGTTATTTCAATGAAAGATCATGTTTGGTATTTGCCAAAATAAGAAGTCTTATACTTTTTCAACCAAGCTTGTGATTTATATAAAAAAATATTTGAATTTTTTTATAAAAGTTTTTATAAAAATTATTTTGTAAAAACTTAAACTTCTTTAATTAATTATTCTTGTAAGCTCATATTTTCCGAATTCTTGTTTGTAGATTTCTTCGTCATCGGCTTTGAAGAATTCATCTTCACTTGTTGAGTACGTGTTCGGCTGGCTTCAAGAAAGACAATGTTTAAGAATTGTGAGCTGTGTAACGACGGATGATTCACGGTAGACCGTGAAGATGTAGGACCGGCTGGGGGATGGGGTTCTAAACTAAACTAAAACACCCTAATGCTAGGACTGATCTAGGATGAGAAATAGTGCGGAATTTCTATTTCCCAAACCTCCTAAGGAATCTAAGATCTGCTTAGGTGTCCGGCACACAGTAACACTAAGAAACACACAGAGTAGAAACAAGAACAAACTCTAAGAACTCACACAGAGATGCTTAAGGCTGCCCTTGGATTCGGATTAAACACACTGTATTCGTTTACGAGGTTTGAAGTCGCGATTTAGTAGGCTTAAAGTCGTATAAGATCAATTACGAAGGCTCCCGGTTGATTACTCGATTGATTCGTAGGTTACCCGCTTGATTCGTCGATTCCCCACGCTAATGCGGGGTTAAGCTCTATTTATAGAGTAATTAATTCACTACGCACGTAATGTATCACACTTCGTACGAAGTGTGTCCAGTACGCACGTACTGGTTAGTTTAATAATAATTAATTTCATTTTAACCGACCTAATCACTACGTGCGAGTTGAGCTTCACTACGCACGTAGTGGACTCACCACGCACGCAGTGAACACATCACGCACGTGATGAACTTTCACACAGACTTAAACTTCCAAACTCACATCAACACATGATTAAGTACTTGTAAGCTTAAGATCATCACAAAGAATCACTAAGAATATATACACATGCAAACAATTAATCAAAACACATTTGAATTAATAAACATGAATATATTTTATTGATACGAACTAGGGATTCACAAATATGCACCAACAGAAGACAAAATGTTTCCTTTTATCTTGTTTTCTTCTTTTCTTGTTGATTTGAAGTCTTCAATTATTTGTACTTCACTTGATCATTAATTTGAGGCTTGTTAATTTTCTTTAAGAATATAGATATGAACATATGAATAATTTTGATAAGCAATAGTATCACATGTGTATATTTTTATCATCATCAAAACAAGGAGTGCACTTTTAAATGTATGACAATGTATGCACCAACATATATATATATATATATATATATATATATATATATATATATATATATATATATATATATATATATATATATATATAGGGTATGGTTAAACAAAGGACATCCCTTAAACATAGAACCTAAAGAACCTCCTCTGGTGATGACACGTGACACATAGTTTAGGGGCAAAAATGGAAAATTAAAAAAGAAAAGAAAATCAGGGTCACCCTCCCAGCCTCCCCCAAATTTAAAAAAAAAAAAAAACCCCCACTTACTTTAAATGATCATAACTTGTTCGTTTTTAAGAATTTTAACAAAAAATTATACCGTTAGTTTCAGTTTTTCGTCCTCTTTCAAACAAGACCGGACTTGATATATTTCTAAAACTTTTTTTATTTTGAAATGCAAAGTTTGTATTTTGAGTTGGGTTCATTCAAACCCAAAATGCAAAATCCGTAGTTTGCATTTTGAGCTGGGTTCATTCAAGCCCAAAATGCAAAATTCGTAGATGCTGGGTTCATTCAAACCTAAATGCAAAATGCAAAATCCGTAGTTTGCATTTTGAGCTGGGTTCGTTCAAACCTAAATGCAAAATGCAAAAAACGTGAACGTAAAATATAAATATGTAGGTCATCTACATGCTTCCAAAATGCAAAAATTATAAAAATCCAAAATGATCATTGGCTTTGGTAGCTGGAAAGACATTGAAAATGCAAGTAGTCTCTACAAGTAAAGAAACAAATAATTGTTGGCAACATTTTGTAATCTGCAGGTCTGATCTTATGATTGGAAGCTATAGCTAGGTAGGTATATATATTGAATTTAAGGATATAATGAATGGATAGCTACGTAGCATATGCGGGTTGGACATGTATATGATCATGCACCAATTAAGTAGCTATGTACACTTTCATTTACACACACACACACACCAAATTGGTGGGGCTGATTGTGGGTAACTAAACAAACTGGGGCAGATTTCGTATGGATCAGATGGGTAAATGCAAAATTACACATTCAACCCAAAATGCAAAATTCGTACAGAATACTACATTCTGCCCAAAATGCAAACAAAAATTTCATGATAAAAAAAAGTTTAGAAAAATATGAAGAGTGATCTTGTTTAAAAAATGATTAAAAAAAAACTAAAGAATAGAATTAAAAAAAAAAACTAAGAAAATTGCAGGAATAAAATTACTGAAATTAAATCTTTTTGTGAGAAGGTTCCAAGATGGAGTCAGTACCAGCACATCTATACTTAGTAATCATTCATTTCAGAACCTTGGGCATAAACATATTCTCTTAAACTCTGTCTGTCAACCTAACTTTCCTCAGATAACGACAGATTTTGTTTCAACATTTTCAGATTATCTAGACTGGATACATGGTTAAGGCTATCTCTTTCAAAGTCTCACAGTATTTTGATTCACTCAGTGAGGTGCACAACTTGATTACCTAAACTACCATGCTTATGTGATATGTTAATTTGTCAACGCATTTTATGCTCTTTGACATGGAGGTCGATTTTTCACCTCTCTAGACATTTTTCTTGCTGAGCTTTTGTCACTGCATTTTATGCTCTTTGACAATTTAACACTAATAGATCAATATAGCTTTTGTCACTGCATTTTATGCTCTTTGACAATTCAACATTGATAGATCAATGTATCTATTTCTTTTGACATCTCAGATTGGGGTCAATTTTTCACCCTCTTTTACATATAGCTCAATGTCATTTAACACATTAGGCATGGTAACAGGTGTGTGCATCAAACTAAGTCATTCTCAACTGTTATTGACTTATAGACTTGGAATGTCTCGATAGCTTAAATCTATGATTGATTTTCACATGCATAACCATTTATCAGTCTAGACTTTCCTTATATGTCTTACACACTATCTGTTTCTTATCTGATTCAACTAGATTTTCAGACATTTTTCTCAAAAGTATGTATGTACCTTCAGTTCTAATTTTACTAGACGACTTTGTATTGAGAACCAGTGTGCCATCACTCTCCATCTAGGTTGGATCAACTTCTCCCCCCCTTTTTTTTTTTTTTTTTTTTTTATGTTTTCTGATTTTTTTTGTATTTTCTATGTTTTCTAATTTTTTTTGTATTTTCTATGTTTTCTGAACTATCTCCCCCTAAAATACTAAACAATCTAAAAACTAAGAAAATAGAAACGCAAAGACACACAGAAAATAAACTGAAAGACAAACGAACAATTTAGTCACACAGAAAATAGACACACAGTCACAAATACCTCACACTTGATTATAGCTGTTGACACCCTTCACATAGAAGAAAGAATTAGAAAGCATTAGGAACCCAAGCCCGAATAGTCATGGGTTTCCCGTCTTCTCCAATCACTGGAAGTTTCATCCAAGTTCCAGTCTTCTCAGCAGCATTGCTGAACCTGTCACTCGAATCCTTAGGCATTTGAACACACAGTTTGTTAGTCCACTTAGAATTCTGATTGAGCGAAGATTTTCTTTTGCTAACAACTTCGGGATATTTAGATTTTCTTATGGTATCCCCGTTTGTCCTTTGATGCTGAACTGGAAGAGTTGAGTTTTGATTGTTTTTAGTAAACGTTTTATTCTTTTGAAAAGTCTCAACTTTCCTGTTACAGCGCTGATGTGGCTGATGATCACACTCGTAACTGAGGTGACCAGGTCTCCTGCACACATAGCAAACCCTGTCTGGATATTGCTTTACAGGACCTTTCGACATCCTTTGAGATCGATACCCTAACCCTTGATGTTTGGGTAGTAGTTTGACCTCTTGGTACGGACGGGTATCAGGAGACTTTACACCCTCCTTTTCAAATTTCCGAAGGGCATCGCGGATACGATGCATCAACGGATCTTTCATATTAGAACTTGCCAACAGTTCTCTTATGCCTGGTTCAGCCTTTTTAATTTCTTCTTGCTGAACCTCATTCTTCTGAGGCTCACCCACATTCTCATGTAACTTTAAATCCTCTTTTGGGGTTGATGCAGAAGATTCATCAACCTTTGTGAGTAGTGGGTCAGATTCAGAGTGAACATCATCATTCACCAGTTGATTTAACACTGGTGGTGGACATTTAGAGTATAACTTCTTGTTCTTTTCTGAATCAGTATCTTGACCTCTCTGATCGATTATGTACTCAAATAAGTAAGAAGACGTGGAATAACTTTTGAGTTTTTGACTCAGAGTCTCATAATCGACATTTGAAGTAGCAAGGTCTCGTTTCAGCTTATCAATCTCATTTATGTAAAACACTATAGCATCCTGTTTATTTAACAGAGCCACACCTAGTTCATGCACCTGTTTGCCTAAACTTTCATTCTTTTCTTTCAACTGTTTTTCTCTTTCTTTTATCAACAGGTTTTTATCTAACTTAGATGTGAGCTCTGAAATTGTAGACTTTAGGAACACTATCTGTTTTACATAATCATTACAAGAACCACAAGGTAAGCCAAAAGTACATACCTTTTCCTCGGATGATTGACCACAACTGCACACCTTTTGGTTTGACTCATTGGCACGAACTTTCACTGGTGTCTTTTCTGCAGCTGGAACCGAGGCTGGTTCATCATCAATGCTGGCAATTGATTCTTCCTCACTTGAGTAACTTTCTGTCTTGGATTGAGAATCTTCGTTCAACACATGAACATTTGCCACATTAATATCAGCACCATCATTCCCAAATTGTACTGACCAGTCAATTCCCTCGTCCTTTTGAACAACTGCCATTGCCTTAGCCGGTTTTGGAGTTGATTCAGACTTTATGGTTGAAGAGGAAGATGATCTACTGCCAGGACTGGTTTTGAAAGGATACTTGGGTCCAGAGTTCTTCGGCTTTTCACATTCTCGCGCAAAATGACCCTTTTCACCACAGTTGTAGCAGGTTACAGCTGACTTGTCAAAACCCAGCTTCGTATCTTTGGTTGCTGTAATCTGCATCCCCGTTCTTTTCACTAAGGCTTTGGCTCTTGTTACCAGGTTGGCATATGACCATAAGATATCTTGTCTCTCCATCTCATCGTCATCAATCTGCTCATAATCCTCTTGAGTAAGATGAGCATTACCAATCTTCCCCTTCAGTAGATCATCATAAGAGGAGACTAGCGCACTTAGCATGCTCATATGTGTTTTTACTTCATCTGCGTTCCCATATTTGAAATGCTCGACATTGAATCCAGAAGTAGACACAGTATAGGATGGCCCAGAAGATGAAGCTTCAGATGTAGATCTGCCAGATTCATTTACATTACTCACATAGGCAGATTGTAAGGGGGCATTTGAAGAAGTGGATGACGATACAGGTGTTCCAGAGTAGTAGAGAGAAGGATTTTGTTGATAACTGGACATGGAATCCAAATTTTGTTCCTCCTGCTCTTGCTCTTTCAACTTGGTGATAAAGTCATTTAGATCCATCCCGTCAAAACCACCACTATTCTTCAATATCATAATATATGGCCGCCAGCTCTTGGGCAAGGCTTTTGCCAAAATTTCCACCTGTTGCTTCTCTGGAACAGTAACACCCAGACTGTCCAGTTCACTGAGAAGATGATTATATCTTGTAATGAGAGAAGGAATTTTTTCATCTCTAGTAGCCATGAAATGATCTAATTCCTTTCTCAATTGACTTGCTTTCAATTCCTTGAGGGCGGCATTTCCCTCATTTCTCTTCTCTAGTGCTCTCCACAGGCTGTGGGAAGTTTTATATCTTCTGAATTGATGGAAGATCTCATTTGGAATGGCCTGAATTAGTTGAGCATAGGCCTTCTTCTCTGCATCATGACTGCTCTTCTGTTCAACAGTCATTACATCATAGGGGGTTTCAATATTTCCCTCCCCCTTGGGAACCATGTAATCGGTGTTTATTGCCCTCCGAAGTCTACAGTCAAGGCCATCGAGGAATATTTCAAACCTGGGCTTCCACATAGGATAGTCTTCCATGGTTAACAGGTTAGGTACTTTATTGGCACTCCCCATTTCACTGTCTAGCAATAAGTTATTTAAAACTGTTGTCTGTTTTGAGGCCATTTCAGTAATCAAGAGCTGAGAACACACAGACTGAAATTAGGATTTGATAAACCACACAGATTCAGTACGCACGGAGTGGGAAGGCACTTCGCACGAACACACAGTACTACGCACGGAGACACACAGACGCTCCTACGTACGAACTGGAACTCTACCACGCACGGATTGAATTGACTACGCACGGAGACCACACACTACGCACGGATGATTTAATATAACACACAGATTCAACACGCACGTACTGGAGGCACTACGCACGCGTTGGGAATCTACTACGTACGGAATGAACACACAGTCAATCGAAGAGTCTAGAAGATCTACGACACACTTCGCACGCACAAAGCTTACTACGCACGCACTGGGAGCTCACTACGCACGAGTAAAATGCAAACAGATTAACGTAAAAACACGACCTTTTTAACGCAAAAACGACCTATTTTCGACCTACTAACCGGTTTAAAACGACGAAAAGGACAAACACACAGGCCTAATCGACACCTAGATCACGAAATCCTAAAGGAAAAGTGATCAATCAAAGCACAAGGCTCTGATACCACTTTGTAGGACCGGCTGGGGGATGGGTTCTAAACTAAACTAAAACACCCTAATGCTAGGACTGATCTAGGATGAGAAATAGTGCGGAATTTCTATTTCCCAAACCTCCTAAGGATTCTAAGATCTGTTTAGGTGTCCGGCACACAGTAACACTAAGAAACACACAGAGTAGAAACAAGAACAAACTCTAAGAACTCACACAGAGATGCTTAAGGCTGCCCTTGGATTCGGATTAAACACACTGTATTCGTTTACGAGGTTTGAAGTCGCGATTTAGTAGGCTTAAAGTCGTATAAGATCAATTACGAAGGCTCCCGGTTGATTACTCGATTGATTCGTAGGTTACCCGCTTGATTCGTCGATTCCCCACGCTAATGCGGGGTTAAGCTCTATTTATAGAGTAATTAATTCACTACGCACGTAATGTATCACACTTCGTACGAAGTGTGTCCAGTACGCACGTACTGGTTAGTTTAATAATAATTAATTTCATTTTAACCGACCTAATCACTACGTGCGAGTTGAGCTTCACTACGCACGTAGTGGACTCACCACGCACGCAGTGAACACATCACGCACGTGATGAACTTTCACACAGACTTAAACTTCCAAACTCACATCAACACATGATTAAGTACTTGTAAGCTTAAGATCATCACAAAGAATCACTAAGAATATATACACATGCAAACAATTAATCAAAACACATTTGAATTAATAAACATGAATATATTTTATTGATACGAACTAGGGATTCACAAATATGCACCAACAGAAGACAAAATGTTTCCTTTTATCTTGTTTTCTTCTTTTCTTGTTGATTTGAAGTCTTCAATTATTTGTACTTCACTTGATCATTAATTTGAGGCTTGTTAATTTTCTTTAAGAATATAGATATGAACATATGAATAATTTTGATAAGCAATAGTATCACATGTGTATATTTTTATCATCATCAAAACAAGGAGTGCACTTTTAAATGTATGACAATGTATGCACCAACATATATATATATATATATATATATATATATATATATATATATATATATATATATATATATATATATATATATATATATATATATATATATATATATATATATATATATATATATAGGGTATGGTTAAACAAAGGACATCCCTTAAACATAGAACCTAAAGAACCTCCTCTGGTGATGACACGTGACACATAGTTTAGGGGCAAAAATGGAAAATTAAAAAAGAAAAGAAAATCAGGGTCACCCTCCCAGCCTCCCCCAAATTTAAAAAAAAAAAAAACCCCCCACTTACTTTAAATGATCATAACTTGTTCGTTTTTAAGAATTTTAACAAAAAATTATACCGTTAGTTTCAGTTTTTCGTCCTCTTTCAAACAAGACCGGACTTGATATATTTCTAAAACTTTTTTTATTTTGAAATGCAAAGTTTGTATTTTGAGTTGGGTTCATTCAAACCCAAAATGCAAAATCCGTAGTTTGCATTTTGAGCTGGGTTCATTCAAGCCCAAAATGCAAAATTCGTAGATGCTGGGTTCATTCAAACCTAAATGCAAAATGCAAAATCCGTAGTTTGCATTTTGAGCTGGGTTCGTTCAAACCTAAATGCAAAATGCAAAAAACGTGAACGTAAAATATAAATATGTAGGTCATCTACATGCTTCCAAAATGCAAAAATTATAAAAATCCAAAATGATCATTGGCTTTGGTAGCTGGAAAGACATTGAAAATGCAAGTAGTCTCTACAAGTAAAGAAACAAATAATTGTTGGCAACATTTTGTAATCTGCAGGTCTGATCTTATGATTGGAAGCTATAGCTAGGTAGGTATATATATTGAATTTAAGGATATAATGAATGGATAGCTACGTAGCATATGCGGGTTGGACATGTATATGATCATGCACCAATTAAGTAGCTATGTACACTTTCATTTACACACACACACACACACCAAATTGGTGGGGCTGATTGTGGGTAACTAAACAAACTGGGGCAGATTTCGTATGGATCAGATGGGTAAATGCAAAATTACACATTCAACCCAAAATGCAAAATTCGTACAGAATACTACATTCTGCCCAAAATGCAAACAAAAATTTCATGATAAAAAAAAGTTTAGAAAAATATGAAGAGTGATCTTGTTTAAAAAAGGATTAAAAAACTAAAAGATTGGTATAATTTTTTTGTTCAAATTCACAAAACTTAAAAAGTTATGAGAATTTAAAGTTTTTGAGGGTTTTTTTTAAAAAAATCGTGGGTGTTGGGGAGGTGATTTTCCATGGTTGCCCTTTTCTTCATAAATTAATACATGATAATTACAGTTTTGCCATCGTTCAATCTCAACCATTGATTTTGATGATCCAATGGTCCAGATTGGTTCTATAGGTTATTTGTTTAACACATTGTTCTTTATTGATCCAATTTATATATATATATATATATATATATATATATATATATATATATATATATATATATATATAAACAAAAGTTCAAAAGAGAACTGTTTTCGTACGAGAATTGCGAGAACCAATCTGAGCCGTCCAATTGCCCCTTATTTAATGTCATTGCCCACCGCGCTCTCCATCCATGAACTTCCCATATCCAAGGAACGGCCGAGATTGGTTCTCGCAGATCTCGTACGAAAAACAGTAAGAAATATCAATGATAGTAAGAAATATATATATATATATATATATATATATATATATATATATATATATATATATATATATATATATATATATATATAATTGATCAATATAGAACCATTATTTAAACATAGAACCATAAAACCAATCTGGACCATTGGATCATCAAAATCAATGGTTGAGATTAAGGATGGCATAATTGTAATTATCTCCCAACAAACCCACGTTTTTAATAAAAAAATACCCCCCAAAACTTTAAATTGTCATAACTTTTTAAGTTTTGTGAATTTTAAAAAAAAATTATACCAATATTTTAGTTTTTTAATTCTCTTTCAATCAAGACCACTCTTGTCATATTTTTCAAAATTTTTTATGAAAATGCAAATTTTGTTTTGCATTTTGGGTTGCATTTTCAGTTAGTTCTTGTTTGCATTTTCAGTGTTGGTTTCAAAATTTGCATTTTTGGAAGCATATGCATAACTTGCATCTTCGATTTTTGCATTTTCGGTTTTTGCATTTTTGCATTTTCAAATGAAACCCAGGTGAAAATGAAAAATTTGAAAAATTTGCATTTTCAAAAAAAAAAATAAAGTTTCAGAATTATATCAAGTCTGGTCTTATTTGAAAGAGGACGAAAAACTGAATCTAACGATATACTTTTTTTGTTAAAATTCTTAAAAACGAATGAGTTATGATCATTTAAAGATTGAGGGGTTTTTTTTTTAAAGTTTGTTGGAAGGGAGGGGGAGGCCACGTGTCATCACCTAAAGTGGTTCTTTAGGTTCTATGTTTAAGTAAGGTTCTATGTTGATTTGATAAGTGGAATTCATGGATGGAGAGCGTGGGGGGATCGAGTGTGGCAGGGTGTATGTGAGGAATTCATGGGTTGGCAATGACATTGAAAGAGGGGGAATTAGACAGGGTTCCATCGAGAACAAAAAAAAATGCGAGAACTGCGAGAACTGATCCACATTTTTTTAAAACTAAAATATCTATCAAACGGAAAAATATTAAATTATGAAAATTATACCAAATTAACGACAAAAATATGCTCTTTAATATGAAATCCATATTGCTATATTTTTTTCAACAAAAAAATTTCGTTACATATATGTAACATACCTTATAGTACTGATTACAAATATGTTAAGTACTGATTACATATATATAATATACCTTATAGTGATAGAAAAAAAACCCGGCAAAAACGAAATTTTTTTGTTGAAAAAAATATAGCAATATGAATGTCATGTTAAAGAGCATATTTGGTATAATTTTCATAATTTAATATCTTGACGTTTGGTATATATTTTACGGTTTATATCGGTTCTCGCAGTTCTCGCATTTTTTTTGGTTCTCGATGGAACTTCCCTCTCTCTCTCTCTCTCTCTCTCTCTCTCTCTATATATATATATATATATATATATATATATATATATATATATATATATATATATATATATATATACACACACTAGTTAAATTCTCAGCCGTGCATACGCAAGGGCCACAAATATTAATGATAGTTGTTTCACTGATTATAACATTAACTAAAAGTAAGAAATATCATAATGATAATTAAGTTATAGATAAAATATTAGTGATTGTTATGACTTTTAAATGAGAAACTAAAAAATGAAAATTAATATAGTTTGATGGTGTGCAAAACATGGCAAACAACAATATACCACTGATTTGATGAAAAACAAAAAAATTCAAACATAAGAAGCATACCAAAAGAAATTCAATAACTTAAAGTCTTAAACAAAGGAAAACAAAACCATGTGACATGATCTAATTTGTTTATGAATGTAAGTTGGCACAAAGATATTCATCACCCGTAAAATCATTTAAATGGTGATCATCAATACTATTAAAGTTTGGCTTGCACATTTTTTCTAAGTGTAAGATTACATGTATACAACTGTACAAAGATTATGACCAAGCAGTTGTTTCCATTTTAATGTAGCCACTACCAATTACCATCGCATTCCCGCCAATCGAGGCTTGCCTCATATCCATAAGGTTGGCATACTTGCATCAGCTAGATCGATCACATACGTAGGTAACACTTATTTAAGCTCTGATCCATTGGCACCGAACTCCTCGATCAAGCTTAATAGCCTACACAAAACCATACAAAATAAAGATATACAAACCATTCAAAAGAATTTAATTAAGTTTATTTTATTCAAGATTAAGCAACATGCACAGAGTCCCAAACAAAATTAAATAAAACAATAGTGTTCGAGTGTGCACTCAATTCTCGAGCATCAGTTGCAATAATTTTGAACAGCCAAACATAAGAATTAGTGAAGCTTTATGTTTTATGTAGAAAGATAAAAAAAACACAGATATAGAGAAGTAGACATATGCTATATAACAAGAATTGAAATTACATAATGAACCAAGTCACAAAAAAATTTGTATTTATCACATATTTCGAAATTCATCTAAAAGTTTAGTTGAACACTTGGTGTTTGTAATTGGCTCATCAAAATATATCCGAGGAAAATGGTGATGCATTAGGCTTTTACCTTGGTGCAGGCCTTAAGGTGATCGTCATGCTTGGATTCTCGGATTTCCATGGTCTATGATTCTAGAGAAAACATAGTTTTAAAATAACAAAGGAGGAAGAAGTATAATAAAACAAATTATAGACTATAACAAATGTTAAGTACTTGTTCTACTTGATTAATAATTGAAAACGTATTCAATTAGGAAAGCAGATACATGTACAACAGTGTGGCATGAGGTAATTTTGCATCATTTAAAATGAACAAATGGACACGAAGTTACCGGCTGTTGGTAAACCCTGATTCATAATTGTACCTCATATATCTCAAGTTGAATAACTTAAGTAGAAAATGAAAAACCTGCAAATGATACTTAATATAGAAAAAAGGTCATGCAGTGGAGAAGCAGAGAACTCAAGCAACCTTGACCAAAGTACAAAACCTATAAGACAAGCCTCCATAACTATTTTTGTGATTCTAGTTTTTTTTGTCTCTGAACTAAGGTCATATGCATTAGCAGCCATATAGTTAAAGTATGTTCAAGGAGATTATTATAAAAAGTTACAATATTTTAATAACTACGATGACCATTATTTATATTTTTTCTAAAACCTTCTAAACCTCCAAGGAAGCATCAAACTTATTCATCTATGACACATTCAAGGATATATGTAATTTTAAATTTGAAGTAGGACAAACCAAATCTTAACCCATAACCAAAAAACTTTAAACAAGTATAGAATATATTAACAGGAAATCAATCTGTATATGTGTATATGGAATCAAGTTAATAAAAGTCAAACAAACGCATAGAGAGATAGATAGAAACAATCAAGTGGTGTTTCACTCAATGTCACCAATCGTAATCCACATATATTCATCGATTAAAAAGAAAAATAATACGAGAATTTATAAGTTAATTCAAGAAATCTAAGAGTTTGACTTACTGCAAGCTTTTCTTCATTGGCGATTAAACAAAGACCGAGATCATCATCATCAACAAATTGACATGTAGCATCAAATATTTAACTATTCAAGCGAAAACAAACACACATCTACAAATTGGAGGAAACAAATATTGTTTCTCCATTTAAAAGCTCGTCTGAAAAAGTGGTTTGAAGAATGCTTGCTTGGGTTGTCATAATTACAGCAAATTAAGCATCCACAGCTCCACACCGCACTGAAAACAATATATAAGTTACATAAAAAACCATAACATATTCAATAAATCAAATATTTATTAAAAAAATACAGATTACAGCTATACAATATGTAGTGATGAAGAAGGAAACACACATTAAAAAAACTCCTTTTATAGGTATGGAGTCCTCTCCACCTTTCTTCACTCTACCAATGTGGGACAAAGAAAAAATACCGTCTTTTAGCCAAAACTCCATCAGGCAAGTGCGTCAAAACCCTACGCGGCCACACCGATTTCGTCTTCTGTGTCAATTTCATTGTTAACCTAAACGTCTCCGGATCGTTTAATGAGACGATTGACGGGGAAGACTAACCAGACGTGAAAACGAGGAAGACTAACCACGTCATGGGATAGAGAGTCGGATCCTCCAAGGTCCGCGTTTTTTTAAATTTTGGAGCCTTCGGTGGCCCAAATTGACAATTGCATGCCAACTCATATTAAAGACCCTATAAGCACAATTTTATTTTTAGTGAATTTTGAATCATGCCACATAGGATTGATAGGATCCGGATATAGTAAGGATATAGAATAGATATAGATAGATAGATAGATTATAAGAATAGGACTGTGATGTTATAGAATAATTTTTACTAATTATGGATATGTTCGGTATAGAGCCTTTTGGAGCTGGTAGCGTTTTGTGTATAAGAAAAGGCTTTAAGTCATGTTCGGATGTAAAAACTGTAAGTTTTTTTCTAAACAAAAAAGCTCTAAAACAAAAAGTTTCTTGAGGTAGCTTTTAAAACTAGGTAGAAGCTTTTTATTTACCAAATTACCTAAATACCATTTTTAATTGTTTTATAATTTCTCCTATTTTTATAATTTGTCATTTTTTTGTCATGTTACGCTATTAAGCTCCAGCTTCTAGCTAATTTGTCAAACACGTATGTAAATAAAATAAACAGCTTCCAGCTACAATTACCATCTCTTTCCGCCAAACATACCCTATGTCCATTTATTTTCTTAAATGTCTTTGAATTAAATATCTTTAAATCAAAAACCTTAAGCCTTTTGATCAAGAGTTTTATTTTTGAAGTGATTTAGTTTATTAACATTAGTATATCTTAACAAAAAAATATTGTTTAAATCATTTAATAAATACATTTTTTGCGTGGTTATTTATTTAAACACGTAGACCAATTTGATTAAATTAGAACATTGAATTTTCATTATAAGATCTACGATATTCTTTTATATTAAGAATCAATATTCAAAAATGACGCCATAACATACTATTTTCAGTGTCTTCTTTCTTTGTTATATTTGTTTTTTTATGGAGATCGACGGAGATGATCACTATTCAATCTGCTACGATTCACATATAGCAGCTGCCTTTTTTTTCTTTACGTATACATTTGCTAAGAAACTCATATTCATCATTGTTTACTTTTCAGTTATGAAGAATAAAAACAGTATTCATCAACTCTAAAAAGATATTCAAATCATTTTCAGAACTTAGCAATATAAATTGTAAATAACGGAATAATTCTATAGATGTCTTTAAGCGATATATCTAATTGTACCTTTCATATTTATTCATAAACTTATTTCATAATAATATATTATATATTTTATATTTTATTATCATATTTCAATAAATTTAATTAAAAAAATTTGTTGTTTATTCATATATATACTATATAAAAACAGTATATAGTAGATATGAAGTTCATCTTCATCTGGTTTTCGGGGTTTTTTCTTTTCGACAGGTTTAAACTAGCTCATTTTGCACCTCTAGCAAACCATCATTTTAATTATTACTTTTTTAAGAAAAAAATTCAAATCCGGGTAAAAATCAGGTTGACGGGTCTATTCAAACCCTACCTGGTTTTTTTTTTCGTGTTGCTTTTAATCCGTTGGTGGTTCGTGTCACTTTTTTCGTGTTAAATTCAAATCGTGTTTCGTGTCGTGTCAGAAATTACTATTGGGTAATCATGATCATACACGATTTGATATATCATTTACAAAATTTATATAATGAGATATAATTCGTGTTATGCGAAATGACATTGAAATGAAATAAAGTAAATATTTCGAAAAGAATATAAGTTTATATTTTACTAAGCCAACAAAATAAATTTAGTTGGTTTTTAGCTAGATGCAAGATATATGTTAGATCTCAAGTTAGTTTTGTAGATGGAGGATGTATATCATATCATCGTAGTGATAACACTATATGTCTTTACTATTAGTGATACGTACCACAAGTTAATGGCAGTCTAGAATACAAATCAATGCAGCTACTCAAAGATCTTAATAATTACTGAAACAAACAAAGTATAGTATTGAGTTTCATTGAGGAATACAATAGAATATATTTGACAAGTTCACGAGAACCTAATGAGTTAAATTATTTATTATCCAAGACATATTCAACCTCCACGTTGAAGATATCTCCATCATCACCTAGTTGCGAGCCATATCAGCAATTCTATTCTTCAAAAATAAAATAGGAAATAAATTTAAAAAAAAATAATGTTAGAACATAATTTGAGTTTTAATATATAATTTTGATTTGCACTATCTTTATTAATTAGGAAACAATGTCATTACATCTTTCTGGATTTTACTAATTATTAAAGAGTAATTATAAATTGCCATAAAAAGTGGAATCGCACCACAGTATAATTTAAGTAGTATATTAAAAAAAATCGGTGGGTGCTATCAAATATTTTATTTATTTATTTTGAACCTTGATCTTTGCCAAAAATTAATCATGTTTTATTTTCTTATATATATATATATATATATATATATATATATATCGTAGCAGGGTAAGTAAATGAAAATTAGTTTTACGTACGTAGGTACTATAATGGAGACTCCGGCGATCGGGATTGACCTTGGAACAACATACTCATGTGTCGCCGTTTGGAAGAATGATCGGATCGAAATCATACCAAATGATCAAGGCAACCGAACCACACCCTCTGCTGTTGCTTTTCTTCACGCTGATCGTCTCGTTGGTGATGCTGCCAGGAATCAACTACCAATGAATCCTACTAACACCATATTTGGTACGTATGTATTCATCTCTCTCTATCTCTCTCTCAATGTGTGCAAAACTAGTACGTACGTAATTCATGTTTAGCTACTTTCAGCTATTTCTTTTATTTACTGATTTGTTCTTAATCATTTGTTTACGAGATCAATTTTATCAGATGCTAAGAGGTTAATCGGAAGGATGTATAGCGATTCAAAAGTGCAGGAAGACATGAAATTGTGGCCTTTTGAGGTCATACAAGGCCCTGCGGACACACCAAAGATTGTGGTTACCTACAAAGACCAAAAGAAGGAATTTGTGGCGGAAGAAATCTCATCAATGATTGTTGCTAAGATGAAAGAAACTGCCGAGGCCTACTTAGGAAAACCGGTTAAGGATGCTGTGATAACAGTCCCTGCTTATTTTAACGATTCACAACGACAGGCTACAAAGGATGCGGGGACTATTGCTGGCTTAAACGTCATTGGTATCATCAATGAGCCGACAGCTGCTGCACTTGCTTATGGTCTGGACAATAATAATATTATAAGCAGCAGCAGCAGCAGCAAGTCTAATAAAGGAAAGCTGAATGTTTTGGTCTTTGATTTGGGTGGAGGTACTTTTGATGTCTCTATAATCACCATCGACGGAGGAGGTGTTTTCGAGGTGAAAGCTGTTTCTGGTGACACTCATTTAGGAGGTGAGGATTTCGATAACCACATGGTTGATCACTGTGTTGGGGAATTTAAGAGGAGATATAACAAGATGTTGAGCGGGAACCAAAGAGCGTTGGGGAGGTTGAGGTTTGCTTGTGAGAAAGCAAAAAGGGTTCTCTCCTGCACAACGGAAACGTCAATCGAGTTGGACTGCTTGCATGAGGGGATTGATTTCTCTATGAAATTTACTCGAGCGAAATTCGAGGCGCTCAACATGAGCATGTTTAGAAGCTGCATCAAGACTGTAGACATGTGTTTAAAAGATGCAAGGATGGAAAGATCATGGATAGACGAGATTATTCTTGTGGGTGGGTCGACTAGGATACCTATGGTCCAGCGTATGTTGAAGGAATATTTTATGAAGGAGCTTTGTAAGAGCGTGAACCCTGACGAGGCTGTTGCACATGGTGCAGCCGTTATGGCTGCAAAGTTAAGTGGTGGTAACATTTGCCATGATTTGGTGGTGGTGGACGTCACTCCTTTGTCGCTTGGTGTAAAAGTTATCGGAGATGAATTTAGTGTTGTGATCCCACGCAACACTCCAATACCTACCAAGAAACAAAGAATTCTTACTACAACAGTTGACTACCAACCCTCGGCATGTTTGGAGGTGTATCAAGGTGAAAGAGCCAGATGTCAACATAACCATTTCTTGGGGAAGTTTAGAGTTTCTGGAATTCCGCCTGCTCCCAAAGGTTTTTCCACAGTCGAGGTTTGCTTCCACATTGATGCTGATGGTATCCTCACAGTCACTTCCAAGATATTAGCAACTGGTAAAACTAAAAAACTTATAATTACCTCCTACCAAAATGGAAGACTCACCCAGGAAGAGATTAAGAAGATGGTCCAAGATGCCAAGAGGTATAAACATGAGGACCAACTATTCAAGAAGAAAGCGCTTGCAAGTTATGCATTAGATCATTTCTTATCTCACATCAAAAATAAGATCAAAGATTACCATTTTTAATTAACATATAAGGTATTAATTAGAGGAGTTTATTATTAATTTTTAGTTTTCTTACAAATATATTCTCGAGCGATTTCGATTACTTAATTACTTTCATTGTATTAATTAAACTTAGTGTTAGAGGCTTAGATCGAGATAGCTAATAACATTGATCCCATGGACATTATATATAAACATATTAACCAACATACCATTTTATAATCAAGCAGTTAAGAGTAATATTTAAAATCAGACGAAAAGTAATGTACTTAATAAGAATACGTACCTAGCTAGCTACTCGATCTATTCACAGTTGATTGGAATGCATTCATTAATTCCGATAGTCGATCTCATGTATTTGTAGGTTGCAGATATATAATAAACTTACTGTGCGCTTGCTTGCTTAATCTTCTCATAGCCAAAAAAATTAGTGAGACTTGATCATTAATTGTGCATCATTCAGGCAGGCAGTACGTTGTATTAGTTTTTACACAATGCATCTGGATAAGACCAAGCTTCAGATAATGTATATACATATATATATAGAGAGAGAGAGAGAGGTTAATGTAAAGTTTATATTTTCTCTGATCAACTCCAACTTAAGCTTAAGAAGCTCCAACCACCCACCTGGCTTTACAAATATATATCAGTAATCAGAACTTGAGAAGAGGGCAGGGTGGAAAAAAGCTAGACTGGCCACCAACTGCCCCTGTAACGTGTTTCTTAAACTGAAATAAAATTGTTCAAAAAACCTGGATGGATCGAGCTGATGTTGTTTTTTAAGTAAGCTTTAATTAATTAAGCAGTAAGTATGTTGATAAGCAAATCATTCCATGAGTCGATTGGTCCTGGCAAGCACCAATGCAAACAATCATTCTGAACTTTAGAGGAATCCTTCCCTTCAAACGGATGGTACTCACGGTACGGACCAGGGTGCCCGTCTGGCCTCAACAATGCCAAATGGGTTGTGTCCAACAGCTTTAAGGTTGACCCTTTTCTATCCCGCCTCGCTCTTCTGAATTCTTCCAATTCAACATCTCTCATTATCGTATCGATATCTCTCAGTTCAATCTCCCCTTCTTTGAAAGGAACCGTCCTGTTACAATATCCTCCCGTATTCCACTCACCCTTTTCAAAGTGATCAGGTGTCGTCGTCCTGAGCAAGGTGTAAACCTTGTGGTCTGACCTCGTGACGAAGTCGAGAGTTGTCTGCAAAGCTCTACGGTATGCATAATCAAACCCCACCTCAGATATATTCTCTTTTTTACAGTTATGACACCCGACAATCGTGTCGTTTTCATAATAGACTGCTGTTTTCAAGAACCATTTACCTGCTGCGATCTCCACATAGTCAAAATTACCAAATTCTTTGACCCATTCCAAGCCAGGCTCGTCGAGATGGAGCTGGACGGCACCGGAGGCATGCCCATCATTATCTTCGAAGATCTTGGCTTCTGTTAGAAAAGGCGACCAAATTACCCAAAGTGTGAAATTATGTGACTCGAACAACCATCTTTTGCTTCGGTATTCCTCATCATGGTACACCTCTACCGGTCCTTCCACCTGCAGATTAATACAAACTGTTTCACGTCACAACTGAAAGCCTTAATTTATTTCCTGATAGCCAATGGTGGTTTCTTTAAACACCTGTACAAGTAAAGTAAGTCGCACCTGAGAAAGAAGACATAGCAGCGACTGCACATGATTGCGTGATATTGAATCACCGATGAATGCCATAGTTTTCTTCCTCATGAACTCGAGAAAACTCTTGGGGTCGAATCTGGGCAAATCGCAATCTCGGGGTTTCCACCTCCAGTAGATGTAATCAGAATCAGGCCTTCCATTTTTGATGCAATTCTGATGGTGCTCGATTGTGTTGCAGCTCTTGTTGGTGTATCCTGGACCAGAGGGATCCCTAACCCATTCTCCAATGAAAATATCACAGCTTGATGAACCTAGCCATGTACAAAATCAAAACAACTCTAGTACTATGCTATATATGCCCCAACTTTTCAACTCAACAATGCATGCTGGCAATTTATTCAAACAGGGTTTTAATAAAAAGTAGAACCATTGATTGATTGTAGAACCTTCGCAATTTTGAAATCAAAAATATAAAAAGTAAAGAAAAAATCAGTAAAACTGAAATACGATGGGGCAGTATGAAATCGAAGTGAGTAAAGGGGAAAATGAATTAATTAATGGATCAAATGACGGGATAGATGGTTGTAAAGGAAGAAGGAAGATAGAGAGACAGCAAGTGTTACTTACTGTTGCTAGCTGTTGCATCAATATTGGCGGGGGCAGAGAATGTGAAGTTAGGAGTCACCATGGACGGGGGTGAAGTAGTGGTGGGAAGCAGGATCACAGGCGGAACCTCAAGGTAACTTGAGAAATAGATGCGATAAGCAAAACCCATCAAAATTAAACAACCAACGACCTTCAGAAGCGTCTTAATTTGCTTCTGGTAGGCCGGAATCGGGGAATTGCTCATATGTAAACTTATCTCCTGCATCAATCTTCAGAGACAGAGACTCGAAAGTGATGATGAAATTGGGGAAGAAACGAAATTTGCGCATGCAGAGAGAGATAGAGAGAGGTTCCAATTCCATTGTGTTGAGGTGTGGGTGGGACATATGTTGTGTGGTTGGATTGTATTAATGGTGGTCGTCGGTGCAAACTACCATTCTCCATCGGGTTGAATCCTTATTGAGATGATCTTTCCTTTATTTTTAATTTATACTTATTTATAAATTATATAACATTCTCTTTATTATTAACTTAAAAAAAATTAACTTTAAATTAATATTTCATTCTAACCATCTATTTTATCTTTAATTAATCAAATTCATCTTAAATTTTCTAAAGACTAAAGCTAATTTTATATTTGGTATATACTTCTAAAAGTAGATTGACATATATTTTAAATTTGTCTCACACTTAAAATGATATCAATTATTAAAAAATATGTAATCATAATTCAATAAACAATTTAATTCCATACTTTTTTCAAATTATCTAAACTAATTATCATCTTAGAGAATCAAGATAATAATTTAAAATATGAGTTAAATAGGGTTCTTTTAAATTATATATACAACACCAATATCTCTCATATAACCTAAATATAGTACTACCGATATTACTTCAATAACATCTGTCAAGTGTTATTTGCATATGTCATCGTCTCCTTGTGTCCTCTTCACCGTTATCCACCATAAAACTCACTACTACACAATCTTATTAATGTCTCTCTTTAATTACTGCGGCATTACTTGAATATCTCTCTAGTATATATAAAAGACTAATTAAAAAAAATTATTAGATTATCTTATCCTTCATTTATAAAAGATTTAAATCTTAAACTTCTATTCCTTCGATTCTAAAATTTTGATTTTGACTTTATAGAGTCAAACTAATATGAACTAACCAATATAAGATAAATAAAATATCCAAAAAAGTTATTTATATTCAGTTTTAATATACGATAAGAAAGTAAGATACAAGATAAATAAAGTATTACTAAAGTTAAAGCACATTTTTTTAATTTATATTCAAAATCACTATACCTAGGATTTAGAATATATTTTAGACTATATATCTCGTAAAGTAAATAATTAACATTTAATTAAATTACATTTTAACCTTTAATTTAGATTAAAAATTTAATCTAAGTATAACTTTCAAAGTCAATGTTTTTAACTTGAAATCATAATTATTATAGATGTGACCAGCAGTGATGATACTCCGGTTGCTGATCACCCACAAGATTACACCCTCTTGAGTGACGAACAACAATGAATGTGTTACCACGTAAACGGAGAAGGGATAACTAGAGGTACATTAGAGTGGTTTATATTGTTTCAACTATAAACGAAACAGCTGTGATGATACTATAGCTAACAACATTTTGGATCACTTTCTTTCACTCTCTCACATCAACCTCCTCCTCATACATAAACGCCACCGTCACAACGTCATCATTGATGCCATCATCTGATGACCCTAAATTAATTTGCCTTAAGTCGCTTACTTTGTGTTTACTGCAAAATCAGTAGCCCTGAATCTATCGGTTTGTGTATGTGACAATTGAGGATATCTAACATTTATTTTGCACTACATATGATTTGGTGTGAGTTTTTACATGGGTGTTACCGGTGGGTGTTTGCGGGCATAGTATGATAATGGGGTTTTATATGATTGGTTTAATAATGTAAGTGTTGGTGTACCCTATGCTTGGGTCTTAGGTAAGGCCTAAACATATGGTATACCCATTGGGCTTGGGCCCATCTTACCCCATATTATCCTAGACACCTCCCTATATATTAGGGAGGGCACCAAGGTTCAAGGGGCTCTCTCTCCCTTTCCATCAGCACCCACACATGGAGACCTCTCCATACACACAAACTCTCTCTATCTCCTTACAAAGGCATAACATGATCACCATGATCATCCTCATTCTCTTCATCTCTTTCTAGATACTACGGGTTCATAAACCACGAGATCCTCTTGTCACCCCCGCTATGGACACCGTTTCCTCGTCCGGGGTTAGCCACCGCAATGGGAGACTAAACATCTAATCTTCTTCACTCCAATCTGCTGCTCTTCATGTACCTGTTCGTTCTTACGAACAAACAAATGGCGCCATCCGTGGGACCTGGACAAAAATTCACGAGAAGAACTCCATGAGTTCGTGTTCTTGATTTCTTGCCCAAAGGTTCATGTTTGCTTTATCAAGTTCCAGGTCAGACCTTCTTATTTTATATATAAGCTTACTGTTTCGGGTGAGCAAGCATGGATTAGATTCATTTTCTATAAACCATGCTGTTATGTTGTTTACCCTTCATGAAGGTTCATGTTTATTTACTGATATGTGAGCATTGATCATTATATATGTTTCCTTTTACATATGCCAAGCAATAAAGTATAGCTTGAATATGAATAAACACATATCTAGAAACAATGAGCATATTTCAGGCCTCTAAAATCGACATTCCAAGCCTTTAAATTGCCATTCCATGCCTTTAAATTGCTATTCCAGGCCTCAAATATGTTTATTCTGATGTTTTAAATAAATAATAAAAGAAAGGGGGACAATAGTACAACAAAAGGTGGGATATGACAGCTCAATAATACAAGAAAGGACATGACAGCTTTATTAAAGCAAGACATACCAACACTAGTACATGACAAGACATGACAGCTTTAATAAAGCAAAAATGTACTAGACCAATGAGAGGGCATCACACAACCTACTTTTTCAGCTTTATCAGCTACTTTAGCTTTTTCAGAATGTCTTATACCTGACAGCCCCTACACATGGACACCAAGCCTGAACCAGGCTGGTATATGTACAAGTATTGTCCATCAGTGACCTGCCCAGGCCTGCCCAGATCTGACCTGGCCTGCAGTCACCTAGAGTGACCTGCCTTAGTCCAGCAGTGACCTGCCCAGACCTGACCTGGCCTGCAGTCACCTGGAGTAACATGCCCTGACCTGACCTGACCTGCAGTCACCTGGAGTGACTTTCCTTAGTCCAGTAGTGACCTACCCAGACCTGATCTGGCCTGCAGTCACCTGGAGTGACCTGCCTTAGCCTTGCGGTGACCTGCCCTTGCCTGTAGTCACCTGGAGTGACCTGCCTTGGCCCAGCAGTGACCTACAGTCACCTGTCCTGACCTTCAGTCACCTGCAGTGACCTTCCCTGACCGTTGGTCACCTGGAGTGACCTGGATTGACCTGTAGTCACCTGGAGTGACCTGTGGTCACCTGCCATGCCCTGGAGCCGCCTGCCTAGCCTAGAGCTTCTAACCATGAGGCCTGCACGCTCAAACTGTTCCTTAATTTTGTGTAACAATGGTGCTGAACTTGTAAAAGCCATAACTTGTGATCCTTTAGGAGTCACTGGCCTGAGCTTCAGGCCCAAATTCGACCATTTAAGGGCTCAATTTCACTTTTCCCCCAATTTTCTCATTTTTTAAGCATTATTTGTTCACTGTTCTTGATACAAATCATGTATTTTTGGGGATTATTTGAATTTACTTCATATCTGATATTGTTAATTGCAGTCTTTTGCCATCAATTTCAATTTCTAGAAATCTCGAAAAAACTGCCCAAAATGGAAACTTTCCAAAAAGGAAACTTTAGAAACCATCATACAAGGTACAATACTTAAGTATGGCACATGCCTTACCCTACCATAGGAGAAATTCACGTGGGAACATATGATATACAAGCCAGTGATACAGTATGAAACTCACGTGTTTGCTACCTATAGAACTTACTCCTTCATGGTCAGGTTAAACATTCATTATCATATGGTCGTCACTCAAACATACGATACTTAGCCATCACTCACAACCTATTTGATGATTCTAAACCCGTACAAAACACGTACAAAATTCACGTACACCTAATAACCATATCCATGCTGAATATCACTCATTTACTACATACCTAACTATCGTTGCTGGTCAGCATCAATCATGACATCATAACCGCCAATCCGCCAATGGCAGGCCGTGCGCACACGACACGCGCCCTTACCGGCCGTCAAGCACCTAATAATGGAAGACAGCTGGACATCAACAAACGACAAAATGGCTTACACTCAAGGACTGAGTCTAGCCTGCCATGACTAATCATGACAAACTAGACTGGGCTGGGGGACATGATGTCATACCTTAACGTTTCGTGAACAAACAATCCTCATTAGTTACATAAATATTACCTGAAGTGTGCAACACTTTCACAGTTAAATATAACCTGATTTTCGATTTTTATGAGGAGAAAAACAAGATGAAAAAGAAGATCATACAATCCTAAACAAACTGTTCAATTTTCTTGATCAAACCTATCTTTATCCAAAAAATCATAAGCCTTTTAACTATTCAAACCAACTGTTTGAATTTTCTGATTAATAGGATAAACCTGATAACAAAAAACGAACTGTTGTTGTTACCTCTTTGATTTTCGAAAAAGCTAATAACAATATTAAGATCAAGAACAAAAACCTTAAATCTAGAAACAGATAAAACTAGAAACTATAGATATCACAAACATACAAGGCATAAGCCCAAAACAACAATGCTCAAACAACAAGAGAACCGGCGGTCTTGCGGGACCTTCAACCAATGCCGGCCAAAGTAAAGGTTTACCGATAGCCAAGTTACAACAGACAACAATAATAGCACTTCTTGATTACAACAAATGCAAATCAAGACAACTACTAATACTGTATATCTCTAAACATAGGCCCAGCTGAATAACAACCGCCAAGCTGATCTCACAACAACGTCATGTATATATACAGAAAAGAGCAAACAATCAGGTGATATATCTTATACATCCAAGATATATATCCACTCACCGATATCTTCAACAGTTCAGGTAACTCAGTCTATTCTCAACTACTGAGTCTTGTCTCCACCTGAACAAATAGCTAACAGTCAGTATTTGCTTAATCATCACACAATAAGCACAATACTATAACCAAACACATATGTACATACAATCACAAGTACATATCAATTCATGTATATTCAAACCAATATACCACAATTCACTATTATTCTTTACTTACTGTAATCTTGTGAATTCATCCAACTCCTTAGCTTAGGCATTACATACATCCTTTTATAAGCCAAGGCAATCAAGTTCATGATTATCTTCAAATCATCCAAGAGTTGATCTTTCATATCACAATATTTACCAATTCCAAGCATAGGTATGGTTTGAATTCCGATTGTGTCAAAATCCGATAAGATCAAATCTGATAGGTTCAAATCCGATTAACATGAAATCCGATCAACCAATTCCAAGCAAATGCAAATCCGAGTAAAGGCAATTCCAATCTAGTCGGATTCCGATACAATTCACAATCCGAGAAAAGGCCAAATCCGATTAAGTCATACAATCCGATAAAATATCAAATCCGAGTAACATGGAATCCGATAAAATCTAGCAATCCGATAAACTTAAAATCCGATAAACATACAATCCGAGAATCCAACAATCCGATAAAAGCTAATCCGATAAAAAGCTAAGGCAATTGTTTCAGTTTCTCGGATTCTCAACAATCCGATTAAATTTAATCGGATTTCTCCTAATCCGATTCATTCAAACACAGAATCCGATCGATTCATACTTATCAAATCCGATAAAATCAAAAATCATCCTTAACTTCAATTTAATTCTGATTTTAAACATGCAACGACATATATGTTTCCAGAATTGAATTCTAACATGTATTGTTCATCATAACATCATAATCTATCATACATGCAACCTAAAATCATCAATTCATCAAACAAATTCATTCAATCGGATTCTTACATACATGCATTCAAAACTTGAGATTAAACTTCAATTAACAATTAATTCAATTAATCTAACCTTTAATTGTTGTAGAACACTTCAATTATTTCAGATTGCACAATCAATGAAATTCCAATTCTTTTCTTTTGAATTCTCTCTCGGCCGTAGCTCACATAACACACACTTACACCTTTTGAATTTTGCATGAAATGAAGGTTTGTGTGTCAAGTTGGGATATAGGTGTCAAACCCACCTCACACTCCACTAACGATAATAACAATTATTATTTATTAACTAATCACATTTTAATTAAATTCAATTAATTAAAACACATAAACAAATAATCAATCAATTAATTAAAGTAATCCTACTTAATTACCTTAATCCTACTAGGCAGGTAAGGAGGGTGTTACATTTTGGTAGGTAACACCATGTACCAATCGTACCTAACTGATACGACTCCTAGAACTTCGTAGAGCACTTAGACCCAGTCTAGTATGTTTAACTCTACTCTAGTGTTTTTTGGGCCGGGACTCCCGATTATCATCAAAATAGATCGCACCACCTAAGACAGCATGAATTCTGGCCGGGATTCCCGATTATCGCATAATCTTTCATGCCCCTTCCCGCAATGGTTTGAACTCGGATGCCCAAGGTTTGGGCACTTCCGACACCCGAGTACCGTTTAACAGCAAGGGTGTACTACCATTAGGTGGGTAGCACACTGATCTAAGATTTTCTTGGGTTTTACTATTAAGTTTAAAAACTTAATTTTCCAGTTTTTGATAAAGAAAAACATTTTTAAAACTATCTGTTTTAAAAATACGATTTAAATGTATACCTATACTAGGTGCACAAAACGGCTTTATAAGTTCCAAACTTATAATCTTGACAAAACTTTAAATTTATAAAAATTTAACTAACACGACTAGCAACCTGTAGTCGTATTCCAGTTTGTCATAAAACGTGGTTTTTATCTGTTTAATAATTAGCTATTATTAAACCCCTTTTTATTTAGCATCATATAAATGTCACATATATATGAATAAGCAATAAATAAAAAACACAGCCACGCAGATAATAATAAACAGATAAAAAAACCTATAGTTTTGCCAACTAATCCTAAGGTCAATCCTAAGGATAAGAGGACTCGGATTCGCCTTCATGATGCATCGCTCCCACTTGCTTTGACACCTCCTCCGAAGTATCCGAGCACTGTGCAAGCCATCACCTTCAAAGACTTCTTGAATGCCTTCTTGGAATCCATTTTGGAAAGGAAAAAAAACTACAACTATTCTAATACAATTACAATAAAGAATGGGGTTGTAAGTGGCACGCAGGCCTCTCCGAACTGGTACAATATTACAATTCAAGAAAGGGATTGTAATTGGCAGCAGGCCTTCCCAAAACCAAAATAAAAGAAGGAAAATAAAAAGTGAGTCCTAAGTCGGCAAACTATAGCTATATATCACAACCACGCAATATATATAATCAACATATATATATATATATAGAGGAAGGTTCATACGAGAAGTCTTTTTAATGCGAGAAGTGCGAGAAGCTTTTATAACCGTTGGATGATAAAATTAGTGGTTAAGATGAACAATGGCATATATGTAATTAAATAGAATTATTAGGAAATTTAATTAACATCATCAAGGACATAAATGTCTTTTTATCCCTAAAAAAATCATACCCTAATTAAACCCATTAAAAGCGCCTCACTCCATCGTTTATTCACTTTCTTGTTCAAGATGGCCAAACATTCATATCTTTCTCCCTGTCGACTTAGGGTTCTCTACTTGCCGCCGCCTATACAAAACTAGCAGCCACCGCCACACCATCATTAACCACCGCCTCTAAAAAACTAAAAGCCACCATCGCCCTACCATCGTCTGTCATGATCACCATCACCACCATGGCTACTGGCCATGGCTGCCTCACCACCTTTCGCCGCCATTCCAGCTGGACACTTCTATTTTTTTTGTCCCTGTCGCCTCTCAGGCATCCATAGATCACATCTAAAAAACTCACGACAAAAAAAGATTCGGCAGCCACCGTCGATCGGAGAGAACCGATGCTTCAGACTTCAAAAGTCAAGAGCGTCACCTTAATCACGACCCATCTTCACAGCCGAACTTGGCACCGATCCAAAAACATATTGCTGCTATCACCGCCGGCTAGCGTTTATGGCTTCGCCGCCGCTGCTAAGCACTTGCATAAGGTTTATGGCTTCACCGGTGCTGTTGTCATCGCACCTCCATCTCCACCAGCACTGGCATACAACATTTGCGATTGACGATCTGTTATAAATTGTGTTGAGATCAAATGGACATCTGTTACTTTTTTCTTTTTGCTTCATGGTGTTCATAGGTTTGTGATTTTTTTATTGGTGCTCAAACTTAACACACTGGATCTCTTTTTCTTTTTTCTTTTTTGGGATTTAGTAATCTGTGATTTTTTTTGGGCTCAACACCACACATCAGATTATATATTGATATGTTTTTTTTTCTTTCTTTTGTGTTTGTAGATCTGTGATATATGAATTTGTGTATGGAAGAAAGAACTAGATTAGGTGATTGGTATACTTCAATTCTCGATTATTAGTGCATATGGATTGGGTTGGTGGATTTTTTAGATTAACATATTGGACTAGGAGGCTAGAGTTTTGTTTATTAATGAACAATTTTTTTTGAAAATTGTAAATTTAAATTTACTTATATATGTGTTTAACGCTGAACTCTAGATTTAGGCTTGTTATTTGTTCATTTTATGTTGTTCATTATTGAAAGTAAGTTTAGTTTGTTAATTTAACTGAACATATTTATTAGTTGTTAATTTTTTTCTAATCATAATATCAAAATTTTAAATCTGTCAATTGTTCTTTAATGAACAGCGCAGAACCTAAAAAAATTCTGGTATCAAGCATGTAACTTGCTCACTAGTGAACTTCGAATTATACGGTTTAAAAAGTTTATTTTTGGCTTTTGATAATTTTTGGGCATGGATGTGTTCACTAATGAAGACTATACACATAACGGAAATTTTGTGAATGATATGTTTGTGTTCAGTATTGAACATCGTATTAAATAATAAAGTAAAACTAATTCTAAAAATCTGAAAAAAAAATAGAAGAGAGAAATATTAATGAGAGACGAGAGAGAAAAAAATTTGTTTACTAATTTACCCTTTTGAATTAAATAAAAAGATTAATTATGATTAATGTGAACCACAAGATCAAAACTCAATCAATGGCTGATATTGCTTCTCGCACTTCTCGCAATAAAAACACTTCTCGCATATATATATATATATATATATATATATACCACACAGTTAAAAGAATATATATAAACCAAAAACTGTGCAGTAAAGCACATTACCTGATTTGTTTAACCATTCTCATTTATCATTTGATTAATAACTATCAACCAAAAATGAGAATTATGATCTTCTCAAAAACATTTAAATTTGCTTGACCAAAAATAGTTTTTCAATGAACTTTGAAAAACTTGATCTCATTCGAAAACTTGAATGAAATCCCATGTCGACTTTTTACTAGTTTTAATGAAACTTAAACACGACAAAAATTGGTCATTTAACAAAACATTTTGTTTGTTTCTCCAACATTTATATAAACTTACCAATTTTAGAGTTTATTTAACAGCCTCAACTAGACATGATAAACAAAAATCTAAAACATATATATACTTTAACTAAAACTAATTAAAATATATAATGCTAGTTTATATAAAACACTTATTAATTTTAATGCTAAAAATTAATAATCCTTTTTGCATTAATCGGAAAAACTATTTGGGCCAACTACTCCTGGCCCGAGAACCCCCTGGGCTGAGAACTCCCTTGGGTCGAGAACCCTTTGGGTCGCATGCCACCTTGGGCTGAAGCCCCTTGGGCCGAGGCCCACTGGGCCATAGCGCCGCTAACCACCTTCGACGCCGCCACATCTGGGCTGCGCTGCTGACGACCGCCGCCGGCCACGGTGATGGTCTCGGTTCCCGTTTTCCGATCAAAAACAAAGAATTTTTAAATCCTTTTAACCTATTAAAACTAACCTGTTTTAATATTCTGATTAAAAACTGGATTTAATTCAAAAACCAAAACTATCAATTATTAATATTAACAAAGCTTGTTTTATTAATAATTAATTATCCTAAAACCATATTTTTAACCTTTAAACAAAAACTGTTTAAATTTCTGATTAATATATAGTTTTAGATAAAAGGTTTATCCTTTTTTTAACCGTTTAAACATAACCTTGTTTAAACCTATCTGATTAAAATTAAACCTTTTATTGTATGGATAAAAACAGAAAACTTGTTTTTATCACCTTATGATTTTCGATTTTTATGAGGAGAAAAACAAGATGAAAAAGATCATACAATCCTAAACAAACCAATTAACTAGATTACCCAGGTTTAACAAATTAAACAAACTGTTCAATTTTCTTGATCAAACCTATATTTATCCAAAAAATCATAATCCTTTTAACCATTCAAACCAACTGTTTGAATTTTCTGATTAATAGGATAAACCTGATAACAAAAAACGAACTGTTTTTGTTACCTCTTTGATTTTCGAAAAAGCTAATAACAATATTAAGATTAAGAACAAAAACCTTAAATCTAGAAACAGATAAAACTAGAAACTATAGATCATAGAGCCGAGGCTCTGATACCACTGAAGGGTTTTGATCTGACCAAACCACCCTAAGACACAAACTGGTCAATCCTGGGTTTGATTCTACTGGTTCAATCATAAAGCGGAACTAGATTGAACACAACCTTCTAAACCCCAAAAAGGGTTAGGATCTTTAAAGCTGATGATCTATATAGTTTCTTAACAATCAACAAACCACATAAAAGAGTTACAAGAAAAAATACCTCTTTGTGATCTTGGGATTGCTAAAGTAGTCCACCTACTGCACCTCCAAAGAACTGGCTGCTAGACCGCTCCTGGATTTACCTTAGCTTCAACACTCAAAACCGAGCGTGTGTGTGTGTTCCTTGCGTCGACCACCTAATCAAAAACACCTTTGGTGTTCTTCTTTTGGTTCGGTTTCGACGAGAGAGAGAGAAGCCGAGAGAGAGAGATCGAGAGAGAGGAGAGTGTGTGGTGGCTAGGGTTATCTTTTCTAAATCCCTTTTTAAGTTAGTTATAACCCTTAAGGCTTGAAGGCTATATATAGACCTTTAAAAGGACCCAAGCCCGTTTAATTAAAAACCCACTGGTTTTAATTAAACTTTCATTCCTCTCACTTTGACCCCCTGGACTTTTACTAGTTAATTAACTATTAACTGGTCCGTTAAATATTAAAACTTAAAATTTTATTTCTCCTTAAATAATAAATAACTATTTATTATTTATTTCCTTTTAATAATTAATACAAACTGATTAATTATTTATTTTTCTCTTTAATAATTAATCCAACCTGATTAATTATTTCCACACAGATTTATGGTAAAATTCAACTGTTCAAAATTGGGTGTGTAGCAGTGTGACCCTTTAGTCTCTTATAACATTGGATACAATGTGCTCATTAATTATCTCTGCACATAATCTAACATTTATTTGCCACCATGGCATACGGGGTTAATGTCATCTTTTAGCTATAAACATGTAATATTACCAATACGCATAATAGGCATGTATACTACCACGCAATACATCATCTTTGTTTTCACACAAGATTCCTTGGTAGTTGTTATTTATAAGTACGCCCGAATCATATGTGATACGTCACTTTTATTTACACTTGCCTGTCATAATGCAATGCATAGTATACCCAGTTACGCACTCATGTCTTTATGGTAGTTTAACGCTACTAACTAGTCACTAGCATTAAACTGGGGGAATATATACTATGGGAATCACCATCATGTGCCACTACAACTGCCCCACCTGCTGTAGTTTATATAAAGCTGCGAACACGAGCCATACCTACATGGGTTGACAACCATAAGATAATGATTTAATTCTTAAAAACAAAGTGATACATGGTACATGTATCAATGCTACCCGAAACCCTGGAAATTTCCTGGTGTCCTTAACAGTCATACAGTCATTATGTTAAAAACGGCTTCACTAATGCCATAGACCTCTTCAAGTCTATATACGACTGGTATCCTTATGTAGCTAACAAGATTTACTATAAGTTTATTGTTATTTGAGATGCAACGCAAACTACGTGCATGCTTTAGTTAATACTATTTGAGTTTCACATCTTTACATGAGCATAATTATTGTTATTTGAGATGCAAACTTCTAAGTTTATTACTACTACTAGTAGTTACTAACAATGAATTATGGATTGGGACTACGAGACGTAATGACATTTGTCCCTAGTGATTACATTCCAATGCATTAGTGCAGGTACACCCTCATACAAGACAAGGCTCATACGCCTACAAGAAAAGGCTCTTAAGCCTGCAAGACAAGGCTCATACGCCTGCACGGATCATACGCTTGCACGACTCATACGCCTGCACGGCTCATACGCCTGCACGGATCATACACCTGCACGGCTCATACGCCTGCACGGATCATACGCCCGCACGGCTCATACGCCCGCACAGCTCATACGCCCGCATGGCTCCTACGCCCGCACGGCTCCTACGCCTGCAAATACGAGGCTCTTACGTCTACAAAAACAAGGCTCTTACGCCTGGCTGTGATCAAAGCTCTAACATCTGCAATCAGGTTCTTATTACATATATCATGCTACATATATTACACCCTTGCGTGTCATCATACATCACATATACTACAGTCCGGTAGGGAGGAGTCATTGGCTCCCCCGAAGGCGCAGGTATGGTCATTGGCCATCACTAGCTCCGGAAAGTCTAGTAAGGCAGAGTCATTGGCTCCCCTGAAGGTGCAGGTATGGTCATCGGCCATCACTAGCTCTGGACTATAAACTAGGGCATTGCCCTACATATCATCGATAACAGGTTTAAATAACCTTAGCGAAAGATAAAAATAATGGGGGACTTCCCTTATTCATTTCATGTAAACTAGGGCATTGCCCGTTACATACATACATACATATATACATACATACATACATCATAACCACACAGTCTGGTAGGGCGGAGTCGTTGGCTCCCCCAAAGGCACAGGTATGGTCATCGGCCATCACTAACGACTACAAACCACCACGTACACGTACATATTCAAAAATGAAACACAACTGCAGGTTATCATCACACAACCTAGTAAAGTGAAGCCATGCATTCCCTAAACGATATAGTCGTTTATAGGCATCACCCGTAAAGGTGAAATATATCAAATACCATCCTGATCAAGTTATCAGGGCAATGTAAACATCGTGAACATCGAACTAGCACCCAATATGTCTGCATCAGTAAGTTACAGCAAGGCATACTCCAACACCTGTTGATATGTCTCAAATTTGATTGGATGTTATAAAGGATCTCTGGTTTGACCCACTTGAATGAAATAGTTTGCCACAACATGTATTACCCAGTCGCACCAAACTAGGGGGACTTGTTAGTGTACCCTATGCTTGGGCCTTAGGTAAGGCCTAAACATATGGTATGCCCATTGGGCTTGGGCCCATCTTACCCTAGACACCTCCCTATATATTAGGGAGGGCACTAAGGTTCAAGGGGCTCTCTATCCCTTTCCATCAGCACCCACACATTGAGACTTCTCCATACACACAAACTCTCTATATCTCCTTACAAAGGCATAACATGATCACCATGATCATCCTCATTCTCTTCATCTCTTTCTAGATACTACGGGTTCATAAACCACGAGATCCTCTTGTCACCCCCGCTATGGACACCGTTTCCTCGTCCGGGGTTAGCCACCGCAATGGGAGACTAAACATCCAATTTTCTTCACTCCAATCTGCTGCTCTTCATGTACCTGTTCGTTCTTACGAACAAACAGTAAATGAATGTGTGTATGTGTGCATGACATTAAGTGATATGTGAATGTAAGATGGGGTCGTTTTTTAATAAAGGTCTTAATATATTTTAATCTGAATTAATAAGAGGTATTAAAATGTAAGAGCTATTTGCTTTTTTCCTTTCTTTAAAATCCGAAAAGCTCTTAAAACCTCTTAATGAATAAGAGATAAAATTACCTCTTATTACATCTTAACAACACATATGCTTCATTTTACTATAACAATCAGATTCATTCTCTCGCTAATTTACGTCAACATCTACTAAACCACTACTCTACATACATGGACACATTTCACGATCGTTGTTGGCCGCTGCCCGCCACCACACATCTCTCTTCTATATATTTTGATTTTAATTTCTATTATTATTATGGTTTGATATTTGTTATTAAAATATTTACTTTATAATAGAAAAGTTTAAATTTAGTAATATATGTAACAATTAAATATAAAATATTATAAAATAGATAATTATAGCCATTCAGATATTTCAAAAAACAAACATTATAATATTAATAAAGATTCAAGAGGGGTGGGCTCAATATTGGAGACTTAAAATCTTTCAACAGGTGTCTACTTGGTAAATGGCTATGGAAGTTCAAAATTAACGATCAAGATCTTTGGGTTAGGGTGATTAAAAGTATTTATGGGATATCGGGGGGTCTTGAGTCTAATGAGGTCATGAGTCGGTCATCTATGTGGGGGGGGGGGGGGATTGTTAAGTCAATTAATGAATTTGAGTCAATGGGTGTGTCGTTGTGGTCTTTCTTGAGTATCAAAGTGGGAAATGGTTTGAGTACTCGTTTTTGGTTAGATGATTGGTCGGGGTTGGGAAAGTTGTCGGTCTTATTTCCTCGAGTCTTTAATAAAGTTAGAGATAAAGAGTCAAAAGTAGGAAACATGGGTGTATGGGTTAATTCTAAGTGGGTATGGGAGTTGGGAAACTTGGGGGGCTATCGTGGTCGGTCGGGTTCAGAAGTCATGGAGTTAAAGTCCTTGGTGGAACAGTTTTCTTTAACCGCTTTTGCAGAAGATAAATGGTGGTGGCAATTAAAAGATAGTTCGTCTTATTTGGTGAAAGAGATGAGAGAAATCCTGGAAGATAAAAAACTGCAGCTGCAACGGTGAGCTCAACAGGAAACATGGTGGCTAAAATGGATTCCGAAAAAAATTAATATTCTCAGGTGGAGAGCTGATAAAGGTAGACTTCCGGTATTAATTAATCTTTGTAACCGGGGCATGGATATTCCATCAGTTTTATGTCATCGATGCTGTCAAGAACAGGAAGATACATCCCATGCTTTAATCAACTGTAAGTTCGTATTAGAAGTATGGAGAGAGTTTTTTAAATGGTGGGGCCTGCATTTCAAGGGAGCTGTAGACGTTAAAGAGCTGTGTAACTCGAGAGAACCTTCATGGACGTCGAAACAGATTTTATTATGGGAAGGTTCTGTTTCGTTTTTGGCATATGACATTTGGAAATGGCGTAATGAACTTATGTTCAAAGGCAAAAATAGAAATGGTGATGAGATTGTTTTTGAAACACAGTCCTTTATATTTAATTGGTTAAAAGGTAAAGTGAAGAAAAAGAGAGATTTAAAGTGGGAAGAGTGGTTGTTGAATCCTGTGGCAGTGACAAATTTACTCTAAACTTTGTTCAGGTGTAATTGTGATTTTAGAGAGGACTGTGTGATGTAGTATTTATCCCCTGTAGCTGTCCTCTTATTTGGTGCACTGTACTGTTGTATATCTCTATTCCTTGTAGAGATATATTTTCATTAATATATTGATTGGTTTTCCAAAAAATAAAGATTCAGATTTCAGAACCTATATCGTGAGATTCTAAAGTCAAAGAGAAAATTGGAGAAAGGGATATGGATTTGAGCTTTAACTATATAGTCTTGAGAAATTAAGTACTACTAGGCAATTACATCAGTATCCCTACAACAAAAGTCTATTCCACCAAATGCCTCTCGCTTGTGATAATGTTTCACAAACAAATCTTTGTAAGTTTGAAACCTAGTTAGGATAAACTAATTTTTTTTCTCTTTTTTATTTATTTTTTTATGTTCAAAACTTTAATTAAAAAAGTAACAATTAGCATAATTTATTAATAAAAAATTATTATTATTATTATTATTATTATTATTATTATTATTATTATTATATTGACTAATGAACACAGCCAAACACATAGTATATTTGCCTAAAACACAATTTGTTATTCACTGATAAACAATGTATTTTTATTCAGATAGCATGTCTATATTCAGCGGTATAAAAATATAAAAAAATAAATGCAACTAAAGCTAATTAACTTCAGCTTACCTAACTTAGTTCATTATACATGAAATGCTAAAAGAACAACATATATTTTATATGTTCGATTTCAGAACCTAGAAAGAAAAACATTTAAAAGAAGACATTTTGTTTGCTCAGATAACATATATTATTGAACAACATAAAAACCGATGTGACAAAAAATGTCTTACTAGTGAACTGTACAAAAAAATACATTTTTAGAGGTTGTGTGTTCACTAATAAGATATACACATTTTTTTATAAAAAAGAGCCATCTTTACCATCTAATTAGTTAAGCATAACTAACTTAACCCAACATGAATATAAATCGAATTTATATAGTACGTATTAGCTAGAAATCAAACCCAATGAATTAATTAGAATAATTGAATATGTATTTACATATATGATTAAAATCAATAAGACAATTAAAAAAATAAAAGCAATTAGCCAGCCTGAAAGCAATTATTATGGAACATAATCATTTTCAATAAGAGGTTGTGTTCTAACAACTGTGGCTAAAGGCATTTTACTTTGCCCAACATTTGTTGCCTCCAAAACTTCATCTTTTTCAGCCTGTTTTTCCATATTTCTTATTTTTTTCATTCTCAAGGTTCTGATAACAAAAAATCCCAACAACAGCAGCAACAACAACCCCGTAACCCCTACTGCGAATCCGAAAACCCACCATTTCCACAACGTCGTCTTCTTCTTCCCTTTATTCTTTTCTTTTGGGCCCACTGATTCAACGATAGAGAAATGTCCTTGGTCTCGCACTGCACACATGTTTTGTAAGCTCATGTCGGTCATTTCAAACGTTCCATTTGCGTAAAACACGACACAATGTTTAGCTAATTTCTGTTTCTGTACTGAAAATGAAATGTTGGGAAAGTGGACCAAGATTGGGCCTCCAAAGAGAGTGAGGTTTAGTTTGGTGAGGGGAGTAGCAAATTGGGTGAGATTACCAATTTGGCCAGTGGAGCCGTAGGCATTAAAACCAACAACAGGAGCGACAAGAGTATAATTTGGAAACAGCAGCTGGTTGTAGTTGTAGTAGTAAGACGATTGATTAATACCTATACCTATATTTGAAAACACCAAATCCAGCCTTGTGAAATATGCAGGGAGTGTGAATATCTTTGGTGGGATATTGAAACCACTATAATTGGCCCCTCTTCCCCAAAAACTATCTCTTCGCAATCGAACAATTGAAGCTTGAATACCTGTATAATTTGAAGGCAAGGTTGATACATTATATAAAACACCCGTTTGAGGCCGTCTTGGTAGTGAATTCCGTGCGTATTCTTGAACCATATCATCATCTAGCAGCATCGAAGAATTAATCATGTCCATGGCCGCCTTTATTTCTCTCAAATAACACAACATCAACAAACTTATAATTATCAATCTCTTTAACAAAAACCCCATCATTAACATCAACATATCAACATGCGCGTATGAATGAATTCTCGATCGGATGCTAGCAGCTAGCTACCTTCGATCAGGCTGCAACATATATATATACACATACGTAGTTGAGGTATTCAATTCCACAGGTACGTACGTTTTCTTGATCTTGGTCGATCGGTCAAGCTACTTAACAAGCTAGCTAGGGGGATTGCGCCTTATTTGCCTTTGTTGAGTTGTGTTTATTGGTTTATATATGGAGATGGATATGATGTTTTAAGTAAGAGAAACAAGAGAGAGGCAGAGAGCTATCTTGCGATCGAGGGGCGGGTATAATTATATATACTCGATCACTAGCTAGCTAATTAAAACCCTCCATCAAATTACAAGTGTGGTTAGTGCTTAGAAGTTTGATTAAATATGTAGGTACGTACGTGTTGACGTACGTACACTTGGTGATGTTGGGTACATGCCAACGAGTTTTGTAATTGGATCTTGGACACACTCGCCTGGATGCTTATGAAATGTACCTTATTATATATATATATATATATATATATATATATATATATATATATATATATATATATATATATATATATATATATATATATATATATGTTTAGAATGTTTATTTAAGATAATGTTTATAATAAAAACCAATATGCATGTACCCTGATTAAGTTGAATCAATGACCAAATCACTTATTAATGATTCAGGTTTTCTATTGTAAATATGAAATTATAAATTTAAGATTTTTATATATGTTAGTGGTTATTTAGGGTATAAAAACGTACATGAGTTGTTTAATTGCTTTAAACATTTTACATTTGTCTTTTCCAAGGGAAGGGGCGGGGGTGGAGAGTTCGAGATACAAAAATTGTTTATATATATATATATATGATTGTTGGGAAGTTAATAAAGTTTCATTAGTCGCTAGTAATATAATAATAATTTATTGATAATAAATAAATAAAAGTATACATGAGGGTTAATTAGTTGTCTTGAGTGTTAAATGATCGAAGGAATCAGTCTCATGTCAGATATAAGTTTTGATATATGTATATATATGTATATCCTCGGTCGTCGGCCGGCACCGGGTAATCAACCACTCCATCCCTCTAACATGTGGACGGACGGTGTCAGCTCCACTCCTCGCTAAGTCAAAATATGCTTGCTACTTCATCTTAATCTCCTTTCTAAATATGACTATTAAATTATACTAACTACTATTTGAACAATCTATATACGTACGAAGCAAGCTTTAAAAATATCCAAGTATTTTACATCTAATAAAACATAAATAAAATATATAAAACAATTTAAACAAACATAATCATATTGATTAAAAAATAAAACAACATATTAATTGAATGTTCGAAGATAAAGAAGGTGAAAGCGGCACAGGTAGTTAATGAACAAAGTGAAAGCGGTGGTGGTGGTTAAAAATCGAGGTAGTGGTGGTGGTTGGGTTGGTGGTTGAAGGCAACGATTGTGGTTGAAGGTGTGGCAACAATGGTGGTGGTTGAAGGTGGTAGTAGTGGCGGTGGTTGAAGGTGCATAATTTGTAGAGGTCTTGGTGTTTGAAGGGTTGGTAATATGAACGTAACTTCTATGAATAACAATAACAACAACAACAATAATAATAATAATAACATACGCATGAGTTATAAAATAATTAAAATCAAATAAAATAGTAAAAATCAAAAGATGACTTGCTAACCTACAATTACTGGTTACATCAAACACAATGTTTTTACACGGAGACTTTATTGACTAATCGCAAAGAAAATGTGATTTTAGCGTACTAGTATCAACAAAGTTTAGTCAATTACACAGAATATTAAAACGATGATACTTCATTACATTTATATGCACATAGCCATCTATTAAAACCATCACGGTTCAATCAATATTTTATTATGAAATCATTGGCATCTAAAAACACTTTTAGAGTTTAACGTTGTATAATTATGTCAACGAAAAGATAACTGATTTAGGGATTCACAAACAAAATGTGTCCCATAAAAAGTAATATACCTCACTAATCCCTTATATATTTTCATATACACTCTAAATCAAAAATAGCTCATATAAAATTAAGCTAATTTAGCGATTCATAACAGAAAAATTAACCATAAATATGTAAACTCGTTTAGAGTTTTATAAAAAAGATAAGCAAGAAAATATGTTTTTCCATTTAAAAAAGATTAAGTGTCATTACATATTGATTTATAAAAAATCAAGTAACATACTTTTTTCATTGGTTATGATATATACTTTTGTTTACGAATAATAAATTAAAAAAATGTTTTTTAAATATTGTGTCAAATTACGATAAAATTTACATCAAAATATAGATCTCTGAGACGATTATAAATATATAATTATATTTATATCAATTGTTATACATTAAAAGTTATAAAAGACAAACTATAAACATATACAATTAAATATAAATATAAAATTTATACAAACACCCATATATATTTTCATATAGCTTCCTCGTACTAGTTTCATATACTCTTACAAATCGATCATTTTTACCAATCCACTCCCAGAACCAACCACCTTTTTACCTCCCCATCATTTTTACCTCACCTCTCGATCTTTCTCCAGCCGTCCACCACTCTCTCTCCCTCTCCCCTTATCATCCCCCGCCTACCATCGCAACAGATATGAAGAACACCAACGCAACCCCATGCAGGCGATCTGACGAACAACACCACCACTGTAGCTACGACTTACCCGACGCAACAGATCTCACAACATCAAACATTGCCGACCACAACCACCTTCAGATATGTCGATCTCCCTTACTCCAAAATTAATATCGCCACTATCATCGCCCTTGAGGGAGAGTGAGTTCCTCCCATCGCCGGTCAAATCTAGGGTTTCGACGGAAAGAATTGTGGCGGCTAGGGTTTAGCATCTATTACCATCAGACCCGCCGTTCTCACCGCCCCTCAACTCACAAACTTCCAGCGTCTATGTCGTTGGGCCACACAACCTTCACCTCTCAACAATTGTCACGCAACAGACGCCCTATAGTCGACTTCCGATCATCTCGACGATGATTATAAAGTTTCATGATATTTTTGTTTGTTTTTCTAGATTTATCATCATATTTCGATGATGATTAGTTTTTATAGATATATCTTAATCTCTCCAATCTTTTTAGTTTGTTCTTTGAGATTGATTCACCCTTTGGTTCTACTTGTTTAAGATTTAGGATTTCCTTTTTCTATTTTTGTTCAAACTAAAGTTATATGTAATGTTTTTACACTATTCATTAATGACAAATTTGTGTATTGTTTCAGTATATTCATACAAAAACAAGTTTGTTATTTTTTGTTTATGTTCATGGGTGTTTAGCGAATGTATTAAACTATGGGGTGTTTGTTGGGTTTTAAATTGTTTAATGGTTGTTCAAAACCAATTATACGTGATATATATATATATATATATATATATATATATATATATAAGGTTTAAAAACTCAGTTCAAGAGGATACCTGTTTAAATTTATTTAGCAGTGAAGAAGTGATAAAAAAAGAGTGTCATGGTTCACGAATGAACATTTGTTATTTTAGGAAAAAATATGGTATTATGTATATACTGCACTTGAGGGCCAGGTTCCATTTTTAGCTAAAAGTTGTCTTTGAGCGTGTTTTCAAAAAGTTAAATTCTATAAAAATCACAAGTGTTTCAGAAAAACATGAGATAAAAACAACTATAAGAGGTCTATATTGAGTTGAGCAGCACAATATTTGGCAGATAATCTCTTTTAGGGTCAGGTACCATTTTTAGCAAGGGTGGGTGGGTCTTTAATACTAACTAACATGATACCAATTGAATCCAAACAAGCCCATGTATAATAATATAGTTAATCACCTGAGATTTTATCTGGATTCGATGCAAACACATATTATATAGCTACGACGAATGCCATTAACGGCTCAACCTTATAATTCATTAGGCTCTGAGATTTCCATCAAGGATTTAGATGCTTCAAGAATTTGAATCCGAAATTCTGCAAAAATCTACGGCTTTGAAGGAGTAGGTGATGCTGGAGGTTTGAAATTTGGGTACTGCAACAAATGTGAAGATGTAAATCAAAACAACAAATATTAGCAACTTTAAGGGTATATTGGTTTTCATCATTTTAGATGTTTTGCTGGTCAAATATGACTCTAAGAATTGTGACTATAAAAGTTTGTTTGTTTCTTTAATCAGAAGTTCTCAAGGGTGTGCGAGTATTTTCCATTGAAGAAAAATATAATAGTATTAAGATAAAGTTACAATGCAGATGTTTCTAAGTAGTTGGTAAAGATGTACTTGGAGAACTTACATAAGGGTATGGTGAAAGCGGGCGTGATGGTTTAGGAAGTGCCTCTTCTTTAACTTCTATTTTAGGGACAGCGTTGACTTGTGGAGGAGGCTCTACTGGTGTTGGTGTTGGTGTTGCTGCTTCTGCTTGTGCATTAGTGGGCTCCACAATGGTAGCTGTTGTTGCCGCGGGAAGTGCTTTGCTGGTCACGGGTGGTAGAAGTGCTTTCCCAATGTCCTGAATTTCTTATATCATTTAGTTTTATTTACAAGCATGTATAATATTCTATGTATATGTAGATGTGGTTTTAAAGTATTACCTTGATCTCGTCTACAAACTCTTTGGGTCCAATTTTTGAAGTCACAAATTCACTAACTTCTTTGAAAGTTTTTTTCCGATCCTGCCATGGAACAAATCTTTTACACCATAAAACCAACAAGGCCAAAAACGACATTTTACAAGGATCTTGCCTTCCTTCCACTACTCTATTCTTTTTCATCAGCTAAGACGGGGATGTTTAGAGTTGAGTTTACACCGCTTATTGCAATACTAGTTTAGAGTGTATGGGAAAAGGTTATTATTGAGGCTTAAATCAATCAGATTTTGGAGAGATAGTTAAGATGTCAGAAATCTAGGCTTTAATCAACTGAATATCTGGTTCTAACTAAAGCCTCAACAATCACTTTCGGGACACACATCAAATGACCCTGTACACTAATGAATCTAGAATCACTATGGAACCAAACAATGAAGATCTAGCCGTCCACTCGGAAATACAAGTAATAGTTTAACTTTTGAGGTCAAAATACAATGTTTTGACTCCAAGGTAAGTCTCTATGTGTGTGATCTACATTTTAAAATTATATCGCACACACACAAAGCACCATAACATCATTTCTAGTGAAGGATGTTGACTTCAAATTGCAACAACTTTTATTTTAAAAGTCGTGGACTTGACGTCAGGAGTCAAAAAATACCAACAAAAAGGAAAACAATAGATGCAATGAAATATTTATTATTCTTTAAAGAAAAACCTCAGCAAATAGTAGCTTCTTGCTGACAAGTTGCACAATTGCAGCAGAACCTAAGACCTCGAGTAACGTTTCAACCTGAAGATGATGAGGACATGATTAAGCACACTGAATTCTTTAATCCAGAAATACAAGATTTCAAGTTAATGCCAGGTTCAAAATCCTAACCTCGGTAAATGCTAACACACCTAGTCCAGTAGCCACAGCAATGCCAAATATTACAGATACAGCATCAGCACCTTCCTGAAAGTTAATTCATTTCATGATTCATTGTTAGCAAAACAATTGCAAATGCAACAAACATGTTTATATGAATATACTTACACCAAGCACGCTATCAAATGCATCGGTCAAACTGCTGAAGTCAAAAGCGAATGACTTTTTTGGTAATATCCAAGGAAGACCGCTGTTCTGTACACAAAGTGAAGTTTTTTGTTATTATTTCTTATATATCAAGAGTAAGAAACCAAAAAGGAAAGGAGAAAAGATTGAGGAGAGGCAGGGACAACCATCCATCCACGGGATCCTTCTGCGCCGTCTTTTATAGCATAAGCAGCTTTAAACCCGTTTACTGTAACCAACTCAGCAACAAGTTCAGAGCTTCCATCAAATCTGGCTTCATCTCGAATTTTATATATTTTATGTGTTAGTTTCAGGAAAGAATAAGAAAAAACCTATGGAACTCAACACAAAATCATGACTTTAGAGAAGAGAAAGGGAATGATTAGTATCAAGATAGTTTGAAAAGGAAACACTCAAAATTCGTTTATGCAGTTTTCGTCTGCTCTTTATTTTGTAGGTTCCATCTTTATTCCTCAGATCAGGTAAATGGTAGACACAACCATATCATAGTTCTGACCAAAACCTCAGTTCATATGAGTTCTAATTGTGACTACTAACCTCAACTCTAGGTACTTAATTAAGATTATGTGATGCCTCTAGTTCCTATTTCCTAAATACAGTTTTAGCAAGTTATCTATCTAGACCTCAAATAGGATTTGCACAAGTTAAACCAACTAGGGACAAGAATTCATGTGGAATATCAGCTATAGTACTATCCTATGACAATTCTCATGGAATATCAAACTCATTACAGGTACAAGAAGGATAACAAATTGATGGAATGTAATTCCAAAAAGAAAAAAGGTATCGCTCACTCTTCATAAAAAGTATTGCCTTTTAATTTTTGTTTGCAAGAATGATCCTCAAGCAAGTCGTTCAGGTTACACTATTTCAAAGTTCACTTATTCAACTTCATTGGGATTTCTAACATTGTCTTAAAAATTAACCTAAAAATCATCAAAAGAAAGAAAGAGAAAAAGGGGTTTCCATTGCCTTACTTGTCCAAAATAAACAATGTGGTGCTCTCTGGTTCTTTGAACTTCAAAGACAGCTTTTTCAAGAAGCCTTGTTTATCATCACCATTGTAGGCCACTGTAACTGGCTTCTTTTTCAAACCCCTAATATCCGGACTACCCACAGCCCTAATGTCTGAATTGGCCCTAATATCAAGCAATTGAGCATTTCCATTATCACCCAGTTTCTCATATGCAATTCTTGCATTCTCCACACCCCATGGCTTACTCTTTCCCAACACTTGAGACAGGATTATGGGGACTGCCAACACGGCGGCGCCAGCAGCTACCACCACAGGATTCTCCACACCAAAACTGATTATACCGTCAATAACACCACTAACATCAAAATCAGGTAGTGAGGAGGAGGAGGATTCAGATGCTGTTGTTGATTGATTAAGTGCTTCTTCATAAGTAAGTGCTTTTGCATAAGCAGAATTGAAAAAAGATGATACAAGCACTAAACTACTGCCATGGAATTGAGGTTTTGAGATCTTGAGGTGGGCGATTGTGGGGAAGGATGAGTGCTTTTTGGGTTGTGGTTTAAGAACAGATATGGGTTTTAACACAACTCCATTGAGGGCTTCCATAGCATAATTCTCGATGCAAGGAAATGAATCAAAGATTGATGAAAGCTTGTTAATCACAGTGAGAAGGTTGTTTACATATCTAAGATGTTCTATCTGGACTATGGAGAGTGCCAATACGGGGGTGGAGATGCTGACGTGGAAGAAAGTTTTAGAAAGGATCCAATGACTGACTGCCATGTGGCAAGTGAGGATCAGAAATATTGATGATCATGTCTTTGGGTGATGTGTGGTGGAGAATGGGGGTGAAGTTACGAAGGAGTTTCTGGACCGTTGGGAGGAATTTAATATTCTCAACAAAATTGATTAATATTAGAGTTAATTACAAAGATAGTCCTTGTGGTTTGTGGTAAATTTCACATTCAGTCTTTTAAACTCGAAAATTACACTAACAGTTTTTATGGTCAATGATTTGTTTTACATTCAGTCATTTAGCCTAACAGAAGTTAAATCCCACCGTTAGTTAATGGATATTTTGGTCATTTTTCTTTTTAATCCTGTTACCAAACATACATTACCTATTATTCTTGTTTCCAAACAACTTTATATACTAACCTCCTTTCAAAACATTATTTTCTTTTATATCTCATTTTCAAGATTCTCTCTCACAAGTTCAGATCCTATCTAAGTTGCACGGAAACGGATACGGCACCGAGAAACGGATACGGAACGGATACGGGAAACGGCAAAACTCAAAAATTCAAGATACGGATACGGCATAGGCATAGATACGACAAATATAAAATATAAAAAAATATATATATTAAAGAAATTTCAAAATAAATATATATTGATGTAAAGTATAAATAATTTTAATAATATGATTAAATAATATTTTAAAAAAAAGTAAAAAACTTTTAAATAAAGCAAGCTGTAAAGCCTACAACTCCTTAAAGCCTGCAACTCTAATCCATGCTTTTTATTTTTATTTTAAATCTATACGGTTTCTCTCTGCTCTTCTCTCCCTACTCTCATTTTTATTACTCCTCTCTCTACTCTCACTCACCTGATAGCTCTTTTCCGGCGACCTTTCTTGCTCCTTTCCGGTGACCTTTCCTGCTCCTTTCCGGCGAGTGTGTGAAGCGTGAAGGGCTGTTGTCGACTTGTTTCACTGTCGACGAGAGGAGGAGACGACGAAGGTTCCCTGTCGACGTGAAGGGCTGCGTTCGTGGTGCCCTGTGTCGATGACGAAGGTCCCCTGTCGACGAAGGTTCCCTGTCAGACATGAAAAAGCCCCCTAAAAAAAATCGAAACTTGACGGAAACTTCATCGAAACGTTTCCAAGGTTTTCGAAACGTATCGGGGAGTATCGGCGACGTATCCGTATCCTAGAGGTTTCCGAAACGGGAACTGCACTCATTTAGGCGTTTCCGTGCATTATAGGATCCTATCATCCATCACCACCCTCTCCTTCATCTGATGCCTCCACCACCATAACTCCCTTCAATTTCCGACCACCACCACCACCACCACCATGCGACCACCGACGCCCCTTTTTTCTCTGAAAATCAAGCACCGCCACCATGCAACAGCCAGACCACCATCGCCATCTAACCACCACCGCCAGACCACCGTTGTCGCCTCCATATAACAGCCGTACTCCGCCGCCCTAGGACCGCATACAACAGCCAAACTCGGACGCCATTTTCGAAACTTCTTCAAGAGCGGATCTCCAGGATTCCCTCCTCCCATCAGATTCTTCCCTAATTTCAACACATTGCTTCAGAATCTCGGTGTGTTTTTGAAGATGCGAAACCCTAATTGTAACAAAGATGTTTGGAGATGATCGGTGAAAGTTGTTCAGTGTCGTTACCTTTGAAGCTGTTTGGGGTGTTCACCATCGCTGATGGTAGATCTGCAAAGGGATTCTTCATCCAGATCTGCAAATGCTTCGATTGGAGTGTACATATGATTTGAAGTTCATCCCACATCTGATTTTGAGTTTATATCTTGATTTACTTGTGATTTGAGCTTTGTTTAGGGCTTACATCTGCTAATGTTTATGTTCTTTATTTTCGATTTTTGAGTTTACATGTGTGTTATTCTTCATGAGATGCATACTAAACATGGATTACATCTGTGTTGTTCTTCATGTGTTTACATCTGTGTTGTTCTTCAAGAGATACATCTGTGTTGTTCTTCATTTGAGTTTACATTTTAATTTGATGTAAAGAATAATTAAAATCTTAATTGTATATTTTATTTCACTATATAATATATTTAATGTATATAAATGTAATTAAAATTTTTATTAGAAAGAATGGTATGAAAGAAGCAATGGACTGTTTGGTAACAAGAATAAGGTGGAAAAAGACCAAAATATTCTTTGACTAACGGTCAACTTTAACACCAGTTAGTCTAAAGGACTAAACGTGAAACAAAACGTTAACCATAAGGACTACCAGTGTAATTTTCGATTTTAAAGGACTAAATGTGAAATTCAGCGCAAACCACAAGGACCATCTTTGTAATTAACTCTTAATATTATTTATTGATTTAGGCGTATTTGTTTGGTTTATTAAATAAGTTATATGAAGTAAAATAAGTCAGACTTATAAAAATAAGTATAAAAAATGAGTTTATAAAAGTAAGTCTTCATAAGCTAAAACTAACATCTCTTTTAGAATCTTACAAGCTAATTAAATAAGTATAATCATCAAGCTATAAGTTACATACTTTTGACCATCCATTATAGATCCATTGCAGCTTTCACATCAGCTCAGTATCATCTTTTTTTTCCCCTTATCTTTTCAAATTAAAAATTAGTATAGCCTAAAACTCGAGTCTCACCGGTTTAACTAGGACTATAATTGCAGAATTTATACGTGAATCAAGATCTAAAAAAGGAAGTTTTCCAATCATTGACTCAAACCCATTGTTAAATTCTACTCACTTACATAAAAAATAACAATAAAAATAAATTAAATACTATAATACAATATCTACTAATACTATAACGAGCTAGATTTGGGTATCGTAACTAAAAGACGAGCCGGAATTGCCCGGAGTTTTGCTTTATATCTATGTAGCTAAAATAAACATTGCCAAAGCCAACTTACAAGGCAAATCAATGACAAATGTCAAAAACCTCCTTCCGGCTATTGTCATATGAGACACAATAGCACAAGTCAACAAACTTGTTAAACTGTCAAGAACGTTTTAAAAGCCATAACGCCCAGCTAGTTATCTCGATACCCACAGTAATGAGAGGACGGATTCTCTTCAACTTCCCCACATTTATAGCAATTTGCAATAATAATATTGGTTGGGCGAGCCGTGATTTGGAAAGTCAGTGATGTTGAAAGAGATAAAAGTATAAAAATGGGAATGGGTTTGAGATCATAATACAACCATTAATCAAAACAAAATTATGTCTAAACAAAACATACTTGTAATAGAATCAACTTTTGAATTTTGAGTTACAAGAGGTGGAAGAAATAATCTAAACCTTGACCAATTTCCCAAATGGAAATGCCAGCACCCCATGAGCGGGCTTCATCCAGCCGCATTGCAATCGACAAAAGGGACGGGTAGAACACCACATGCTGCTGTTGATTATCATCTGTTGAATACAAGAAGAAATGCTCGCCACTCTTCTTATCCCATTTCAGTTCAGGCTTATGCTTCTCCAACAAAGAAAGATAATCTCTTCCAAGAATAGCACCACCACCCATGTCTGCAAATATAACAAAAACATCGTCTCTTAACTGCTGAATGGAAAAGAAATAAACCAAGTAAGAGTGACTAGCAAATGCCACGTGCCTCCATGAAGAACGAAATCATTCCCATAAAAGTTAATGCCCAGAAATATTTTTTGACACAAGTGATTAGAAGAACCAACTGTGAGGAGCAGCTGCTGCATGGTAGAGCGCACCCACTTTAGTGGTGCATTGGGGCCTGGACTTTGAGGATTTGAGAAGTCATAAGTCATAAGGGAGTAACCATCCACATCATCACTCAAGCTTTTCAGATCTTCAACCCCAAAATCATACCCCCTATCAGAACCAGAACTTGTTGGTGGACCAATAACATATACTAATTGCAGCTTCCTCTTGTTACTGCTGCTTTTTACAACCACAGAATGCATGGTTTCTCCCAATTTTTTTACAAACTGCAGTGCCTGCCACATTCAATCACAATTAATTCACAACCAAACATCTCAATTGCCCCATGAGTCCATGACTATGGTAACTATGTCGGCATAAAAATACTTAGCCATACGATGAAGCTGCGAGAGAGAGAGAGAGAGTGATAAGAACCAGATTAAGACATGAAACAACTACAAAAGAACACCAATTTAGTTTCATGCCATTACCAAAAGTTGAAACAACACACCTTCTAAGACGACAGCAAAAGGACTTGCACATGTTTATCATGGACTTGGGAAAAAGCTTATGATTTTGTCCAGCCGACCCTTTGAAAATTACGACTATGACAGAGTGGCAAGTTCCAAAAAACATACGGGAGCATAGGGTTTCTTGGGATTGACAGGGTATTACAGGAAATTCGTCCAAAGATACGGGAAGATCGCGCAGGTCCTGATAGATTTATTGAAGGATAGTTTCGTTGGACTGAGGAGGCAACTCAAGTATTTCAAAAGTTACTGTAGGTAATGACCAGGGTACCGGTTTTAGCGCTCGCGGATTTTTCCGAAAACTTTTACGGATGCCTCCGGACACGGAGTGGGGGCGGTTTTGATGCAGGAAGGTCGACCTATCGCATAGTTCAGTCAAGTGTTAGGTCTACGAGCACAATTGAAATTTGTCTACAAACAGCAGTTAAGGGCCATTGTGATGGCGGTCCAGAAGTGGCTGCCGTATTTATCTTTAAAATACTTACTGGAGTAAAGGGTGGTGACTGGGGAACACCAACCGTGGATCTCAAACCTCTTAGGGTATGAGTTCGAAATAATATACCACCCAGGATGGGAAAACGGGGCGGCGGATGCTTTTCACGGCGAGGAACGGAAGACGGGCTCTAGACCTTGATGGTGAGTCGGGTTAGTGATGATAGTACCCTACTCCAGGCCTAGAGATTGCAACTTCTTTACGGGCTCAGGTAGCGACTCAAGAGGACGAGCTTGAGGGGTATACGTTCAACGATGGGAGTGTAGGGTCGCTTAGTTCTACCTCGCACGTCTGTGTGGATCCTTGATTGTTTCACACGAAGGTGCAACCGGAGGTTATAAAGGGACTCAAAAGACATATCATCAGATGGCGGCTGAGTTGTTTTGGGTCAGAATGCGTAGGGACATCGCCAAACTTGTATCTGAATGTATAACTTGTCAGAGAAACAAGTATTCCAACTTGGCGCCGGTAGGCTTGCTTCAACCGTTAGATTTATCTGAGTGGATATGGGAGGATTTAACAATAGATTTCATTGCTAGTTGCCGAAATCTATAGATTGTAGTGTGATTATGGTGGTGGTGGATCAGCTTAAGTTCGCCCACTTTATTCCTCTAAAACCTTTGTATATAACAGCCTCCGTGGCCGTGGCATTAATTCGGGGGATTGTCCAACTCCATAGGGTACCTAATCGGTTGTATTTGACCATGATAGTGTTTTTGTTAGCCACTTCAGGAAGGGGTTGCTTAAATACCAAGGTTCTCTCCTCAAAAGGAGTACACCATACCACCCCACAGACGGACACGCAAACCGTGGTGGTGAACCTCAATTTAGACTCCATATCCACTCTTAAACTGTTGGAGAAGCTTCAGCTCATCTGGTTGGTGAAATGTTATGATCGAAGAAATGAAAGCTCTTAAGCACAATGACATGTGGACTTTAGTAGTGTTACCCGTGAGCAAGAAGGCCATTGGTTGTAAGTGGGTGTTCACTGTAAGGGTTAATCCACATAGATCGGTTGATGGGGAATAGATAATGCAATAACAGTAAGAACACTAGAACAGAGAAGAAGAAGGTTTTAATTCAACTGGAAATGGAAAATAGAAGATTACAACCAGGGAATCCTCCCTCTCTCTAAGCTATCAAGCTAGAGCCTAAAATACGTAACAAAATCTGCATGCCTCACACATGACACCCCTTCTCCTTCTCTCTCTCTCCTCTAACGACTTTGTTAGCCACTTTTTGTGCTTCCCAACTTTGCCCTTCTGGAATATACCTGAAGTACCCTTGGTGCCACCTCATTCCCATCATTACTCCCTCCTAATGAAACAGTCTTGTCCTCAAGACTGAGATTGGGAAACTGACTGCGTATGAGCGAAGCATGTTCCCATGTGGCATCATCCACCAGACCATCCTGCCACTGAATCAACCACTGCAAAAAGACCCATCTGGTGTAACCTGCTGTCGAGAATCCAAAATGGCAGCTGGCACAACCAAATCATCAGGACCCAGCTCCAGTTCGACAGGTAATTCTGCTGGAACCGGCACCTGGACCGCTTTCTGTAACAGCGAACAATGGAACACGGGATGAATTTTAGAAGAGACAGGAAGATCTAACTTGTAAGCCACCGAACCAATTTTCTCTAAAATCTTGAATGGACCAAAGAAACGACCAGCCAGCTTCTGATGGATACGATGATGAACCGACATTTGCCGATAAGGTTTCAATTTAACATAGACCCATTCTCCTATCTGATACGAAACATCCCTCCTTTTTTTGTCAGCGTGTGCTTTCATAATGGACTGAGCACGAAGTAAATGTTGTTTTAACTGGCGGAGAGCTTCATTCCGATCCTGTAAATCTTGAACCACCGACTGAACTTGTATTTCTCCAGGAACAAATTGCAATACCGAAGAAGGTTTACGCCCATACACGATCTCAAAAGGAGTAGTACCAGTAGAGACATGAAAAGAAGTGTTATACCAAAATTCAGCCCATGGGATCCAAGCTGCCCAGGTGCGTGGGTGATCCACAGCAAAACAACGGAGATACGTCTCCAAACATCTGTTCACCACCTCGGTTTGACCATCAGATTCGGGATGGTACGCGGAACTCATGTGTAACTTGGTACCTTGAGAACGAAACAATTCACGCCAGAAAGTACTAAGGAAGAGAGGATCCCGATCACTGACAATCGATTTGGGAATGCCATGAAGACGAACAATCTCCTTGACAAATACATCAGCCACCGACTTAGCCGTGTAAGGATGTTTAAGTAAAATGAAGTGGCTGTATTTGGATAATCGATCTACCACCACGAGAATGACATCATACCCCTTAGAACGTGGTAACCCACCAATAAAATCCAAAGACACATCCTCCCAAATCGCATGTGGAATTTCCAAAGGCTGAAGTAACCCCCCTAGAGCAGTCGAGTCAGCCTTGCATCGTTGACAAGTGGCACATGAACGAACAAACTGTTGAACCAAAGCAACCATTCCAGGCCAGTAAAGATTATTTGCCAACAGTCGATACGTTCGGTAATACCCCGAATGCCCTCCTGAAGCCGACTGATGGAATTCCTGGAGTAATAAAGGAATAAAACGAGAAGTTTTAGGTAACACCAGCCGGTTCTTGTAGTATAACAGGCCATGACGGACAGAAAAATGAGGATGGCGGAGAGGATCTGCTGCACACACTAAACGAAGACGAATTAATTCAGGATCAGCTTTGATTTCTTCCAACAGTGCACTTCCTTGAGCCCAAACTGGAAGAGAAACCATCGTAGATAAATCACCATCATCAGCCCTACGAGAAAGAGCATCAGCCACTCGATTTTCACGACCCGGTTTATAGCAAATCTCGAAATCATACCCCAATAATTTAGCCACCCAATTTTGCTGATCGGGGGTCGTAATACGTTGTTGAAGCAAGAATTTTAGACTTTTTTGATCCGTATAAACGACAAACCGAGTACCTAAGAGATAAGGCCTCCAATGTTGAACCGCTAATACCAATGCCATCATCTCCCGTTCGTAAGCAGATTTAGAAAGTGTCCGATCAGAGAGAGCCTTACTAAAAAATGCAACAGGCTTGTGTTGTTGCATAAGCACAGCCCCGATTCCTCGTCCCGAGGCATCACATTCAACCACAAATGGAAGCTGAAAATCCGGTAAAGCAGCCACCATAGCATCCTTAAGAGCTTGAAAAAGCGTTGAGCCTCTTCATTCCAACCAAAAGCATCTTTCTTGGTTAAATCCGTTAAAGGGCGAGCAATACTCCCATAGTGCCAAATAAACTTACGGTAATAACCGGTTAGACCCAAGAATCCGCGAAGCCCTTTAATATTTTTAGGAACCGGCCAATTAACCACTGCCTCCACCTTCTTGGAATCCATAGCCACTCCCACACCATTAATTATATGACCCAGATACTCGATCGAAGATTGCCCAAAAGAACACTTTTTTAGATTAACCATAAAGTGATTGGACGTCAAAATGTCCAAAACAGTCCCCAAGTCTAAGAGATGCTGCTGCCAAGAAGAACTATATATCAGTATATCATAAAAAAAAACAACTGTTTGGCGAAGAAGAGGGCGGAAAATATCATTCATAACAGCCTGAAAGGTAGCCGGAGCGTTGGTCAACCCAAACGGCATTACCAAATACTCATAGTGACCGTCGTGTGTACGAATCTGGTTGTACCCGGATTTCAGATCCAATTTGGAAAAAAATTGGGCTCCTTTTAGTTCATCAATTAATTCCTCCACAACCGGAATGGGAAACTTATCCGGAACCGTTGCTCGGTTCAAAGCCCGGTAGTCCACACACATACGCCAAGAGTTATCCTTCTTCCGAACTAGAATTACCGGGCTGGAAAAAGCACTACGACCGGGACGAATCATTCCCAAATGTAACAGCTCCTGAACTTGACGCTCGATCTCATTCTTTTGGACATGAGGGTAGCGATAGGGGCGAACACAAATAGGTTGATGAGGAGACTGAAGTACAATCGCATGATCATGAACCCTTACAGGAGGTAACCCAGTAGGCTCACGAAAAACAGCCGCAAATGAATCACATAATTTGTGCAGTTGCTGCACTTGGAACTGAGAAAGAGATGGTTCAGCTTCTGAAGAAGCGAGAAAAAACCCGGAATGAGACTGGTGATGCGAAAAAGGACAGGACAACCAAGTTTGTAAGGCCGCCGGAGAGGAACGGGAACGAGTAATACCCTGCAAAAACACAGATTGCCCATTGCAAGCAAATTGCATTGTAGACTTATCCCAGTTATGTAATACCTCCCCAAGAGTAGTCAGCCATGCCATTCCCAATACCATATCAAGATGACCCATGTCAAAAACCAAAGCATCCAACATAAATTCACAAGAATCAACTTTAAGAGACAACGAAGGACAGCGTTGATTAATAAAAACAGAATGACCATCTCCCAATCGAATGTGAATGCCCTCAAAGGACTCCACAGACAATCCCAACGAAGAGAGTAATTTACGAGAAATAAAATTGTGAGTTGCTCCACTATCTACCATAACAACCACTGGAATATCCGAAATGTAAGTTTCAAACTTAAGAGTCTTACCCCCCATAGTCGAGTCATTCGAAGCACCAAAAAATTCAAGAGCAGTACACATCCCGGTTGGAAATTGAGGATCAGGTGGATCCTCCTCAACAGTCGCATCCTCCAAAGACGTAATGAGGCCCTCAGATGAACAAATCTCATCATCCCCCAGCAGCAAAATACGAAGCTTGCCCTCAGGACACTTTTGCGATGGACCAAACTACTGCCCACAACGATAGCATAAGCCCTTTTTGCGACGATCTTCCCATTCGGTACGAGAGAGAGAGCGAACTCCCCTGTTCCGATTGAATTGATGTGCAAATTCGTGAGAGGCCCCAACTGAGAAACGAGACGGAGATTCCACCGAACGATCGAAACCCTGAGTAGTACTGGAACGGCCCAAATCGCGTGACACAAGACCAGAAACCCTAGGCCCGGTTGGAGGCCCACTCGTAGAAAATCCACCCCCTGGCCCAGATTGATAACGAAACCTGGACTGAGACATGGAACCCTTCGACGGATGCAACAGCGCTACAACATCCTTTGCCAAATTCATGGCGTCCAATCGATTCAGAGGTCGGTGCAAACGGACCCAACGCTTGACGTCGTCCTTCAATCCGGCAACGAAATACCCTACTGATTGTGATTCCGGCATACGAGGAACCAAGGACAACAAGTACTCGAAATCATCTATATAATCGTGAATAGAATCCCCTTGAGACAGATTGGCGAGTTGCTCAAACGGATTCTGAATATCCAAACCGCTAAATCGTTGAAGAAGCTCCGATTGGAAATGCTCCCATGTCAGAGGATCATAGAGCTGTTGAACGATAGTGAACCAGTGGGTAGCTACCCCCGTCATACTCAACTGAGCCAAACGCAAACGCAAAGCAGCAAGAGTACCATTGATCTCAAAATACAAATTAGCCTTCTGCAACCATCCTTGAGGATCAAAACCGAAGAATTCAGGAAGCTTGATTTTCTTGACTGCCCATGGAAGACTAGGAGCAGCACCCTCCGCCTTCTTTGGACCCCCACCTCCAATATCCGAAAATAATCCAGAAGAGAACACATCACCGTCAGGGAGCCTTCAGGATTGTAAAGAGGTGGTTTGCCTTGAACCTTCATCCAATTCAACAGTACTGAACGAAACTCAGCTGCATCTGAGCGTTCCTTCTCCATAAACGAACAATCCTTCTCCATAGACAAACGTAAATCCCCCAAATCAGCCTGGATTTGTGCAATTAGTGCTTCATGGTGATCCAAACGAGACCCCTGAGATCTAGTCTCCACCACCGGTTGAACCATGGTCACCGGAAACAGCAGGTCGGACCAATGATGGGGAATAGATAATGCAATAACAGTAAGAACACTAGAACAGAGAAGAAGAAGGTTTTAATTCAACTGGAAATGGAAAATAGAAGATTACAACCAGGGAATCCTCCCTCCTCTAAGCTATCAAGCTAGAGCCTAAAATACGTAACAAAATCTGCATGTCTCACACATGACACCCCTTCTCCTATTTATTCCATTCTCTCTCTCCTCTAACGACTTTGTTAGCCACTTTTTGTGCTTCCCAACTTTGCCCTTCTGGAATATACCTGAAGTACCCTTGGTGCCACCTCATTCCCATCATCGGTAGTTAGATTAAAAGCTCGGTTGGTTGCAAAAGGATAAGCTCAATCCTATGGGGTGGAATATTCAGAGACATTCTCTCCTATTGCTAAGTTATCATCAATAAGTTTGTTCATATCTTTCATTGCTACTTATGATTGGCTTCTTCATCAATTACATGTGAAAAATGCCTTCTTGCACGGTGATTTACTTAAGGAGGTCTATATGGAGCAACCGTCGGGGTTTGTTGCTTAGGGGATTGTGATAAAGTCTACAAATTACGCAAAATCCTTTGTATGGTTTTAAAAAAGCTCCTTGTGCCTGGTTTTTAACGATTTAGTACATTGGTTACCAAGTTTGGTTTACAAAGAAGCGCATATGACCACTAGGTGTTCTTTACTTCAACCAATTCTTTACAAAGAAGTCACTTAGTTATATATGTTGTTGACGGGAGTGATGAAAATGGAATAAAGAAATTATAAGACTTTCTTGCATCTTAGTTCCAGACTAAGGATCTTAGACCGCTGAAAATATTTCCTAGGAATTGAGGTTTCTTGGTCTCACAAAGAAATTTTGTCTTAACACAAGTATTATTTAAATGTACCGAGAAATTCTAGCCTGATCAAGTCGAATAATTGTGATGCTCCTATGATTCCAAATGTGAAGTTAAAAGCAAATGATGATAACTCCAGAGAAGTATAGAAGAGTTTTAGGAAAGCTCAACTGTGTGTCAGTCACACGCCATGATATTGCTTTTCTAGTGAGTATGGCAAGTCAATTCACGTCGTCAACAAGGACCTCACATGGGATGTTGTTTGTCATAGTTTGAAGTATTTTGAAATACAGAAGGCTATTGTGTTTTCATTTGAGGGAATTTAGTGTCTTCGAGGAGTAAGAAGCATAATGTAGTATCAAGTTCAATTGTTGAATCTGAATATCATGTTATGGCTCAAACCACGTGTGAACTTGTATTGTTGTGCAATCTACTTGATAAGATTGCGAATGAATCTATGGTGTGATAACGAGGCTGTTATTCATATTGCCAACAACCAGGTATTTCATGAGAGCATTAAGCACATTGAAGTCGATTGTCATTTCACTCTTGAAAAGATAGAAGATGGAACGATTACAACCTCTCATGTGAGGACACGAAGTCAGTTTGCTGACTGGTTCACAAAAGCCTTACCAGGGAATAGAGTGAATTACATTTGTAACAAGCTCGGCATGATCAATATCTATGCTCCAACTTAAGGGGGATTAGTGTTAGTATTCTTTGTATTGCTTAATATTTAGTAGGCTGCCCTTTGCTTCTCTAGGGTTATCTTGTAAATATTTTCTAGTTCCATCACTTTGAAAAAAGATAAGAAAGACGGAAAGAAATAGATAAAAGGCCTCTTGTTTCTCTATGTGATTCTAACTCCAAATATTCTTTCTTGTTAAATAATCTAAACCATTGCAAAGGCATTACACTTGAAAATTTTACCAGATTCCGCATGTGCAGATCATGCAAGACACCATATGCAGCCCATCTTGACCAAGATTCTAGTACAATGCCGTCAAAATCCATCTCCCTGTTCATTCAAAAGAACCATGAAAATACTACTCAAAGGCAAGCCATAGTTGTACAATTATTTACCACTCGATACTACTACACTAAGATTTAAGGAGAGCCAGAAGAACAAGTACCAAATGGATTTAAACATCCTTTACTAATACTATCAGGAAACTGAATCACAAACACTAGTAGGTTATGGCATGGAATATTAATAAAGCGCCAATAACAGGATACTTAAGTGACAGCCATGATGAGATCACATACCCTACCTAGGCCTACCTTACCAAATGTCATAATTTCAGCTTATTATGTTTACATGTACATTAGTGTTTTTTATCTCGCATCAACAACACTTGCTAAAAGTTTTAGGTGTACTTGTTGTTCTTAACATCCCACACATGTTTAGTCTGACACTTTTTCTACCATCACTGCTTATATTAATACTAAATTTCCACTACTTTTCCCAAAACGAGCACATAAATCATGACTTCTTTTTTACTATTTAAAAGTTCCTTCACTGTGATTTAATGATTTTCATGTTTTCTAGGTCTTCAACAGAAGTTATCGATTCTTCAGAACAAATTATCTGATGTCTTGCATATAAGATGTAAACCCTGTCATCCCTCTTGATCTCGCATTAAAGAAATTAAGGAAGAGAGAGTGAAAGACTAAAAAGATTGAATTCAAAGATTAGAACTACAATTTTGTGAGAGAAGTGGGAACAGCAAGCAATGCTTACTTGCATTCAGCTATTATAAGGTCAATTACTTTAGCTCTCTGCTTCTTCTTTGTTAGCATATCCATTGGAATAGCTTCAAGTACAATTCTGGGCAAAATCTGGTAAACAAGAGCCAGAATGGGGAAAAAAGACTATCAGAAAATATTAATCTCCATACACATTTTTAAATCAACAAGAAAAACAATTCTATTATAGCAGAAAATATATGTGGTCAGGCCTCATTATCTGACATCAGTCAAGTTGTCAACTGAGCACTTGGACACAATTTTGAGCAACCTTGCTGCCACATTGAAATATTAGCAAGTAAACATCTCTTGCATTAATAGCAAAATGTTGTGTAACATTTAGACGATATTTGTTAAAGTCAAAGCATAGGTCTTTTCGGAAATGAACGGGTGTCAGGAGCATAAAAGCATGATAGCTGTTCCAAAAAAAAGCATAAAAGCATGATACAGTTTCTAGCCTTTGTATAATTTTCAAATGTAATTGACATTTTGCTGTGAGTTTGCTAGTTTCTAGCCTTTGTATAATTTTCAAATGTAATTGACATTTTGCTGTGAGTTTGCTAGTATGTCTGATTTCTTTTACATTTGACTGATTGAGGAATCAAGTTATTGGCACAAGGTATACAGCGCCACCTCAATTCACAACCACAATAAACTTTGAAAAGAAGTGAGGTGATTCTACCAGAGCATGTCCCTTCATTCTAAGATCTGATATCCATCCTTTATCAACGTTATGTCTTCCTTCCAGAACAAAACCAGCACCTTGGCTACAAGAAGAGAGTGTCAAAGTGTATAAAACAGGAGAGCTAGCAAGCTGTCGAGCATCACAATGTCCCATATAATATTGTTAATTAGAGATTATCACTGTGGTCTGCTAATATTATATTTTCATGTATATAACCTTGTGTGTCGATACTAACATCATGGATAATGGGAAGCACTGTCTTTTTAGTACTATGAAATCCATCTCTTCATCAAGCATCAACAATGATTTGCTAGATTGCTTAAAAGGCATAGTATATTTGTTTAATCAACCAGAAGAACTCAGATATTCCAGAAACAAATATCCCCATTTGACAACTGAAACCACACTGAATCAAGATTTTCAACTGAACATCTTCATAAACCAGATAGAGAAGAAAAACATATTTATGCAGAGACGCCCAAACACCCTAGTAAAAGGGTTTGAACACAAGGAATCCACGAGCAAAATGAAATCTACAATCATAACACCCAATGATACCTTTTTAGATCATACCACACAGGTGATATATGAGTAATCTTAGAGTTGAACTCCTTTGCCAGTTCATATCCCCTTGAGTTCCTGCATCATTTCAACAGCAAAAGGAATTCATTATTCTTAGATACGACTTGAAGTGGTTAGGGACTTGGGGTTGGGTGATGATATTCTTCTAAAGCTAAACTATAAACTAAGTAACTACATGGTTGATCGAGCTTCAAACAAGCAGAGCCAGAAGAGGATATTTTAAATTGAATGATCTCCCTTTCCAACTTTTCTACACCGCCTTGAGATCAATTATACACCTAAACAACTAAATGAGCAACATCAATCAAAAGTGCTTGATGTTGTAAATCATAAATTGATACAAAAAAATGGATTATCATAACAGTCCGTAGATCATTCATAACCATCGCCATTACAAGCACTTGGTTCAAGCTGCAATCAACCTACTCTATCTCAAGAAACATAATACTTGGTAACAGAACTTAAACAAAACTGGACTTTGTATGAAACCGTGTGTCATACAAATAGACATATCACAAGATATCCTTATTCAAAAGACATGTATGTTACCATGGTGTAACGTACGCAAGCACCGGGTTAGGAAATTGCCGAACTGATGCATTCTCTGAAATTCTTGCATTTTCCTGAATCACTTCAAAAATTAAGTAATTAACACACACAAGAAAAACAATGAAGCTTACATCTTTTATATTGTCCACAACACATAGAGATCTTATAAAAAATTATTTATGGATGTTTAAAAGTTCATCAATTGACGTTTCTTGGATTGCTTAAATAAACTGAACACCAATTTTTTTCTTTCCTGTTGGCGAACCAAAAAAAATCAAAAAGAAAAAAAACATATACTGAGTTAAGAACATACAGTGATGATTTCTAGGTAATTGATGTCGGTCTTAACTAGGCCTCGTCGGTATACGTAAGGAAGAGAAGCGTCAAGGTCCGTATTCGAAGCGTATAGCGTATGGTATAAATATACGAAAATGGCCGGAGAGACGATGAAGATGAGTACAGATATAAGCAGACTACGGCGTTTGTTAGGATTAAGAAGGAGACCCGAAGAATGGTCTCGATTTGATCGGCGATCCGACTCAGAGGGCGGTGCTTGCCGGCCTCTCTTTCTCGTCATCGCCGTTTTCTTCTTCCTCCTCCGATTATTATTGCAACGGCTGGCTAATAAACTCTTTTAAGCGACTTACAAAATAGTCCCTGAACTATATGTAAACCTTCACATTCATCCATTGACTTAAAATTTTTGTATATGAATGAATTGTAATTGCAAAATTCGAAAAATGATCACCTTCTGAATATTTCCATTATGGGAAAAGGGTGTCTGCGGCTAGAAGCACGTATGATATATGTTTTTATACTTACAAACACTTAAATGCGTATATGATAAAATGACTAACATACCTTTCATTTAAATTGTATATGAGTGTGAAAGTACTTAAGATATGTTCTACCAGAAGCATATATCTTATTCCCCTCAATTATATTATGGCTACTCATTTATCCACCTACTAGTTTCATTCGATTATGAAGACTTTGTTTTTAAATTATCTTTTAAATTTAAACCTTCTATTCTTCTTCTTTAAGAAAAATCGTTTGAATCATCACTGACCTGGAAACAATGCTCGATCTTGAGCCAACCGTCCATCTTCCTTGTTTAAATCCATATATAAATAAATGAGAAATTATATATTTTCTTATAAATTCTCATATTTATTCGTTTACTCCTTAGACCATGATATTTGTTAAAATTAAAAAAAAACTATAAAAAACAAATAAATTATACATGCCATGTAGAAGGATAAAATAGAGGATTTCAAATTTATTATAGAATTAATGTAAATGAATATTCGAAGAAAAGAGAGGCATAAGGGACCTTTTATGCAACTTTCTAAAATGGAAGGTCTTAGTTTTGTGAGTTTGTCTGTGAGGTTGGATGATAAATAAACCCAAAACCCCTCCCTCTCCTTCAATTCCTCAGTTGTGTGGGAAAGATAACGCCGTCGTCACCGGCTCAAATCCATCCAACTCTTGAAACCCTTGTCCCCCAATCCTACACGGGTAAGTCCTCCAATCTCTGTCCCTGTGCGTATATCTGTTTATGGTTTATCAATGGTAGCTGCTGCTGCTGCGTATACGAATTTCTTCTGTGAACTCAAATTCTTGCAATAAAATAAAATGGCTTCATCTCTTACCACTTTACCTTTCTTTATATCATACAAAACATCTCGATTTCAAAACCCTAGATATTCCTTGGACAATTCTTATGAAAAGACGAGCTTCTTGGGCCAGAGTTTGAATCTGCAAGTGGGGAGTTTTAGGGGCGATTTTAGGAACAAACATGTCCCAATTAAAGCTTTGGTAAAGAGGAGGAAAGAGCTTCCTTTTGATAACGTGATTCAAAGAGATAAGAAACTGAAACTAGTTATGAAGATTAGGAAGATCTTATTGAGTCAGCCTGATAGAGTTATGCAACTTCGCGATTTGGGTAAGTTTAGGAAAGCGTTAGGGCTTCAAAAACGTAGAAGGTTTATCGCCTTGTTGAGGAAGTTTCCTGGGGTATTTGAGATTGAGGAAGAAGGTGTTTACTCCCTTAGGTTTAAATTAACACCTGAGGCCGAAAGATTATATCTGGAAGAAATGAAGGTGAGAAATGAAATGGAAGATTTGTTAGTTGTTAAGCTAAGGAAGTTACTGATGATGTCATTAGACAAACGAATTCTTGTGGAAAAGATAGCTCATCTCAAAAACGATCTCGGCCTTCCTTTGGAGTTTCGTGACACCATTTGCCAACGCTATCCACAGTATTTCAAGCTTGTGAGGACCGAAAGAGGCCCAGCTTTGGAGTTAACCCATTGGGATCCTGAACTTGCTGTTTCGTTTGCTGAGCTTGAAGAAGAAGATAAACTAGCAAGAGAAGCAGAAAAGAGAGATCTGATCATTGACAGACCCCCAAAGTTCAACAGAGTGAGGCTGCCCAGGGGCCTTCAACTTTCAAAAGGGGAAATGAGACGGATTTCTCAGTTCAGAGACATACCTTACATTTCACCTTACTCAGATTTCTCTGAGTTAAAGCCCGGTACACCAGAAAAAGAAAAGCATGCTTGCAGTGTTGTACACGAGATTCTTAGTCTCACTGTTGAGAAGAGAACCCTAGTTGACCACCTTACTCATTTTAGAGAGGAGTTTAGGTTCTCTCAACAGCTTAGGGGGATGCTTATACGACACCCTGATATGTTCTATGTCTCCCTTAAAGGAGATCGGGACTCTGTTTTCCTTAGAGATGCGTATCGTGATTCCCAATTGGTTGACAAGAACCGGTTGTTGCTCATTAAAGAGAAGCTTCGTGCGCTGGTTGATGTTCCTCGTTTTAGAGGGCGTGTGGTGAGAACTGATTCGGATGTTGGTGATCAAGAGGAGGAAGAGGAAGAAGAGGATTGGTCAGATTTTGATGATTTGGTGAGTAATGAAATGGGTGATGATGATGATGATGATGTTCAAGAAGATGATGACGACTTGCCTCCTGATTTTGATGAAGATGATGAAAATGTGAAGAGCCTAAGCCAAGAAGTAGGGAAGCAGGATGAAGAAAAGGTTGTTGATCCTGTGTTCCCAGACGGAAAGGCAAGAGAACGCTGGTAAAATCTCATATTATGTTGCTGGATACAAACAAAAGCCGAGGTCACAAGGCCATAATGGTGCACAGGAGCACCATTCTTATGGAGCGAAAAAACTACTACCATGTAATCATGTGTTAAGAGTCATGGTAATGTATTTCTACAACACAGAAGGAGAAATTTTTGTAGGAAGACTATTAATTTACATATTCTGCAAAGTTGAGGATGCAGTGAGTGAGGTCACTTTGTCATTCTTAGTGTCACATATAACTATTAAACTGGGTTGTCTTATGGTAATTTTCTTTTCGATAATTATATACATATGTACAGTCAAAATGCCTGAGAACTAACTTTAATATGTATCCTAGAAAAGAAATACAACCTACTTTTAAATGTGATTAATTGGAAAGAACATACAACTGGGTTTACCCTTTACTTCATTATTTCTGATCTTTATACTTGATTTTTGTAAAAGCATTTTATGAAGATGAGGATGTTTTATATATTGCATCTTGGTTATCGCTTCAAGTGTGTTTCCACGTCAAGTAGATGCAGTGCCGGCCCAAGCTACGGGCAGCCTGGGCTTAGGCCGAGGGCAGGGCAGCAATCTGGATAGGCCAGGGGCATCAAATGTCTAATATCAATTCCTCTGGTAGACTAGGTTCATCGTTTTACAAAAAATTAATGCTGATCTGTCTTGGAGAACGGAAAGGGTAGCGAGCGCCTAACTGTGGACTTCTCAAGGTGGGCGGAATCTATGAACAAGAGGCATGAGCATCGATCAAAAACATTCATTAATATTGATTATCCTAAATCAAATCGATTCGAGAATTAGGGGTAAACCACCGGTATTAATCGATAGGTCTCAAGAAATTAAACACCCAACGACTCAAAATCAAACGATTAGCAGATCTTTTCAGGGGAAGATGGTACGACTACGGTTGCTTTACTTAATTAGAAAATTGTGGCTTTAATTAATTGCAACTTTTCAGACATCGTCTTAATCTCAGCTGTTCATTTTGTAAGTGAAATTCATGGATGGAGAGCGTGGGGGGATAGGGTGTTGCATGGTGCGTGTGATGAATTCATCGGTGGACATTGACATCGAAGGAGGGGAATTTGACGGCCAGGATTGAGTCTCCCATTTTTATTTAATTCTTAATTTTTATTTGAACCTCCCTATATATACATATATATACACACACTAGCATATTACCCGCTCAATATGGCGGTATCAAATAATATCTACTCGGTAACCTGTTTGATTACTGTATTCACAAATACAGTGATAACAAATAATATTTCTTTGGTAACATGTGATTTTTCTTTATCTTTTTCCATGCTCATATTGTCAATCAACTCTTTTACAATGTCTTGTAGTAGGCATAGACAACCCAAATTATGAATTACAGTCCACCAGTAAACCTATTGAGTTGTATTTCTCACTAGCCAGGTAACTATGGAATCACATTGTTTTTAGAGTTGCTTTTGTCTCCAGTCTAGGAAGACAGAAACAAGCTTTCAGGGGATGACGATGAAACCACCGAAGTTGCTGCTGCTAACAAGCTAGCAGGGTTGAAATTGATAATGTTATAAAGGCATCGGCTATCTCAGAGATGGAGGCAGGGATTGAAGCAACATTTCATGAGCTGAGCAAGTTGCGCACAGCAGGATACCGATTTTGCTTCTTAAGTTTCTTGATTCTTAGAGAAGCCTGTTTCTGGTTTACCCTTTTTTTTCTTTTTCTTTTTTCTTTTTTTTTTAATTTGTAGGAACCATATCATAGTAGAAAACCTTTTCATATAACCTTGTTATTCACTTTGCTTTTGTTGAATGGAAACTAAAATAAATAAGACGATCACGTTCAGCAGAAGCATTTTCTGCTTCTAGTTTGCTGATATCTAGTCCTTGAACAATTACTACATCAATGAATGCTTTTCTGTCCTTGAATTGAAAGAGCTAGAGAAAGCAATTGTTTAATCACCCTTGGGTTAAATCCTAATTAAGCCAGATTGGGATGGATTGCAGCTATTCCTCCCTAAGACACTAATCTCAACTTCAATTTACCCCTTTGTTCAAGGAAATATTTAATCTTTAGCCAATGATTCATGTCATTTTCTTCGGTTCATCTTTATTATATATTCTTGCTCCAACCTGGAAGGGAATTTCAGTGAAAGATGATCAGATGATGTCACTCATCTCTTGTTTTACTAGTATGACATTAGCACCTGCTTAACTTATATGTATAATCTGTTTTATTCTGATTTTGGTAGGCTAATATTTTTTTGAAATTAGTTTAGCAATTTAAATATGATGAAGGTTTATGCTCCCTATTCTAGGCCATATGCACAGTGGTAGCAAGGTCTTCTGAAGACGACGTCAAGCAAAGAATTAGAAGAGGGGCAAAAGGTATAGTCATGGAATTGTTTTTCCTAAGATATATGATCTTCACTTGTTCAACAACCAAGATATTTTTATAACTATGAAAAAGGTGCTTGGAGGTTCTTAGGTGATCAGCTACATATATTTTTTTTTAATCTATAAAAAGTTGAAAGATCAAACGATGAGTGTGAGTACAACCAGATTTACTTTCCCATACGGAAAACGAAAAAAATATTTATTATCAGTGGAAAAGAGGTCTTCCGTGGAATTAGCCACTTACTCTTTGATAAAGTAATGGAGGATTGTATAACTTGGTAAGAGGAAATTGGACACTATGATTGCCTGGTAAAAACTACTAGTACATATTTGTGTTTGCTTATTTATGGTGCATGTCACATGCACATCCATAACCACATATATCCTACATTTCAATTTTGATGGATATCATAGTGATTATTTAATTATATATTATCATTTGAATTTTGAAGGGATCAATACATGGCATGATTTTAGATTTTTTAAACGTCAAGTGGTCTTAATACCCTCATTTAAATTGTATCTGAGAGTAAAGTTAGATGGTATTCACGGCATGTATTATTTCTTCACATATATATTAAAATAAGAAGAATTTTGATTATTTGTAGGATTTATTGATGTCCCGTGGAGTATAAAGTAAACAGATTTCTCTAATTGTAGACATGCGATGACAAAGGGGTACGTGGTGGTTACTAAAACAAGAAAATGACGTGTGGATGTTAAGTGTTTGAATGTGATTTCTAACTTGGATGGAGACAGGCAGGTGCACATCTACTGATTATTTTGGTTTTGGAGTGCAAAAATTATGTTACTTATTGTGGTTGAAGTGAGAGGGAGAAAAAAGAAAGTAAAATACATGAATTCTGGTTTATGTTTTGAGGAGGTAGGCAGTATAGTACCCTACATAGAAATGAAATGAAGTGAAAAGAAAAGAAAAAGAGAAAGAAAAGATTAAAAAGATGGGTAGGTTGAGTTTTGAGTGTGAGATAGTGGTAATTATTGTCAAGTGGCCTGCCATCATATATTCCCAGTTTCACTTTTCCCTTTTAATCTACATTTATCATGTTGCAGTTATTCTAATAAACTAATATCATGCTTTAATGCTTTTCAAAAAATATATATATATCATGCTTTAATATTAGACCGATCGCATCGGGTTTTTACCTCTCGGGTTAGAGCCCTCAAACCTTCAAGGCTTCAACAACACCAAAACACCCCTTAGGGTAAAAGAGGGTTCCCAACCCCACTACTTTCCCAACCCGTCGACAGTTTTCCTTTTTCTTTTTTTTTCCCTCTCTCTTAACTCTCGAACAATATATATATATATATATATATATATATATAGGGGAGGGTTCATGCGAAAAGAGTCGTATTTGTGAAAAGTGCGAGAAGCGTTCTGTGTCACTAGTTTTTTGTTATTTATTTTTTAATTCAAAAGGGTAATAAGGTCTTTTACCAATTTATTTAGTTTTTTAATTTAATATTAATTAATCAACCCCTATTTTTTCTCCTCCTTATTTTTTCCTGGATTTTAAAAAAATACTCATCCTTATCTCTCCTTATTAATTCTTTTTTCTAATTATTTTTTTTCCAAATTTATATAATTTACTTCTATTTTATTATCAAATACGGTGTACATTGTTGAACACAACGTACGAATTTTTTTATGTGTATTTTTTACTGCTTCTTGTTTAAATTATGTGTTCGATAATAAACACACTCAAAATTATACCGGTTTTAAGATAAATTTGCAACATTCAATATTGAATAGATCGAATAATATGCTAGTTTGATAATGAACAATATTCAATACTGCACACGACCAACTTCCTCCGGTTATTCACCAGATTTAGATTCAAAAACCTATTGTTCAACAGTATATACCAAAACTCCAACTTATATTCAAAATATAAAAAAGCATAGGTAAAAAGCAAAACACAGTAAAAATATTTACAAGTTTCTTACTCGTTAAATGTTATGTTCATTACACTTTGTTCACCACTAAGGCACTAAACCATATTTTTTTCTCTCTTTTTATTATTTACTTTTTTTCTTTTTTTTTCAATCATCTTTACTGTATCATTAGTGGTTATATCTTCATTTTATGTGTTCATTAGTTAACAACCCATAAATAAGGAAAAACAGACCAAAAAATCTTTATTTTTAATAATGATTAACAAACTATAAACAACAAATAATAACCAATTTTTGTTTATTATTGAACAACATAAATATTTAAGGATAAACAAACATAAACAACCAAAAACATTCAAATTCACTGCAAAAATATTCTATAACACTTTGAAATTCAATGCTGAATGTAATTTTTACTTCAATTAAAAAAAGTGCACAAAACAAAATTTACTTAATTAAAAATACTAGAAAACAGGAGAGAGTAAAAAATCTAACAAAACACAAATTTAAAAAAAAAATTCAGCACACATACTAGAAACTAAATTATTTGACAAAACGTAAAACCAAGAAAAACATGAGTAGGAAGTAACGAATATGGAATCAGAAGTAAAACATGTCTTCGATTGAACAACAAACACAACACAACGACTACCGAAAAAAAAAATACGCACTTTATTGATTTACATGTCGGTGATGCACTATTCCGGTTATGGTGGTGGCGTTGATGGCGGTGAGGAGATGACAAGGCAAAGCGCGGTGATGGCGGTGACGGAATGGCAAGGCAAAGCGGCGGTGGTGGTGGATTTACAGGTTGCCGAAGACGGTGGCGGCGGCTCAGAAAACACCGGTAAAGATTGTTGTTGCGACGGTGGGTACAAGGGGCGGCGACGGCTGTGGCTTCAGATCTGTTTTTGGATCTGACTCGTCGTTGATGGTGGTCCTCAGCAATAGCATATGCTCGGTTGAATACCGTCTGCGGAAGAAGGTTTTAAGTGTCTACTGGGCGGCGGGGGTAGCATGGATTCATGGAGCAAATTTAAATGGGAATTAGCATTTCTAGGGAGAAAGGCAGACGGTTATGTCAAATTCCATTTTTACCCTTTTTAACACTTATTTAATGTTACATCAAGTTGGTTTTATTTACATTTATTCCATCCTTTTTTAACCATAGATTAATTTGATCAACGGCTATCGTTGCTTCTCGCGATTTTCGTAAATAAGAAGCTTTTCGCATGAACCTTCTTATATATATATATATATATATATATATATATATATATATATATATATATATATATATATATATATATATATATATATATATATATATAGGCTACGGTTCAAACGAGAACTATTTTTCGTACGAGAACTGCGAGAACCATTTTAGACCAATCAATTAACTATTAACCTTAAACTTTGCTAAAGTATAAAGGAGAATATATTAGTAATTTTAACAACACAACAACTTTACCATTTTACTATTCTCACTCAAAACCTACGTTCCCAACGTACAGGCCACATGCTTCTTCTCCAAAAACCCATATGTGTTTTTTCTCCAAAAACTCAGATCTGGTTCTTCTACAAAAAACCAGATCTGGAATTTTAAATCTCAAAAACCCATATTTCTATTAATCAATCATCAGCCACCATATGAAGATTATGCGCAACTTTAATCGTTTCCACCGACGACTGGTGTAGTTGAACCCTTCTTGTCGGCAAGAACAATTGTATCAACCACAACCCTTCATCATCCTCCACTTACGATTGATGTTGTTTCCCTATTTCACCGGCGATTAACGAAGCGACATCAACGAATCTAAACTTCACTTGACCCTAACCGGTGATTTACGTCCTTTCATCTCCTCAGATACAACGCCGACAACCGGCTGTCATTGACCTACGTACAACCATATATCATTGACTATTGGTTTCTACACCGCCTCCGTTTTCATCGTCTTTGACATGTGTCCTTGTTTAGTGTGATGAAAATTAGAGGAACGTGAAACAAAACAAAAAGTGTGTGGATGATGTCTTTATTCTGGAGAGATGCTGCAAACAATGGCATGGAAAGCAAACAAGGATTTTGCTTACTTTATTTGCATTTGAAGATTAAAAAAAATATTTATAATGTAAGTATCATTTCCATTGCCATATTCTTTAATACTTGAGGATTGTGCTTGATTAACTTGAGGAATGTGCTTGTCTATTATAATATAATTTTGTTTTATATATTTCCTGAAGATGGTTAGCCAATTTTAATTTGATATAAGTACACAATGACTTGTCTAGACTTTTGGGTTAACTTTTGAATTTGGAAATTTGAAAAAAGAAGTTTAGACTTAGATATATTTTGTGGGATTTGATTATAAGACTTTTAGATAGGTTTTCGTTTTTAAGTTTTACCCGTGCATATCTACGTCTGTGCTGAACAAACTAAGTGAATTTGTGCATATGCACCTGTGCAAAAGTATTTGCACTTGTGCAAAAAATTTCATATTTGCATACGTGAAAAATATTTGCACTTATGCAAATATTTTCATATTTGCACTTGTGCAAACGTCGAGCTGTAGTAAAAAAACCCATCAAATAAATAAAAAAAGTTTCAACAAAGTATAGCAAGATCGGTCTCAAATTAAAGAGTATAATTTTCTCGTTAATTTGGTATAATTTTCGTAATTTAACACCTTTCTGTTTGATAGATAAATTAGTTTAAAAAATATGGGGGTAATGTAAAAATGTCCAAATTACCCTTAATTAATTAAGGATAAGTTTGATTAGTTTAAGGTTATCCATTAACAACTCTTTAATCTCAACCCTCCATCTCTTTGATCAATGGCTATAATTGGTTCTCGCAGTTCTCGTACGAAAAACGGTTCTCGTTTGAACCGTCCCCAAGTGCAAAATTTGCACAAGTGCATATCAACATCTGTGCTGAAAAAACCAGGTAAATATGTGCAAAATTTGCACTTGTGCACATTCCAAGCTGTACAGAAAAGAACCTAGTAAAATTTGCACTAGTGCAAAATTTGCACAAGTGCATATCTACATCTGTGCTGAAAAAACCAGGTAAATATGTGCAAAATTTGCACTAGTGCAAATTCCAAGCTGTACAGAAGAAAAACCCAGTAAAATTTGCACTTGTGCAAAATTTGCACTAGTGCAAATTTCGAGCTTTACAGAAAAAAAAAACCCAGCAAACACAAAAAAAAAACTTTTGAAAAAATATATCAAGACCGGTCTCAAATAAAAGAGCATAATTTTCTCGTTAATTTGGTATAATTTTCGTAATTTAACACTTCTCCGTTTGATGTATATATTAGTTTAAAAAATGCGGGGGTAATGTAAAAATGTTCAAACTACACTTAATTAATTAAGGATAAGTTTGATTTGTTTAAGGTTATCCATTAACAACTTTTTAATCTCAACCCTCCATCTCTTTGATCAATGGCTGTAATTGGTTCTCGCAGTTCTCGTACGAAAAACAGTTCTCGTTTGAACCGTACCCTATATATATATATATATAGACAAAAGTTCATGCGAGAACCGTTGTTAGCGCGAGAACCGCGAGAACCAATCTAAGCCGTCCAATTCCCCCTCCTTCAATGTCATTGCCCACCCATGAATTCCTCACATGCACCATGTCACACCCTATCACTCCACGCTCTCCATCCATGATACTTCTTATATCCAAGGAACGGCTAAGATTGGTTCTCGCGGTTCTCGCACTAACAACGGTTCTCGCATGAACCCTCCCCTATATATATATATATATATATATATATATATATATATATATATATATATATATATATATATATATATATATATATATATATATATATATATTATTAATATTGGATATAGGTTGAATGTAGGGTTGTAATGTTAGAGAAGGTTAGGAATGGAGATAATGTGGGTACTGATGTGTTAGTAAATTTGATAGAGTAATGCGGGATTGGATGCTAATGATCTAAACAAGATTATATTTTTTTTTCTACTAAATTTTCCTCCTAAATTTATACTAATCCTAGCACCTCCAACGAGTTTAAGGTAAATTTACAAATATAATAAAATTTATCTATAAACAACAGGTATCAACATTTAATAATACACTATTATATAAGTTTATAATATATAAATTATTGTATATTAATAGGCATGTAAGAATGATCACCTAATTAGAAAAGCAGAATTAATGCAGGCAGGTGGCTTTGGTTGCTAAAAGAGTGAGGGGCCGGTGGGGGATGGAGGTGAGGTGAGGTGAGGTCCAATTAAATTCATCACCACATGATATCCACATGAAGAAGGTGAATGTCGTCGACTAGCTACGAATTAGGTCACATTAAATCAATTTATGTCATCACCTTCTCTTTCTATCCTAACTTTAATTTTACTTTTATAAACTATCAGCCCATGTAAATAATAAAAATTTATTTTATCTTTCTTTTTCATTCTATTACATTTTCGTTGATTAGCATGTCTTCCACATTTCTCCACAACCATTCTAATTAATTTATTTTATATTGTAGATATTGTTATTTCTATCATTATATCGTAACGCTTCGCTGTGTTTAAATTGAGATTTGTGGTCTTACAGATGTAAAGTGATCTCGGGGTCTTTTACTTCATATTATTGAAAAAGATTTGAAATTTTAATTTGATATATTTCATTGTGTGGAGGCGTTCTGTAACCGTTTCTAGGAACGTATTTGCTCTTCCAATTTTGCCACGCTAATCTTTCTAATTTTGACCAATAGTTACATCTTATTGACTATGATTTTTTGACTCGTATGCCCATCTAACGGATGATATTTTCTTTCACCCTTCTTACATTTATATATACTAGTATGGTACCCGCGCTATGCGGCGGCGACGAATAATTTTTTCTTGGTAATTATCTGTTTTTTAAAAAGAGGGTGATTTTTTATGTGGTCGTACATGTTTAGCAAGTTTACAACTTTGGGAATATATTTACTTTTCTTTTGATAGATTGACATTAAAAATATTTTTTTTAAGTTTCCTTATATATGTTACTTTTAAATATAGGAATGAATGAAGGATATTTTAGTAAATTTAAATGACTTAAAATTTAAGAGATTAAGAAAAAATTGTAAATGCATTATATATTAGTAAGATAATTTGATATATTTATCAAACCAGCTTTTCTGAAAACGGGGCGTTATATGTTTTTTTATTATCATCTAAATATATATTCTTACAATATACCCTCCCCATCCTATATATATATATATATATATATATATATATATATATATATATATATATATATATATATATATATATATATAGGGTGAGGATCAAGTAAAAGGTATATTAACGTAAAAATGGTAATAGACAATAAAAAATCCTTTTTATTGATTAAAACTAGTTCTTCATTGATTTCTTTTTGATGAATCCAACATATTCATCACTTTTTACACAGCAAAAGAGATTTTCAAATACAGATTTTGAAACCAAATTTTTGGAATAATTTGGTGATGAACAAAATGCTTTCTTCTAAAAAGTGATGTATATGTTGGATTCATCAAAAAGAAATCGATGAAGAACTAGTTTTAATCAATAAAGATAATGAACTAACAATTATCAGTTGATGTATATACTGAAAAACTATCACTAATCATCTCTCTTACACTTTTTACTTTAATTTACCTTTTATTTGATCTCATCCCTATATATATATATATATATATATATATATATATATATATATGGTAAATATCAATATAGACCCCATATTAAACATAGTCCCTATAGACTCAATAACCACCGTCGGATCTGAGGGGGTAAAAGGATGATTGTTTGGTCATAACTGAAGTGGAAATTAAAATTTGAATTCAATAGAGGATAAAAAGTAAGGGCAACTTAGTAATAATATCAAAACCACTCAAAAGTCAAAACTGTATTATACCCAAATCAATGGAGCGATAGTTTTACAGCCCTAATTTACTACGGTGGGTATCAACTCATTAATATCAATGACTTCAACGAAAGATAAAAAAAAAATTGCTATCAATTTGCATGTTAATTGATTATACTATAATCCTTGTGGGTAGAAGAGCGTCGACGAGATGGGCGACAGTTATGTCGAGATCTCCAAAAACAGATGGGAAGGTATTGATTTGGACTCCGACGATGGGACTGATGCCGATTAGAGAATTATAATGAATCAGAGTCTAATGAAGGTAACACCTATTTCTCAGAATTTTTAAAACTACTGTCGATTGTAATTTGCATCACTGTATAATAACTGATAAATGAAGAAATAGATGATTTCAATTAGATATAATAAATGACTATATACCAAACTTCAAAAAATTCAATTCTTTATAGATTATAGTCAAATATGACTTCAATTAGATCGAATGTTCAGTTTTGTTACACCTAGCTTCTTTATGTTCATATACCTTCATAGTGTTAAACTAGAGGTGTAACAATGTAACATGTCCTCCGGATCAAGTTAGAATGCAAAAATATAATGATATATACCTTGTAGGCAAAAATGAAATAGACACAATAATCAGTACTTGTCTCAAGTTGTAAGCCTGAAAACACTGCAATTTTTATTACAAAGACAAATGCAATCATACACTAATTCAACAAATGAAAACTCAAATTTGCTTTCAACACACTTTTACTATTCAAAAAACTTCCTCATATATAGTTTTAATAAATAAATGTACTACCTTGAGAGCGTCAGGGATAACCAAACTCTTTTTTTGTTGTGAGGAGTTGGAACCCTTCCAAAAACCTTCGACCTTACTTCAAATCATGCATCTCCTCATAAGCATATGCATGATTCTCCTACAAATACAACACCCAGCTCAACACAATACACATGCTTTTCTAAAAAAGGGTATTCTTATCTGTGCATAACAGAATACTTGGAAGTGTGACAATTTATGAAGCAAAAAGAAAAGATAAGTAGTCATGTCGGGCTTTCTTGCTATAGGACATAAGGTATTGTTATTTCATACTTTACAATTGATATAGAAACCAAATGCATTTCATATTGACATTTAGATGAATGTACATATAAATGAATGATGATGTTAATATGTAGGAAGATGACTATTTCACACCACCTACAAGAAAAATAAGGTGATAAGAAAAGCCCACAAGCATGCATGCAAAGGAAAAGCAAATTAAGCTGTAATCATAGACGTCAAGTCAACCTCAAGCAAAATAAAAGAGCCAAGAAGTGAAGAACCAAAAGCCAGAGAGGTTGAATCTCCAACAATAATGAGAAAAAAACCAACAAAACGTCCAGAAACACCTTAGAAAGCATGTTTGAACCAAGATGAAGATGAAAGTTGTGAAAGACATACACACGGGAAAGAAAAGGATGTGGAGATTGAAAGTCCAGAAACATCAAACCAAACCAAGAAGGCACAATGTAGTAGTGACTACAATGTCAAGAAAAATAACCTTTAAAAAGTTTAAACAACACTATTACTAAAGGATATATAGAAGCCGAATAACTTGCTTCGTAGTGATCTAATTGGCAATATACACTTCAATTTGGTTATGTTATGAGCAAATGCCTATTGAGCATGAAAATACATGTCATTTCCTTATGAAAGTCCTCTATATAAATTAGTAATCCATTAGTAGTGCAAATTTGTTTTATAAATATATCTGCATGTTTGGTTTATATGGAATTTAAATTGCAAATGCAAACTATTTTCATACTTGATTATAACTTTTCTTCTAATACATATGAATGTAAAATCATCATTATCATTATCATTATCATTATGACTAATAAAATAAATTCGAAAATGCATGTCTTTATCTTTTAATCATGTCGAGGTAAATAATCTTTAAAAATTTTAAGCAACACTATTGCTATATGATATATCTAAGCTGAATAAAATGCTTAATATTGATCTAATTGGCAAATTAAAATTCAATCCGGTTCTGTTACGAGCAAACGCTTATGGAGCATGAAAATACACGTCATTTGCATATCAAAGTTCTGTATGTAAATTAGTAATGCATATTTTTTAAACATTTATCCTTTATAGGCATGTTTAATCTAAATGGAAATTTTAATTGCAAATGCAAACTGTTTTCCCTCTAATACATATGATTGTAAAATTATCAATATGATTAATAAAAGAAACTTAAAAATGCATGACATTATGTTTGGTCATTTTGAGTATAAATTTCAAATGCACACATTTTTATTTAAAATATTTTATTCTCTATTCGCATGCTACATCTAAATGGCCAATTATATCGATATAATTGGCAAATAAAATTGCTATCTCATCTCTTCTCATTCCTTTCCTTCCCCTCATTAAAAAAACCTCGAGAACAGAGTGTTAAATCGTCAATATAAATTCGTACCGGGTTTCTTTTGAATATGCACAAATAAAGAAATATTTCCTATTTCATTTGTTTAATTTGAATATGAACAAAAACTAAGATAATTAAATATGCATGTACCCAGACACATTAACAATTAACACTTACCATACATATTTTCTACTTAATAACCAATAATCAAAATGCATTACAAAGACAATTCATTACAGGTGCACATGCACATAAACTTAATAAGTGCATTCACAAATCATTTACTATATAAAATTTTAACAGTCCTTATATGCAAACATGTTGTACGATAACAGTTATGAAGATGGATGGAAGAACTGAAACTCCAAAACCAATTGTGTCCCATATTACAATGGAAATCCTGAAGGAAAAGTCGAAATGAAAGTCACTACCGATAATAAATTTAGTGCTGGGAACACGAAGAAACATTTGAAGCTTCAAATTAATACTCATAAAAGGGTTACTAGTAAAGATTTTTACAACTACAGTTAAATTAAAATATCTAACTTGCTGATATAAATCAAATGTACACATAACAACATAGACATGTCAATTGGCTGCAGAATTTGGGCTTCCAACAACTAGCCTTTTGATAAGAACCCAAAACTTCTCTCTGTTTGAAGAAAATTTCTCATTTCCAATTTGCATAGATGTAGTTACATATTCTTAAAACATAAAAAATAACACAAATAGACATGTTAGATAAAACATAGAAAACACTAAACTATCACAAAAAGCAATTACAAAATGAAAATGCATGCGATGAAAAATATGAAACACACATTGAATATGAAGCTGACCTAGCTTTGATAAGTAACATGAAAATGCATAAACGATATAAATAAGAAATATAACTTTATGCATGAAGCCATGAGCATTAAATTTAGAAAAACAAAATAACAAAGTTACGTTACAAATTAAAACAACATAACACAACATTCAAATTATATGCACAATCATTCAATATATGAAAATGCATGCATTAAAAAACAAAACGAAAGTACGACGCATTAGATATGTATATAAATAAATTAATGAAGAGAATGAAGCAAGTAACATGATTTGAGATAAAGACAGTACTCATAAATAGGAAAATATCTTTTCACATGCTATTGATAAAAACCAGAAGATAAATAACAAAGGTTAACACACGTAAATAGAGCCACAAACACAAAATATAAACAAACACTAAAATACAGCTACAATGACTAAACTACAACCACATATTGACATGTTATATTATTAAAATACATCGAAACCAAAACAGAAGCAGAAACAATAAATACCAGCGACATGTTCGATACTTAAAAGTTAAAATAATACCTCCTGCTTCAATTTCGTCAAAAATTAAACGGGATGAATCTAAGGACTTAATCAGATAAACATAAAAAATCAAAGAACATATGCTTGTTTGTCTTAGATGATTGCAGATCAATAAAAAAGAAAACGATGCACTAGAAGAAAAAAAGTGGCAAGGAGGAAAAGTCAAAACGGTTATGCACGTTTAGATGTGGAATGATAAATTACAATCTAATCCCTTAAAAATAAATCAAAATCGACGATGGAAAATGGGACTACAGTAACTACATATAAATATAGGGACTATATTGATCCCTTTACTATATATATATATATATATATATATATATATATATATATATATATATATATATATATATATATATATATATATATATATATATATATATATATATATATATATATATATATATATAGGGGAGTTTTCATGCGAAAAGTGTCTTATTTACGAAAAGTGCGAGAAGCAATCTGAGCCACTTATTCCTATTTGATCTAATGGTCTAGATTAATCATGTTTTTTGTTTTTTATTTATTTAAAAGGGCAAAATAGTAAACCAAAAATTTTATCTCTCCAATCTATTTCTCTCTCTTATTTTTCTCTTTCCTAAATTTTAATAAAAAATAAAATAAACTAAAGATAATTTTTAATATTATTAATTTTACGGAGTTCATCGGTGAACACAACCCAAATATTTAGGAGTTTTTCATCAAATTTATTATTATTACTATATACAATAATGAACACACATAAACGTATGCGAGTTCAAAAATAAAACTTACACTATACAATCTTGAACACAACAAAAATATATGTGTGTTTTTTTAATAATTACTATTTTATTTCAATTATTCTGTGCTCATTTATCAGTGAGTTTAACTTTGTTTTTTCGTAAATAACTATTAAAAATTTATAGTTTTATTTTCAGTAAATTTAAGTTTGTTCCGCTATAAACAACAATTATTACGTGCTTAATCATTGATGCACAAATGTATGTACTTATATATAACTACAGGTGTACAACCAAAATCATATATGCCCAAGACACCTCAGTTGTTTACTAATGAACAATGACAATATATCTATTTGTATAACTACAATCATATTCATAGTCACCCAATATACTTTAGACTAATGAAAAATGTATAATACGCCATCTGTTTCATTTCTTAAAAAACAAAAAAGAAAACAAAAAAACAGATTTCCTAAAAGATATGTACAATGTTACCCAATGAACAAAACACTGCAAAATCAAAATATATGTGTGTTTTTTTAATAATTACTATTTTATTTCAATTATTCTGTGCTCATTCATCAGTGAGTTTAACTTTGTTTTTTCGTAAACAACTATTAAAAATAGTAAATTTAAGTTTGTTCCGCTATAAACAACAATTATTACGTGCTTAATCATTGATGAACAAATGTATGTACTTATATATAACTACAGGTGTACAACCAAAATCATATATGCCCAAGACACCTTAGTTGTTTACTAATGAACAATGACAATATATCTATTTGTATAACTACAAACATATTCATAGTCACCCAATATACTTTAGACTAATGAAAAATGTATAATACGCAATCTGTTTCATTTCTTAAAAAACAAAAAAGAAAACAAAAAAACAGATTTCCTAAAAGATACATATACAATGTTACCCAATGAACAAAACACTACAAAATCAAAACCATTCAAATCCACTTCACGTTCGGAAAAAAAACATTCAAATCAAAAATAAAAAAGAATTTTAAATAAAGACTCAGACTCTCATAGATAAGTTATCCAAATCCATTCCAAAATTAAAAAGGATTTTCAAATCCATTGAAAATCAAACCACCCAGCGAGAACAAATCCATTCGAAATTCATTCAAAATCAACAAAGAATTTTCAAATATGCAGAGAGAACAAATCGACGATCGACGGTGGTGGTGGATACCGTCGTATGTAAACCCTAGCGCCGCCATGTGTTACGTCAAACCCAGATCTGACCTACGGTTGTGAGGCGATGCGTCGGTGCCAATTGAGTGAGGCGGCTAGCCGGAGGCAACGTGAGTGGTGTTGAACGACAGCAGTGGCCGGTAACCACGGCTAAACTTCACCGACGATGATGGCGGCTCACAATCAATGGGTTAGGTGTGCACCGGTGATGATGATCAACGAGCCAAACGACAATCGATGTGTAGAGGGCGGTGACCGGTGATCGTTTGTCGGCAACATTAGGAGATCGAGAGAGAAAGGTCGACGGTTTCATGAGATAGAGAGAGGATAATGAAATAGGTTTTTTTTTAAAGAGAGAGATTGGTCATTGGTGTACGATTTAAGAGGAGGATGAAAGAGAAGGTAGGAGAGAGAATTGGAGAGAGGTGTGTATTTTTACCATAATGCCCTTTTTGATAATTAATTATTATCAATAAATCTTTAGTTATTTACAATAATGCCACAATCATTTATAATCATTGATTTATTAATCTAATGGTCAAGATCTTTTATCGCATTTTTCGCAAATAAATCCCTTTTCACATGAACCTTTGTGTGTGTGTGTGTGTGTGTGTATATATATATATATATATATATATATATATATATATAATCAGGATCAAGTAAAAAGGGTAAGGATAAATCTAGAAGTGACACGTGTCCTTTTAAACCAAAATTAATTAAAGGGCACTTATGACATTTTACACTCATTCTCTCTCCTTCCTTGATATTCGGTCCGCTCCCACTCTCCCACGTTTACATTTAACGTAATCTCACGAAAACCCTATGATGCACAAGCCGCCCCCTCATCTTTCTCTCCGATCCAACACCCATTCGCAGATCCTTCTCTTTGTCTCCTCGCCACCGCACACAGACCACCATGTAACGACCCAAACCCCGTAGCACGATATTGTCTGCTTTGCCCCACTGGCTCACGGTTTTGTTTCTGGAATGGAACACTCCACCCAAAAGGCCTCATGCTAGGAGAGGTATCCACACCCATATAAGGCATGTTTCGTTCCCCTCTCCAACCGATGTGGGACGGATGTTGCAAATCCTCCCCCCTTAGGACAAACTGTCCTCGTTGTGCACATCGGTCTGGGGCCTAGCTCTGATACCATCTGTAACAGCCCAAACCCCGTAGCACGATATTGTCCGCTTTGCCCCACTGGCTCACGGTTTTGTTTCTGGAATGGAACACTCCACCCAAAAGGCCTCATCTAGGAGAGGTATCCACACCCATATAAGGCATGTTTCGTTCCCCTCTCCAACTGATGTGGGACGGATGTTACACACCACCATCTTTCCATTTTTTCCGATCTAGGGTTTCTATGTGTGCTCAATCACTACCGCCACACATCAGGGCTTCGCCGCACCACAACCGCAACCGCAACAGATTTAGGCTTCGCATGCCTTTTGAAGTCGCTGCCGTGTTAAGGAGACAGAAAAGTGAATCGCCGCTGTGAACCCACCGGAGGTCACCGCCTGTGAACCTCGAGCCACGCCGTCTGTCGCCGTTGCACATCGTTTCTCGATGGTCTCCGCTCGCAGTTGTCACATCGACGGTCTTCACTCCCAGTTGAAGGTGCCGCCCCCTGTAGCCGTTGTTATGCACGCCGGCGTCGATATTTAGATCACCGGCATCGAGATGCACATTCTCAGATCTAAAGGGTTAGGGGTTTGTTGTGATTTTGTTCATCTTTCTTACTGAACTCAGATTTATTCATTTTTTTTTTCATTTTTTTCTGGTCGTAGATGCACATTCTCAGATCTAAAGGGTTAGGGTTTGCTTCTGTTATCCCCTTGTTGGTCATAGTTGTACTGTGCATCATAATTTGGTGAATATTTTTCATCAATTACTTGGTTTATCAAATTCTTTTGTTTCAAATATATGTATCAACTTTAAAATTGTTCATCCGTTATTTGTTGTTTGCTGAAGTGTATTTAATGACTTATTATTGGTTGTGTATCATATTTTCTTATGATGAGTTTTGTTGTGCACCATCAATGGCTGAATGTTAAATTGTTCTATCAGTTATCGATCTGTTCTTGGTTTGATTAAAAGGGGCACAGTGAAAATCCCGTGAAAGTAGCAACCTTTTTAATTTCTTTTTCCAAATTTGCCCTCTAACTGTTAAAAATCGTCCAATAACTGCATTTTCTACTAGACTTTTTGTGTTGACTTTTGATTAGATCCTATGGCTGAGATCTTTTCTTACTCTTTGTAGAATAAAATTCTTTTTAGTGGATCCACTCCATATATATATATATATATATATTAACCAATCCCAGTCGCTCCTTTGATATGAGAAGTTCATTGATGAAGAGCGTGGAGGGATAGAGTGTGGCAGGGAGTATGTGAGGAATTCATGGGTGGACAATGACATTGAAGGAAGGGGATTGGACGGCTCAGATTGGTTCTCTCGGTTCTCGCACTAATAATGATTCTCAAATGAACTTCTTCCTATATATATATATATACACACACACACACAGGGGACGGTTCATTTAAGAACAATTGTTAGTGCGAGAACCAATCTTAGCCGTTGATCTGATAAGTGGAATTCACTGATGTAGAGCGTGTAGGGATTAAGTGTGACATGGAGCATGCGATGAATTCATGGGTGGGCAATGACATTGAAAGAGATGGAATTGGACGGTCAAAATTGATTCTCGCGGTTCTCGCTGTAACAATAGTTCTCAAATGAAGTTCTTCATATATATATAGGGGAAGTTCATTCGAGAACCGTTGTTAGTGCGAGAATCGCAAGAACCAATCTTATTCATTCATTGGATATGGGAAGTTCATGGATGGAGAGCGTGAAATGATAGAGTGTGGCAGGGTGCATGTACGGAATTCATGGGTGGGTAATGAAATTGAATGAGAGGGAATTGGATGGCTCAGATTGGTTCTCGCGGTTCTCGTACTAACAACGGTTCTCAAATGAACTTCTTTATACATATACATACATACATATATATATATATATATATATATATATATATATATATATATATATATATATATATATATATATGGGACGGTTCAAACGAGAACTGTTTTCGTACGAGAAATGCGAGAACCAATCTTAGCCGTTGATTTGATAAAGTGGAATTCATGGATACGGAGCGTGGGGGGATCAAGGGTGGCATGGTGCATGTAAGGAATTCATAGGTGGGCAATGAAATTAAAAGAGGGGGAATTGGACGGCTCAGATTGGTTCTCACGGTTATCGTACGAAAAACAGTTCTCGTTTGAACTTTTGCATATATATATATATATATATATATATATATATATATATATATATATATATATATATATATATATATATATATATATATATATATATATATATATATATAGGGTGATGTTCAAGCGATAACCCTTTTAAATAGAGAACAGAGAGAACACGTGTAAACTTGTAATTTATTATTTCTTATTTACGTTCATGTTCACCCATAGCTACCCAAAAGTCAACTTTACATCCTAAATCTTAAAATCAAAATTATTTCTATAATTATTAACAATTTAAAAATTTGGATGCATTGATGCATCAAATAACACTTTTGTATGCATCGATGCATCAGGATTATATTCGAACATATTATCAAAAAAACGTGACATATTTTAAATCCGATGATCAATGGAATCAAATGCCTAAATAAATTGTGACAATTTTTTAACCTTCTGATCAATGAAATCAAAGTTTCAAAAGTGTTCTCTCTGTTCTCTATTTAAGAGCGTTCTCCCTTCATCCTAACACTATATATATATATATATATATATATATATATATATATATATATAGGGTAAGGTTAAACAAAGAACCTCCCTTAAACAAAGAACCTAAAGAACGTCTCTGGTGATGACATGTGGCACATAGTCTAGGGGCAAAAAAGGAAACTAAAAAAAAAAGAAAAATCGGCGTCTTCAGCAAATCCCCCCCCCCCCCAACAAACTAAAAAAAACCCCCAATTTCTTTAAATGATCATAACTCGTTCGTTTTTAACAATTTTAACATAAAAATTATACCATTAGTTTCAGTTTTTCGTTCTCTTTCAAAAAAGACCGGACTTGATATATTTCTGAAACTTTTTTTTTTTGAAATGCAAAGTTTGCATTTGGAGCTGGGTTCATTCAAACTCAAAATGCAAAATCCGTAGTTTGCATTTTGAGCTGGGTTCATTCAAGCCCAAAATGCAAAATCCGTAGTTTGCATTTTGAGCTAGGTAATTCAAGCTTAAATGCAAAATCCGTAGTTTGAATTTTAAGCTGGGTAATTCAAGCCTAAATGCAAAATTCGTAGTTTGCATTTTGAGCTGGGTTCATTCAAGCCTAAATGCAAAATGCAAAATGCAAAATCCGTAATTTGCATTTTGAGCTGCGTAATTAGCGATATTCAGCTCATTAGCGACGACATTCAACTCATTAGCGACGACATTCAACTCATTAGCGACGAGCTGCCAAAATGCAAAAAAAAAAAGTGTTTTTCCCGTACAGCGCCAAAATGCAAAAAAAAAATCATTTTAAATTTTTTTAGAAAAGTATAGGAAGAGTGATCTTGTTTGAAAGAGGATTAAAAAACTAAAAGAATGGTATAATTTTTTTGATTAAATTCACAAAACTTAAAAAGTTATGGCAATTTAAAGTTTTTGTAGATTTTTTTTTTTAAAATCGTGGTTGTTGGGAGGGGGGATAATTACATTTTTGCCCTATTCTTCCTAAATTAATATATAATAATTACAGTTTTGCTATCATTCAATCTCATCCATTAATATTCATGATCTAAAGGTCCAGATTGGTTCTTTAGGTTCTTTGTTTAACACATGGTTCTTTATTGATCCAATTTATATATATATATATATATATGTATATATATATATATATATAGGGTAGGGATATTGTAAAAAGGATTTTAGGGTACAAAAAGTAAGAAGAAATAATAACCATTGGATCAACCAAAAAGTCAAGATTAAAAAGTCAAAAAAGGAAGAAAAAAAATAGAATTAAAATATATTATAAAGGGTATATTGGTAAAATAAACACCAGAATATACGGGGCAGTTACATCCCGACAATCACTGTTCATCTCTCTCCCCACTCCTTCTTAATCATCGATCAAATCCACCAAAAACCCTAATTTTTCTTCTTAATCGCCGATCAAAAAACAACACAAAGTGTACAGATGCATGATTGAAAACCAAAAACATAAATAAAACTGATGTGGAGGATGTGCATCCGTAAAGATGCACGATTAAAAGACAAAGCGTAATTTTACTGTTCATATACATTGAATCACAGAAGGTAAAAAAAATCGCGAACCAGTGGAGGATGTGCATCGGCGATTGTGCATCCGGGGTCGGCGAAGGACGGCGACTGTGCATCCGGGTTCGGCGAAGGACGGCGTCAGTGCATCCGGGTCGGCGACCGAAGCAGAAAATGGAACCTAAAAATCTGATGTGCATCCGCGGTCCGTTACAAGAGAAGAAACGTGTGGTAGCTGGCAATTACAAGAGAAGCGGCTGTTATAGGTTCCGGTTGTAGATGAAACGGCGGCGATTAGGGTTTTCGTGGGGAGGTGATGCGAATTGAGGTTAAGGTTTTCGTGGCGGAGAATGCACTGTTGGCGGAAGATTCATGACGGTGGTGTTGGGTCGATTAGGGTTTCATGCCGACGAACGGCAACGTCAAACGGCGATGGCGGAGCGCTTTCGAATTCTGGAGCCGATTAATGCAGGGTTTAGCAAAAAGGGACGGGCAGTGGTTTTAATTTCTAGGGAGCTTGGGGTTAACGGCAGCGACGATACTGTGCGGAGACGAGCGGCGGCGGCGGCGGTAGTATTAGGGTTTTCGTCGGAGGATATGTCTGGGCTCTACATATGAACGTGGGTAGGGAATGAACGTGGGTTACGTGGGAGGAGGGAGAAAAATGTGTAAAATGTCTTAAATACCCTTTAATTAATTTAATAAAAAAGGACACGTGGCAGCCTAGGATTTCTCCTTACCCTTTTTACCCTAATTCTCTTTTTATTGGATCTTGATTCTATATATATATATAGAGAGAGAGGGAGGTTCATGCGAGAAGCATTTTTATTGTGAGAAGTGCGAGAAGCATTGTAGACCACACGATGATCAAATCAAGGACCAATATTTGTTGTGGCATTTTTGTAAATATACTTAAAGATCAATGATAGTTATTAAACAAAGAAAAGAACAATTGAGTCTTTTTATCTATTAACTCCTAATTTTTCTCCTTGACGTTAGTTTTTAAATTGGGCAATGATCTTAAAAATGACCCTAATGCCCCAAAAGTTCTCCAGCCTTCTCATTCTGCCGCTCCATCCTCTTAAGCTTTCTAGCTTCCGGCGACACTTGCAATCGCCGACCACGATAGCTTCTGCAACTCTTCATGCTCCCGACCCCGGCCACAAACGCTTCTCCGTGAGGTTCCCCCTTTATCGTACTCAGGAACCCAGCCGACGCCCACCACCACCTCCTTCATCGCTGCCGCTAATCGGAAAAAAAAGACTCGCTAGATGCAAGTCTGAAGCTTCATCCATTGTAGATCTGAGATACACCAATCTTTGCCATCGATGCATGTTCTTCCCCACTACAGTCCACGACGCTCTACTGCAGATCTATTTTTAGATGCTGAAAGCTCGCATTATTCATCTCATTCAGTGAGATTACATCACGAGGAGTATGGATTATTTCTTCTGTGTTTTATTGCTCATCCTCGTCTTTTCTTTGTATTAAGGTTTTTTAAGCCCACTAAATACTTAAGGTCAATTTTTTTTTTATTCAACGATCTTGTATGTGGGTTTCTTAGCCAAATCATGTGGTTATTTGTTTTTTATATTCCATTGATCTTGTATGTGGGTTTCTGTTTTAATTTTTAACTAGTAATACTCATCTTCTAGTTTTCTCTTTTCTGGTATTTATATGATTTTTAGGTTCGAACACTATAGTAATAATGAATATTTGTCTTTTTGTAATTGTTCTTTGGTGAAGATACGGCAGTGTGAGGATAGCAAATGTAGTTATTTCTGAATATTGTATGTTGTTCATCTTCTTGTATTTATATGTCTACTATTAGTGCACAAAGGTAAGAAGTAAACAAAAATTAAAATAGAAAGGAACATTTTAAGAGTGGTGTAAAACAGTTGTACTATGTGTTCACCCGTGAACATAGTTTAAAAAGTTTATTAATGGTTTTGAATACTGTTGGATGTGGATGTGTTCATTAATGAATATAGTATACATAACGGAAATTTTGTAAATCGTAGGTTGTGTTCAGTAGTGAATACCGTATAATAATAAAGTAAAAGTAAATTTTAGAAACCTAGAAAAAAAATTAATTAGAAAGAGAAAAATGAATTTAAGAGATGAGAGAGAAAATATTTTGTTTACTAATTTACCCTTTTTAATTAAATAAAAAGATTAATTATGATTAATGTGAACCACAAGATCAAAAACAAATCAATGTCTGGAATTGCTTCTCGCACTTCTCGCAATAAAAAGACTTCTCGCATGAACCCTCTCCTATATATATATATATATATATATATATATGGTAAGGATCCAATAGACACAGTTTTAAAATACACCACGATAGAAACTTTGCATCTTGTCCACAAAATCATTGCATCTTATATGCTAAATAACTGCATCCAGCTTAAATCACTCCACCATGTCAAAAAAACATATAATCTACTTAAAACTATTACATCTTGGTTGAGAGATTCAATTATTTCTCATTTAAAAAACCACTACATCTAGTATAAAACCATTGCATCTAATCTAAAACAACTATATTTAATTCAATAATACTGCATCTTCATCATTTCCACCCCTTATATGTATATATCTAAATAACGCACGCGCGCGCACACACACACACACATACACACACACACACACACACACACACATATATATATATATATATATATATATATATATATATATATATATATATATATATATATATATATGAGAGGGTTCAAACGAGAACTGTTTTTCGTGCGAAAACCAATCTTAAGCGTTGATTTGATAAGTGGAATTCATTGATGTAAAGCGTGGGGGATCAAATATGGCAGGGTGCATGAGATGAATTCATAGGTGGGTGATGTCATTGAAGATGTGGAATTAGACGGCTCAGATTGATTCTCGGGATTTTCGCAATAAAAATGGTTATTAAATAAACTTTTCATATAATACGGTTGTAATCATGTTTTTAATTCTTATTTTTTAATTTCCTAATATTAATTTAATTGTCACGACAACAAATAAAAAATAAACTATATGTGAAACAATCTTCAAACATTACGATGCATATATATATATATATATATATATATATATATAGCCAAAAGTTCAAACGAGAACCGTTTTTCGTACGAGAACTGCGGAACCAATCTGAGTCATTAAATTCCCCCTCTTTTAATGTCATCACCCACCCATGAATTAATCATATTCACACTGCCACACTTGATCACATACGCTTTATATCCATAAATTTCACTTATCAAATCAACGGTTAAAATTGGTTCTCGCAATTCTAGTACGAAAAACAGTTCTCGTTTAAATATAGCATGATACACGCGCAATGTTGCGATAACAAATAATTTCTACTCTTAACATGTACATTGTCAAGACGTGGAGAGTATGGTATTTATGTAATACGGTGACGGCGAATAATTTTCATTTGGTAACATGTATATTTCTTATATTTTTTTCCATTTCCTTTACTTTTTTGTTCTCCATAATTTTTAAAAAAAAGTTATGAAAACACTTTTTAATGATTAAGTTAATTAGTATTGGCTTTGACTTTCAAAAAAATAGTATTGCCTTTGATTTTCTAAATATGTATAGTTATATTATTAAATTAGAATATAAGAATTCTATTAATTATATCTAATAGTTACTCAATTTAATTCATATGATGGGCAATTTAGTAATTTCAAAATACTTAAAATTTAAGAGTTTAAACAAAAGTTGTAAATAATATATAATGTACTGTATATAGGTAAAAGTTCAAACGAGAACTGTTTTTCGTATAAGAACCGCGAGAACCAATCTGAGCCGTTCAATTCCCCTTCCTTCAATGTCATTGCCCATCCATGAATTCCTCAAATACACCCCGTCACACGTCTCACACCCGATCCCTCCACGCTCTACATCCGTGAATTCCACTTATCAAATCAACGGCTAAGATTGGTTCTCGCAATTCTCGTACGAAAAACAGTTCTGGTTTAAACTCTCCCATATAAATATATATATATATATATATATATATATTAGGGAGGGTTCATTCGAGAACCGTTGTTAGTGCGAGAACCGCGAGAACCAATCTCAGCCGTTCCTTGGATATGAGAAGTATCATGGATGGAGAGCATGGAGGGATAGAGTGTGACAGGGTGTATGTGAGGAATTCATGGGTGGGCAATGACATTGAACGAGGGGGAATTGGACGGCTTAGATTGGTTCTCGCGGTTCTCACGCTAACAACGGTTCTCGCATGAACTTTTGTCTCTCTCTCTCTCTCTTTATATATATATATATATATATATATATATATATATATATATATATATATATAGGCAGGATCAAATGAGAACACCTTTTATTTGGAGAACGGTGATAACAATTTATAGCCCTTGGATTATCTTAATTTAATGGTTGATATTAAATTTGTGTAATTAAAGAATGTTGAATTTTAATTATTTGGTTTAATTAAGTAGGGAATATAAACTCAATATACCTTAATTAAACCAAATGATTGGTCTAAAAGTGTTCTCACCGTTCTCCAAATAAAACGTGTTCTCACAGGATCCCTCCTCTATATATATATATATATATATATATATATATATATATATATATATATATATATATATATATATATATATATATATAAAACACTGAGCATCGATTGTAACTAACCAAGGCTATTCTGAAAATCGACGCAAGTGTCTTTTTCGTGTATGTTTAATTAGCACAATCAGTGCAAGCAAAATGCACTGTCATTTTCAGAAAATCTAGGTATTTAAATAAGCCCCATTTATGTGTTAAACTAAAGTATGAATAAAACGACGTTTTGTTTTAAACTTGGTTTATAATTCGATATGTTTATTTTTGGGGTTGCTAATGAATAATATACTTAATTAACAATACAAGAAGTCAATAAGATCGAGGTCATCCATATTATAATATTTTTTCTACCTTACAAATTCGACAAACACACAAATATATATATATATATATATATATATATATATATATATATATATATATATATATATATATATATATATATATATATATAAAAGGGGGGTATGGCGGATTTTTTGGGTTTCCGTTAAACCACTAAAATTGAAAATAAATCATGAAATAACTAAGATTAAAAACAACAAGAGAAAAGATAAACTCACTTAGATATATAGAGATTGAAATCACCAGAGGGTATTTGCAGCGGTAGTTCCAAGAGAAGAATATTTTTGGTTTTTTGATAATACTAAGGGATATAATATGAAGTATAAATGAGTAAGGATTATGCTAAGAGAGTAGAATAGAGAGTGTTTAGGCTGACATGGGTTTTCTGAATAAGCTCGTAATTTTATTGAGAGTTCTCTGCGTATTTACAAATGAGCTATTGATCGTTTATATAGACGATCAAATTATAATATGACAAAATACATTAACTAACTTTACTACTCTAATAATTTACATGAACAAAGAAGTCAATAAATCTACGTACAAAAATGTGAAATTTTCAAAGTGTCATAACTCTTGTCAGATGAGTTGTTGAATTTTTTTTTTGTCCTTTGTGTGTGTGCGTCACTGCATACGTCTGATGTGCATTATTGTCTATGTTATTGCGTCACTGCTTGCGTTTGATTTGCATTATTGTTTGTTTGTTGAAGATCTTCTAGAAGTCTCTGTGTGTTTCATCGATGGATGGTGCTGTAGCCGTATCGTCTTCTAAAGAAAAATCAACATTTTCTTCATTGTTAATGTCTTTTGTTTTCATCATCTCTCCTTCCCCTGAAAAAGGAAGAAGCATGTTCCAGTTTTTGTGTGACCAAATTTGCACATAGTGGCCTTCTGCTAGTAACTTGAAACTCTCCCAGAAAAAGTCTTGTGGTAGATTTGGTGTTTGCTGAAAGAGTGTTACTTGTTGAATAAAGTTCTCACATGCTTCAAAGTTTATTTCCGTAGATGCTTCGAGCTGCTTGAACATATTTTGTGTAGCCAATCTGTGAGTAATGAAAATTCTCTTTTTTGCAGGTCTATATGTGTAGCTATCAGCTTCTGGAAGAGATGCGAATATTTTGCATCCAATTAGAGGAAAAGAGCTGTAGGATTCTATGTTGCCTGCTGTCAATAAAAAAATTTAGCAAAACTTGTTGAGGATGGCTTTTATCTTGGGATTCAATTTGAATTCGAGTTAATCAATCATCCCATTGTGGTAGAATTGAAGAATCTCGTTTTCAGTGAGTGTAGTAGTGTTTAAATTTATTTGTAAGTATAGTAATCCTGCTACATGATGTGTATTAATGTTGCCATCTCCAAGCTCGCTGGTGTGGCTTCTTTGTATAACTGTTATTCCCTTGTACTTGTCTTCGTGAAAAGCAATGTCCTCGATTTTTTGTTGCAAGTTGTGTAAAATAATAGGGAACTCTGTACAAATTTTGTCTGAAACAATTTGTTCAAACTCTTTAAACTGTCGTAAAACAGGTTCTAGAGTTTGTCTCCAAGTAATATCTAATATTCTTGCTTTGAAGCTATCATAGTTTCTATGTATAACTGCGTTTGTTTTCTTTTCTTTCTTCTCGATTTCTTTTTGAAGTTGTGTATTTTTTGCTTCGAGAAGTGCCACCTTTTGTTTCAACATGCTATTCTCAACCTGGGTTTGTATATACTGTGTATCTTTTCCAGATTGCATCAATTGTTTTTGCAAATTGGCTATTATTTCCTCTTGAGATTTTATTAATTGTTCAGAATTCATTTTTGTCATGTCTGAAAATGTTTTCACTTCTTCAGGTTCTATGTAAAAATTAGTTACCCCAAAGTGTTGTCTTGCAACTTGCATGGCTTCTGAAAAATTATAAAATCATTTGTAATTGGGACTAGGACATTGTATATATTTTGCAACTGTCTCCCATTTATTGAAAATACCAATTTTTGTTCCCCTAAAAATTACATAATGAGAAAATTTTTGTTTCTTTATTTCAGGGGTTTTTTGACCTTGTTCAACAAAATGAATACTTAAAGCGTTTTAAACTTGTGCTTTGAAAGACGAAGCTTGTGACATAGTTTGCACATGCCAAAGATTGTCTAACAAACACTGTTGTTTTTCATTTAATTGCATACCTATGATGGGTCGAAATTTTTTGGCCTCATCATGGCATACTTGTAGAGCATAATTTCCGAATATAATAACCGAACTAGCCGGTTTTTGTATAGCTTGTATATTTTTTGTACCATGTTGTAAAACATAGGGATTGGTAGGACGAATTTTATTCATCTCCAATCGTGGTCTCATTGAAGAATTGTAAGTTTGTAAAAACTGTGTTTGTGTGATGTCTTCAAGTCCTTGTTCAGAGAGTTGTTGAGGAAGACTTTGACCTTTGGATTCTTCTTCTGTTGAAGATGATCCTTTTTTAAATTGTGTAGGATATATAAGTTTCTTCTTTCCTTTGTCTTTGCTAGCCATCTGCAACAAATAATTTGTTAATGTTCCTAGAAAGCATATCTGCTATACTATTATTTTTTCCTTTAATGTGTTCAAAGTTTATTTTATAACCACTGTCTTGTATAACATTTTGTAAATTTACCCACCTAGTTCTATTTACTTTTTTACTTTGATCATTTTTAATAAAACGAACTATGGCTTCACAATCTGTTTTTACTGTAAATTCTTTATGTAAAAATATCTTAAATTTTTCTAAAGCATTGATTAATGCTTGAATTTCAAAATCCAAACTTGTCCAGTTTGTTCCTGCTTTGTTAAAAATTCCACTTGCATATAAACATATTTTCTCAGTGTCTTTAGGGCTATATTTATCTGGTTTACAAAGTAAGGCTGCTCCCCATCCTTCTTTGCAACCATCTACTTCAATAATTATGTAATCTGTCACTAGTGGTAATTCTAATGGCTTAATATTTTTAACTGCTTCTTTTATAGTTTTTACTAATTTTATATCTTCCGTATTAAAATGTCTTTGCCCATTTTTTTTTTGTTTTACTATATAATGGTCCAACTAACTTTGAAAGATTGGGTATGAATTTTCGAGCATAGTTAATTAATCCCAAAAATGCTTGTATTTGTTTTAAGTTTTCAAATTTTTCTGGAAATTCCAAAATTTTTGTAGAAATATGTGTGTAGGACCGTGGGGGATGGGGTTCTAAACTAAACTAAAACACCCTTACGCTAGGACTGATCTAGGATGAGAAATAGTGCGGAATTTCTATTTTCCAAACCTCCTAAGGATACTATGATCTGCTTAGGTGTCCGGCACACAGTAACACACAGAAAGAACTAAGAACAACTCTAAGAACTCGCACAGAGATGCTTAAGGCTGCCCTTGGTTTTCGTATTGATCACTAAGATTACGAATTACGAGGTCAAAGTCGCGATTACTAAGGCTTAAGGTCGGATAAGGTCAATGTCGTACGATAGAAAGTGATTATGCGTAGTGACGAACGATTACCGACGCTAATGCGGGGTTAAGCTCTATTTATAGAGTAAAATCTTCACTACGCACGTGGTGCAGAGCACGGCGTACGTAGTCGGTTCAATACGCACGACCTTAAATATTTTAATGTTAATTAATTACCTATTAACCGACTTAATCACCACGTGCGAGTTGAGCTTCACTACGCACGTAGTGGACTCACCACGCACACAGTGAACACATCACGAACGTGATGAACTTTCACACAGACTTAAACTTCCAAACTCACATCAACACATGATTAAGTACTTGTAAGCTTAAGATAATCACATAGAATCACTAAGAATGTATATACATGCAAACCATTAATCAAAACACATTTGAATTAATAAACTATGAATATATTTTATTGATATGAACTAGGGATTTACAAATATGCACCAACAAACTCCCCCTAAGACCTAGTTCTATCAATAACTATTGCACTAAGCAAAAATTCCACAAAGTAAAATGCACAAAGCAAATTGCACACAGCAAAATGCAAAGTAAAAATTTCACTACGATTTCTTACTATAAAAGCTGCTAATCTGTGAGGACTTTCTGATTTTCTAATTAATCCTTGTTCTAACATTTCTGGTATTTGTTTTCTAAATTCTTATTTGTCTAAAGGACTGTATTCTATATTAGCTGTTTTAATTTTAATATCTGGATTTTTGATTGTAAACTTACATACATATTTTACCTTTGATTTTTTAATATCTTCTCCTATTAATCCTATTTTTTCTAAATGTAAAATTATAGGATAATTTTGGCTTTTTGTAATATCTTTTCCTTTTTCTAATTCGTGTGTTAAGAAATCTGTAACTAATTTAACCGTTTCATTTTCTATATAAGATTTATTGTTTTGATTTTGGTGTTTTAAAAATTCTAAATTCCCTTGTCCACCACGCTATATATATATATATATATATATATATATATATATATATATATATATATATATATATATATATATATATAATCAATCTCTCTTAAACATAGAACCTAAAAAACTTTCCTGGTGATGACACGTGGCACATTGTTTATGACAAAAATGGAAAATGGAAAAAAAATCACGTTCCTTCCTTCCGTAGAACAGGGATCTGCGCATTTTAAAAAAAATCCCCCATTTACTTTAAATGATCATAACTCGTTCGTTTTTAAAAATTTTAACAAAAAAAATTTTACCGTTAGATTCAGTTTTTCGTCATCTTTCAAACAATACCGGGCTTGATATATTTCAGAAACTTTTTTTTAATGCAAATTTTGTATTTTGCGTTGTGTTCATACTAAATACAAAATGCAAAAAATAAAAAAATGCAAAATATTATCATGCATGTCATCTAGATGCTTCCAAAATGCAAAATTATGAAATGCAAAATGCAAATCCAACACTGATTCAATGAAAAATGCAGCCCAAAATGCAAAATTACGCATTCAAAATCAAAATGCAAAATCCGTAGAACGTAAAATGCAGTATGCAAAAACACGAAAAACGTAAAATATAAACATGCAGACCATCTAGATGCTTTCAATATGCAACAATTATGAAAATGCGATTCAATGATAAATGCAGCCCAAAATGCAAAATTACACATTTAAACCCAAAATGCAAAATCCGGCAGAAACATTACCTGCTGTCCAAATGAAAATAAAATTTTCATGTTCAAAAAAATTTTAGAAAAATATGGGAAGAGTGATTTTATTTGAAAGAGGATTAAAAATCTAAAAGATTGGTATAATTTTTTTTTAAATTCACAAAATTTAAAAAGTTATTACAATTTAAAGTTTTTGTGGGTGTTTTTAAATTTGTAGGTTGTTGGGAGGATGTTCCATGTTTGCCATTTTCATCCTAAATTAATACATAATAATTACAGTTTTGCCATTGTTCAATCTCATCCATTGATTTTGATGATTCGATGGTCGAGATTAGTTCTTTATGTTCTTTGTTTAAGATGAGGTTCTTTATATATATATATATATATATATATATATATATATATATATATATATATATATATATATATATATATATATATATATATGTAGGGGATGGTTCGTATGAGAACCGTTGTTAGTGCGAGAAGCGCGAGAACCAATCCCAGCCGTTCCTTTGATATGGGAAGTATCATGGTGTCACACCCCGCTAAAGCGGAAACACGAGATGTCACAGCAATAGGTCTCATAGCACAAGGTAACAGAAAATTTCCAACCATAACAGAATAATTAAGATAAAATCAAAATACAATTATCCAAATACAGTACTGATAATGGAATATTGTCTTTGATATAAAAATAAAAGTAGCCGATTGGAAATTCGTTTCATGAATCCACACATGATATGCTCTAACGTGCTCTAAGACCTAGCGAAGGTTACCTGAAAGGCATGAGTAAAAGAGAGGTCAACTACGAGAGTTGGTGAGGACACAAGTTTATATGCACAAAATGAAATTTTAATGCAAAAGAAATAAAGTAAAATGTTGGGGTTTTGAACCCAACTAATTTATGTAAGGATGGAGACGTTAATCCAACCACAGTTTATTGCCCAATTTATACGCATGGTTTTTGAGTATACAAGGGATGTTTTACTAAGCTTGAGCCATTATTCCAATCCTGACGACATACTTTCTTGATATATATATATTTTTTTTTAAACCCAACGCCCGAATTAGATAACGTTGGAAGTAGGTAAAGTACACCTATAGCTCGTCAACCATAAGTGGGGGGATGTCGTCCCCAAATAGCGCTATCTACAAGTACCATAGGCCCCTGCTGTAGTAGTTAATGGATAATGTATTGAACCCAAGTACATCAGCAAGTATAATACTACCATTGCGCGTAATTTAAATATTTATGATGGCAATAAATAAAACATTTATAATCATGCTTTCACCCCAAATATTTAAGTAAATATATTTAAAAAAGGGGTTGTGAACACTCACCTTTCGTATAGCTTGGTAAGAAATAGGTAGTCCTACTAGTTCTTTATATTCGTCACCCTTTTACCCTATTATGTTAAATGTCCACCATAAGGTCCTTTTTAGAGTAAAACTCTTTATAAGGTATAAGGTTAATGTTTAAAGTATTTTAGAGTCTAGTTAGTCTTCACTTGTAGTTATCATTAATCTCTATATTTTATATTTATCTTATACATATAGTTAATATATGCGAAAATATATATATAATATATAGTTAAGTTTTAAAAACATGCAACATTCATACATATATAACATTTATATAAAAGTTGTCTTACGATATAGTTATATGTGCATTAATGATATAAGCGTATATATATACATATAGTAATTTTTAAAGAAAATAATGGCACATAATATTATTATATGTATTTATGACTAACTTTGATAATGTAAGAATACATTATAGAGTTATCTTTTTAAATAAGAATGCATAAATATATATAATAAAAAGTATGTCTTTTGATCATGTATTACTACATAATAGTATATTTTAGCTTTTAAAATCCAACACACATACATGCATCGAAATATATATATATATATATATATATATATATATATATATATATATATATATATATATATATATATATATATATATATACATGATTTTCGTAATAATCAAGAACTTTTATACTTATAATAGGTGTTTACTTACATGCATGGTGATATATATATATATGTATATATAAATATTGTACATTCAAAGTCCTTGTTAATATCCATCATTTTCACCAATCTATCTCATTCAAGAAGGATCAAAATAACCACATGCATGTTTCTTGCCATACAACATTTGGTAGGATAGATCCATACATCAAATGGTAGGATAAAATCTTTAATAAGATAGTTACATGCATGTATTTATAAGAGTTAACCACATGCATGCTTTTGCCTTACAACATTTGGTAGGATAAATCCATACATCAAATGGTAGGATAAAGTCCATAATAGGAAGATTGCATGCATGTGCTTATAACTTGATCTTCTTGAGTTAAAAAGAAAGAAAAGATGATGAGAGAAAAGATGGTGAAGATATCGATTTATACAAGAGCGTATAAATGTACAAGAACTAGTATTGAGGTGGATGATTATACCTTCAAGAGAGTACTTCACTTGAAGAGATAATGGCTTCTTTTCTTGATCTTCTTGAAGTGTTTGAAGAAAGAACTTGAGAGAGTGAGAGTGAAAGAGAGTTTGAATGAGAAGAGGGGTGTTTGAAATGAGAAGATTGGGGTTGGTATTTATAGGCAAAAGAGAAGAGAGGGGGGGGGGGGGGGGGGGGTAGGGTGGTGAGGGTGATGATGGTGGTGGTTGAGTGTGTAAGTTGGTAAAATGATGATGGTTGACTTTGGTTATAATAATATTATATTTATTATTATTATTATTATTATTAATATTATTATTATTATTATTACTATTATTACAAATATAATATAAGATAAACATCTTCAATATGTTTATTATTACATTACATTTTATTAAAAGTGTACATAAAATGTACTTGCTACTTATTTAAAATTATAATGGACATTTAAACATGTAATAAGATTTTTAGGTATGACGTAAATATATATATTTTTTTTACAAGAACTAGGACTTTTATTTATATACTTACGCTACGAAAGGTATTTCTAAATCATCGAGGACTTATTGAATTTTAAACTTAAAGTATATGGGACTTACCTTTTTGTGATTGGTGACGGTTGTCACACATGGATGGAGAGCGTGGAGGGATAGGGTGTGGCAGGGTGAATGTGAGGAATTCATGGGTAGACAATGACATTGAAGGAGGAGGAATTGGACGGCTTACATTGGTTCTCGTGATTCTCGCGCTAACAACGGTTCTCGCATGAACTTTTGTCTATATATGTATATATATATACATATATAGGGGAAGGTTCATGCGAAAATAGTCTTATTTGTGAAAATTGCGAGAAGCGTTCTAGGCCACTAGTTTTTTGTTATTTATTATTAAATTCAAAAGGGTAATAAAGTTTTTTACCAATTTCTTTATTTTTTTAATTTAATTTTAATTAAGAGTTTTTTACAAAGATGGTCCCTATGGTTTGCGTTAAATTTCACATTTAGTCATTTAAAGTCGAAAATTACACTGGTGATTCTTATGGTTGACATATTGTTTCACTTTTAGTCCTTTAGTCTAACTCCAGTTATCTTTGACCGTTAGTCAAAGGGTATATTGGTCATTTTCCATTTATCCTTGTAACCAAACATCCTCTATCCTATTTCTTTCTCTTTGTCAATTAATTATTAATTAACTTTTAATTAAGATTAACTAATAACTAATTAGTTATTAATAAAGTTAATTAATATTTCATACATATTAATTAGTTATCTTTAAAAAATTATTTTTTATTTTAGTTATATCTTTTTAATTTTCTAATGTTCTTGATCTTTAGCTTCAAGTAGGTAAAGTAAGAAACCCTAATAGATGATAAAATAACTTCAATGAATCTCCCCTTCAAACCCATCAAAACCACAAACCTTAATAGATGATAAAAAGAAACCCAATCATTGATTAATACAAATGTGAAAACTAAAATAACCTATTAGATTATAAACTGAAATAAACACACAAGAAAGAAAATAAATTCAAAACACATACAGGAACAAGAACAAGAATAAGAAACCATAAAACAATTGTTTTTTTAACAACAAAAATACTTCATTATCACCCTATAATTGGTTCCCACGTACAGACATTTCAACACAAGGTACAGGCTAAGTAGCATGAACATCAAATCAGTAAACCTATGGTCCAAATTAGTCCACATAAGCTTACACACTAGGTTATCCTTCATCACCCACATTTTGCACTTTGCAGATTTACTCGCTAAAGGACCAAAAGTGAAACAACATGTCAACCATAACGACTACAGTGTAATTTTCGAGTTTAAAGGACTAAATGTGAAATTTAGCGCAAACCACACGGACCATTTTTCTAATTAACTCTTTAATTAACTAACCCCTATTTTTTTCTCTTTCTTCTTTTCTTCAAGATTTTTTTTAAAAACTCATTCTTATCTCTCCTTATTAATTTTTTCTTTTTCTAATTAATTTTTTACCGAATTTATAGAATTTACTTCTATTTTATTATTAAATGCGGTGCACATTGCTAAACATAACGTACAAATTTTCTTAGGTTTATTGTGTTTATTAATGAATGCAACAATTTATAAAATTTTCGCTATAGCAAATTTTTACTGCTTCTTGTTTAAGTTATGTGTTTGATATGAACACAGACAATATTATACCGGTTTTAAGATAAATTTACAACAGTCAATATTGAATAGATCGAATAATATACTAGTTTGATAATGAACAGTATTCAATACTGCACGCGACCAATTTCCTCCTGTTACTCCCCAGACTTAGATTCAACAACCTATATGTCTAACAAAACTAAATAATGAACACAACCAAAATATTTATTAGTTTTCTATTGAGTTTATTTTCATTACTGTATTCAACAATGAACACATAAAAATATATGCGAGTTCAAAGATACAATTTAAACTATTCAACACTGAACACAAGAAAAATATATGTGCGCTTTTTTTATAATTACTATTTAAATTCAATTATTCTTTGCTCGTTCATCGGTCAATATAAGTTTGTTTCTTCGTAAACAAATATTCAAAATCCGCAGTTCTTATTTTCAGTAAATTTAAGTTTGTTTCCCCACAAACAACAATTATTCCGAGCTTGGTCACCAATGAATAATGTACGTACTTGTATAACTACAAACAAAATCATAAATACCCAATATATCTTAGTTGTTTACTAATAAACAATGTAAACCTACGCCATCTAATTCATTTCTTGTAAAACAAAAGAAGAACAAATTTCTGAAAAGATACAATATTCATTAGTTTGTAAAACCAATGAACAAAACAATATAAAAACATATACATTCAAATTAAACAAAGACCAAGTAAAGAAAAAATAAAAAAAATTAAGCAAAACAACACTTAGCATCATTAATCATCAACCTTCAACTATGAATCTAAAATCTCAATAAAGAAAAATTAAAAAGAGAATGATAGAAATACATTTTGTTGAGTCTTTTAAAGTTGTTGCAGCTTGGTCTGAAAATAAGCTTCGCTGATGCTGCACTAATCGGTAATGATGGTTTACACGTCGCCTACGGCGGTTTAGACACGTCTGCATATTGAACAAAGCAACCGTGGCTAGCGGCGTACTCGGCGGAAGATTGTTGCTGCGATGGTCATAGGCGGCGGCTTGGTGGAGGAAGATAAAAGGGCTGGCAACGAAAGTTTAGTGAGGGGAACGCGAAGTCGATGGTAGCGCAGGATCGACGGACGCCCTTCTCCAGCGATGTTGATGGTGGAGATCGATGGCGCACGAGGAGACCTGAATGGCGACCTACATGGCAGGCGGATGTAGATACAGATATTAGGTAGTGTTTGGTTTGATGGAATGTTTTTTGAAGGAATTGGATTTTGGGAAGGAATTGGATTTTGAAGGATTTGGAATTTGAATCTAAATCCTTCTATCTTGTGTTTGGTAGCATCAGGAAATGGAATTCACTTCCCCACCACAAACCACCATCGCCACCTTCACCACCACCTTACTGCCGTCAAAGGTCGCCACCCCACTGTCAGACACCACCGTCGATAGGCTGCCACCTCCTAAACCCTACGTCACCGCCACCGTCTAAATCGTAAATCGCCGCCACCGTCTAAGGTCGCCGTCGAACGAAACCCTAAATCGCTGTCGAACGAAACCCTAGCCGCCGTTGGAGGTCGAAAGAAACCCAAAATCGCTGTCGAACGCCGCCGTTAAAGGTCACCGTCGAACGAAACCCTAAATCGCTGTCGAACGAAACCCTAGCCGCCGTTGAAGGTCGAAAGAAACCATAAATCGTTGTCGAACGCCGCCGTTGAAGGTCGCAGTCGAACGTTGTGGAACGTCGAAGGTCGCCGTCGAACGTAGATGGTCGTCGTCGAAGGTCATCGCAGGTCGCCGTTGAAGGTCGTCGGTTGCAGAAAATGGGTGGTGTTTATGTTCAGTTGGTGAGCAAGTGAACAGAGGAAGGAAGGAGATGAAGGATTTCAAAATCCATGGGGGAGTGAAAGGATTTCAAAATCCATCATGTTGTGGGAATGTTTTCCATCCCCTAAAATCCAATTTCTTCCCTTGTGTTAAACCAAACACATGATTTGGTTGGAATTAAAATCCAATTCCCACCAATTCCTAAGGAATCCATCCAACCAAACAGCCTCTTAAGGTTTATTGTTTTTAAAATGAGGGTTGTTGCCTGTTGGGGTGGGCTGGTGCATACGTATGTGTTGAGAAAAAGAGAGGCTTTTTAGGCATAATGATAGGTAATTATTTAAACTAAATTAAATTAGGTAAATGTTATTTTAAAGAAAATATCTATTATACCATTTTAATATTATATAATAATCCTTAAGAACATAACTTATTTACCAAAATGTCATACGTAATACTAGCCTTTGATTAAATGATCTAATAGTTGTAAATGTTTCTCGCACTTTTCGCAAATAAACTCTTTTTTCGCATGAACCTCCCTCAATATAGAACATTTGTTTATCTGTAGAACTTGTAGTCCTTATTCTCATCGTTGATTTCGATTTTTCTTAAGGGTGTAGATTGTAATTTACTCATTTTCTCAATTAAATGAAGACTGTACATTGTAACTTACCCAACTTCTACTTTTTGAATGTGAATAAGTGCTCTCCATATTTCTTCCTGCATTGTTTTTCTTATTCCAAGTTTCTCAATCTTTTTTTATATTTTTATTGATATCCGGTCAACAAACAATTTATTACACTTGTATATCTGTTTTGATCATCTTTCTCTTTTTTTAATCCTATGCCCATGCATGTTTGTCGGGAAAGCATCTGCATTTTCTTTTTTTTCTTCTAAAACTATTCAAGAGTGGTCTTGAATTAAAAAGGATGAAGAATGGAATCTAGTTGTATAATTTTTTTAGTAAAAATTATTTACATGTTTAAGATATGATCAATTTTCTCGATCGTTTTTTTCTTAAATTATTCTTGATTCTGCAGTCAACAAACAATTCATTACACTTGCATTTTCGTTTTGATCCTCTTTCCCTCTTATTTTAATCCTATGCCCATGCATGTTTGACGAGAAAGATGCATTTTAACGTCTGCATTTTCGTTTTTTTTCTTCTAAAACTATTTAAGAATGGTCTTGAATTAAAGAGAATGAAAAATGACATCTAGTTGTATAATTTTTTTAATAAAATTTATTTACATGTTTGAGATATGATCAATTCAAAAATTGATGGGTTTTTTATTTTTTAAACATGAAAATGTGCAAAAGTTTTGGTTGTTTGGAGGTGGGGGCTTCGGGGTGATTCAGGGGTAGGTTTTTTTTAAATTTTTTTTTGTTGACTTTGTCACTTGTCATAATTATATAGGTTCTATGAGAACTACATATAAGAATAGTTCTATATTGAACTATACTCTCTCTCTCTCTCTCTATATATATATATATATATATACAGAGAGAGAGAGGTATGATCAAATGAGAACTGTAATAACTAATTTTAGTCATTGATTAAAATTAATCAATGACTACGAGTTTTTGCCGGCTCATTAAATTAATGTTTCATTAATAACTTATTAATGTTTCATTAATAACTTATTAATGATGCATTAATGAGGGTTATTTTCGGAAAATCAAGCGTTGCAAATCAATTATGGCTCACCCGGACGCAATCCACTATTGGGTAAACATATAAATTATTAAAATACCCCTATTAATTAGTTATTAATGGCGTTAAAAACATTTTTATTAATAAAAACAATTCTCGTCTGAACTTTTGTCTATGGCGAGAACCAATTTTAGTCGTTCATTTGGTAAGTGGACTTCATGGATGGAGAGTGTGGGGGGATTGAGCGTGACATTAATGTGCATGAGATGAATTCATGGGTGGGTGATGACATTGAAGGAGCAAAAATTGGACGACTCAGATTGGTTCTCGCGGTACCCACAATAAAAACGGTTCTCAAATGATCTTTTCACTATACATACATATATATAGGGAATAGTTCAATACCTCTCATTGAAACGTGAATAATGAGGCAATTATTAGCCATTGATTTATTTTAATCAATGGCCAAGATTGGTGCATATATGTGTGTCTGAGTTTATATATGTGTGTGCATGTGTGATGGTTCATTTGAGAAATAATTTTAGTGCAATAACAAATCTTAGCCCTTTATTAAAATAAATCAGTGGCCAATAATAATTACGGTTCATTAATGACTCATTTATGATTCACCGATAACTCATTCAGACGGAATTCACTGTTGGAGAACTATTGAAAAGACCAAAATACCCCTAATAACAAGCATTAAGAGTGATTACAAATGGTACCCGCTACGAGTGTCATTCGGTTATTTTTCGGTTAACGGTTAATTCAGATCGGGTAATTTCGTTATTTTATTTATAGGATGTTAACATAACCGTATTTAATATTCGGGTGTTGGTTATACGTAGATTTGGGTAAGGTTCGGTTATAATGGCTATTGGGTATAGCAAATAACACTAACTTTGATTTATTTTATGCTTTTGATACTATATTTTTAATACCGAATAGAATGCATTACCACCACAAAAGAGACAAAGCTTAACAAAAGCAGTAAATAAACCAAGCTAAACAAACTAACGTATATCATTCTTTTTCAATCTTTTTTTATCGTAATAATTCTTGTTCTACAAAGTAAATAAAAACAAAGAACTGAATTCTAACTTTTATTCCACAGATTAAACAAAGCTAAATAAAGCAATTTTTTTGCAAAATTGGAGATTTTGCATTTAGATTATATTCGGGTTCCTTGGTTGAGGTGATGGCCATGCCGAAGCTTTGACCTTGGTTCCTTTTGTTGCCGTTCAAAAAAAATTATTATTGAGTTATTTATCTAGACATATATGAGACTTTACAACTTTTAGAAAGACATTGATGTAATTTAAAGGTTTGAAAAGATTTATATGTTATTAACAAAGTTTGTAAGAATATAAATTAAATGCGACGACCATAAATTACGATAGGTGAATTGTGACCGTAAAATCTAATAGATCAACATCTAATTGTTATGATAAATTAAAATTAAGTTAAATTGATTTTCCTTGCTTAATTATCCAGGTCACATTTGTTGATATTCTTTCATACGATATTGTTAGAATGCAACACAACATAGGAATTTAAGGAATGAAATTATGTTAAACGATTAAAGAATAAAATATTATTTTATTTCCTTGCATTTTATGAGATTTCTATGAAACGAACGGCACCGAGTGTTTTTTAGAATCAAAATGATAGCCAAGAAATGTTGACGGTATTCCAACATATATAAGAGCATCAGGAGTACATTAAGCATACCATCGGTATGCTGATATGGAGGGTTGGTACCGCATGCAACACCACCCCTACAAGGGCGGAACCGAGAAAATGAATGTTGGTGCAGCATTTGAATGCCGATGGTGCCGAGAGAGAGAAGCGAAGGGCAACGGTCTTTTGACCGTTTGAAATTAATAAAAAACATTTTTTTTACTTTATATATATATATATATATATATATATATATATATATATATATATATATATATATATATAAATCATTTCAATTTCAAAACTCATCAAACTCTCTTCTTGTTTTATCTTCTTTTTCTCAAACACTCTCCTCAAGTTTTATAAAACTTTTGTTTTTTGAATTTCTATTGCAAATGGATTCATCTTCAAACCCTCCAATTTCATCTCTATAAAAAAACCGTCAACCAAACCAACTCCGTCTTTTAACGGAGGTTTAATTGCTCAAAGAGTTAACCAATTACTCAAGGATGTATGTGGCTTACAAAGTTCAATGGAAGAGTACAATTCGAAGCTTCTGGAGCATAAAGAACGGAAGTTGCGTTTAGAAGAAGGAAAAGAATTCCGAGATGCGTTACAATTCTTAAAACAATCCGATGAAGGTTTGGAAGACGAGGATCTCGAGATTGTTCAACGTGCAAAAGACGCGATTAGGGAAAAATATGGATTAAAAAAATAAATCGTTGATGTTCTTTTATTTATTTAGTCGTAATTTTTATTTATGTATTTTTTTATTTGAATGAAAACAAGTTATTTATCTTATATAATTTAACTTTTAATTTCGTATAATAATAATAATAAATAAATAATTAAAATAAAATATAGTTAAATTAAAAATAAAAAAAGTTTGAAGCGTGCGAAGCGTGGATAGTACTGACATTAAATCATGCCTAAAGCATGGAAGGGATTTGCTGATGTGGAGCTGAAGCATCCCATGCTTCAAGCATGTATACCCCATGCTCTAATATCTACAAAAAGCAACATTAATTAATTAGTAACAATTATAATGGCATCTTTAACATAGTTTTGCTACTATTTTAATTGTGTATGAAACATTAACCCTCTCCTAATCTAAATAAAAGACCAATTTACAATAAATTTATTATACAATTCTAACTTTTCATTTAATAAATCAATGTTAATTGTGTAATTTTGACCATCTTGGTAGAAATTAAAATCTATTTTTCAAGCTTCGTTTAAGATGATTAATCCAAGGTCAGATGTGCAATACCAAATTTAGTCTATCTCAACTATTTTTTTCTATTCTTTGCTCTTAAATAATTAAGTGGTTATGGGTGTTGGCTATTGTTTTTTTATCCGGTTTTTGTTAATTGTTTTTTTATTCATGATCCGGTCTATACTTATAGTAAGTTGTGTATATTTTGTTTCGTACAGAATAATTTTGTATCTAAGTTGACAAGAAGAGAAACAATGAAACATTGTTGAGTGTTTCTCCGAGATACAATGCCAAAAATATTCGTGGTTGTGACTAAGAAGCCACAAATCCTAGATGTTGTGGCAGTTTTGGTTAAGTAGTCATTCCGACTTCCAACCATTGACATTTTTGTATCTTCAAGACGAGGGAGGGACGCCTCACTTTGTATATATATTAAGCAGGTGACAGTCATGAAATCACAACATATAAGTTATAAAATTGTTAATTAAACAGGAAAAGGAGGAGTTTGATGGGAAATTCGTTTGGTAAGGTTTTGGGTACTTCACTTCCTTTAAAACTAAAATCGGATTGAAATATCGGATGCCTTCCTTATGATTAACATTTATTTAACCATTTTTTATTTTCTTAAGGATGCATGTCATCTGCGTATTCACATTGTTTATATTATGTCTGGAAAAATAAAATAAAAAGGAAAAACAAAAACAAAAACGCCGGAAAACAACAGCCACGTTCACACACACAGAGTCTTACAGACACACCGCACTCATCATCTCGATTCCCAAAAACATTATTTATACTACCAAACCCTCTTTTTCCCTCTTCCACCTCTCTCTCCCCACTTGTCTTTTCCTTTCCTATGGCCGCCGGAATATCATCCTCCGGCTTCCTTTCCACCGCATTCCTCCTTCTCCTCCTATCCTCCGCCAACTCCCTCCGCTACCAAACCCTCATCCCTTACTCTCTTCCTCAACCAAACAAAAATGCCTTCTTGTTCGATTCCCAAACCCTAACCTCAACTAACTTCCACTACCAAAATCAAAACAACACAAATCTTCTCTCTCTAGATTTACACCATCTTGACACGCTCACCGCCCCTACAAATGCTTCCTCTGAGAGTCTCTTCAAACACCGTCTCCGCCGTGACTCCATCAGAGTCAAAATCATCACTTCCCTCGCCAAAGCCAAAGCCAACCCAAACGCCACCCGCACCAGCAAGGCGGATTTCAGTAGTTCAGTCATCTCCGGCCTTGCCCAGGGCTCCGGCGAGTACTTCACTCGCATCGGGATAGGAACCCCGCCCAGATACGCCTATATGGTTTTGGACACGGGGAGCGACGTCGTCTGGATCCAGTGCTCTCCTTGCCGCAGATGTTACACGCAATCCGATCCCATTTTTGACCCCTCCAAGTCCAAGACCTACGGCGGCGTCGCTTGCGGAACCCCTCTCTGTAACCGCCTCGATTCCCCCGGATGCAACCAGCGCAAGAAATGTATGTACCAGGTCTCCTACGGTGACGGTTCCTTCACCGTCGGCGAGTTCTCCACCGAAACCCTTACCTTCCGTAAAACCAAAGTCAATAACGTTGCTTTTGGCTGTGGCCACGATAACGAGGGCTTGTTCGTTGGTGCTGCCGGATTATTGGGCCTGGGTCGGGGAAAGCTATCATTCCCCAACCAAGCGGGTCGTCAGTTCGGATCCAAGTTTTCTTATTGCCTGGTTGACAGGTCCATGTCTGCTAAACCCTCGTCGCTAGTCTTTGGGAACGCCGCCGTGTCGCGGATGGCACGTTTCACTCCTTTAATTAAAAACCCGAAGCTGGACACGTTTTACTACGTGGGACTGACGGGAGTCTCCGTGGGCGGCGTTCGAGTTCCGGAGATCTCGAGCTCTCTCTTCCAGCTGGACAACTCAGGCAACGGCGGTGTGATAATCGACTCAGGGACGTCGGTGACCCGACTGACCCGGCCGGCATACGTGGCGCTTCGAAACGCCTTCCTGTCGGGAGCGTCTCACCTGAAGAGAGGGCCGAACTTTTCGCTATTCGACGCGTGTTTTGATCTGTCGGGGAAGACGGAGGTGAAGGTACCGACGGTGGTGATGCATTTCACAGGTGCGGACGTGTCGTTGCCGGCGTCGAATTACTTGATTCCGGTGGACAGCAAGGGGAATTTCTGTTTCGCGTTTGCGGGAACGACGAGTGGGTTATCGATCATCGGGAACATCCAGCAACAAGGATTCCGGGTGGTTTATGATTTGGCGGGTTCCCGGGTGGGCTTTGCTCCGAGAGGATGTGCTTAGCTAATTAATTAATTTGTTAGCCCTGAATTGATTAGTTGTTGGGGGTTTGTTTGTTCTTTTAATTTAAAAACTACTGCTACCCTTTTTATGATATGATGAATCATCATCACCTACTTTACTTAATTAATAATTAAGAAAGAAAAAGGTACGTACATGTATTTTTATTTCTTTCTGATATTGTTTGTGGGGATATTATGTGGTTAAACTATTATTGATAATTAATTAAATATGAGAATAGCTAGCTATACAGGTGTAGGCCGGAAACAAATCTACGATATATATGATAAGAAAATAATTATTATTTAATTATGCTCCTCCCTCCTGGTATATATATATAGTTAGACACTATGAGATATTTAGGCAAAGCATAAAAGGATGTTTGTTTGTCTAAGAATTTAAGAAAGTAAAATGTTTAATTTAATTAATTAATTAATACATGTTGTTAATAGAATATTCTTTTTCTTAGTTTATGAAATATATTCTTTGTTTCTCAACTTATGGTTGTATTTTTTTTTCTTGGAAAACAGAAGTAAATAGTTAGGCAGTTTAATAATAATAATTAAAAAGAAAAAGAAAAGGAAAGGGGAGAGAGAGATGGTCGGGGTGGGAACCGCAGCGCAATCATCGCAAATAATTCATATGATAAAAGAGAAAAGAGACGGGGGAAAGAAAGAAAGAAAGAAAGAAAGGTCAAAGCACATGAGGTCTGCACCGGGATATAATATTAATATTTCAAATCTATGCGTAATTAACATGTGGGGTTTAGAGTTTTTGTTGGTGAGTAATAGGATTACAAAATAATAACAATAATCTAACTTGTTAAAATATGGGTAGTGATATGTACTTAACAGAAATTGTTCATACATAACAATTTATACATGATCTACTTGTACCATGTGTTGTAATATGTTTGTACCTTTTGTATATGAACAATTTTTGTGTGTACAAATCATCTCCCTTAAAATATATGTGACATCACAGTTGAGGCTTGTTTTCTAAAAAGATAATGATTTCTATATAAATACCTTTTTATCGTTAAAAAAGTGTATATTTAGATAACAATATTTCTAAATAGTAAATATATGATTGAAGAAAAATAGTTAGTAGGTTTGAAGAAGGAAAAAATCACATGTATAATAAGAAATGTTCAATATAGTTCATACTAAATGCATAGTAAGGGATTAATCTTAGCCTTAGATTCGGTCTTATTAATGGTCCAGATTGAATTTTAAGAATTTGGGCGGAGTGACATTTTCGTAATTAACATGTAATGATTTTACAATAAGATGTGACTGTATATTGAATCACATGTGATTAAATATTAAAATTTAGGACTGTGTTTTTTTATAGAACACAACTCATAAAAATTAATATAACTTCAAGTCATTGTACCTTTTTGTTATGAATTAAATTAAATTTTATTTTGGGTATGTTCACAAAATTAAAGTTTTATTTTATTTTATTATATATATATATATTAGGAGGTTTAAATAAGAATCTTAAATTAAATGAGAATGAGAGATTAAATCATATCCATTTAATTCTTCCTTCTTCAATGTCATTGCCACACTCTATTCCTCACGCTCTCCATCCATGAATTCCCTTACAAAATGAACAGTGCGAGAACCAATCTTAGCCCTTGATTAATGTTTATCAATGGCTAAGATTTGTGACGGCTCATTATGCTTCATTAATAACTTATAAATTGCTCATTGATGACTCATTAATGATGCATTAATAAGGGTTATTTCGGAGAAATCAAGCCTCGTAATTTAATGACGGAACAGCCGGACGCAATTCACGGTAGAATAAATATATAAATTACCAAAATACCCATATTAATGAGTCATTAATAGCGTTAAAAATAGTTCTCGTACGAAAAGCAGTTCTCGTTTCGAAAAGCAGTTCTCGAAAAGGAATGGATATTTTGATATAAATATACAACTTAATTCTTATGCTTCATTTCGTTTTAATCGGTAACTTACATTTGACCTTTTATTTTCTGCATAATCCAAATTTTAATTATGATTACAAGATTTAATAGATTAACATCTTATTAAATGACTATAATTTGTTTTATCATTTAAATTTAAATAACCTTTTATCAAGAAAATTTCAAGAAATAGAAAAAATATTACGAAGAGAGAGAGAGAGAGAGAGAGAGAGAGAGAGAGAGAGAGAGAGAGAGAGAGAGGCGTAATAGGCAGAGCCCAAAGTCATGTGACCCAATAGGAAACGACCATGGTTCCTGTCTTCCTGACTTAGACCATCAGCATCCATCACATGCTTCACATACTTTTGGTCTGTCACATCAGCGTTACATCATTTCCCTATCATTTCCTCATCCCATCACACAAATTCATGTATCCATCACATGCTTTACATAGTTTTCTATTTTTATTTTTTATTTTTTTAATTAACATAATTTAATTTTTATAAATACTATTAAAAAATAAATTGCAAAACAATATAACATAAAATATTATGTTTTATAAATCAAACAAATATTTCAACTTACATTAAAAAAACATAACTGCATTAATTTAAATAAAAACTACTAGTTATTGTCGTCGTTCCATCTTGCAAGCCGATTAATGTGTTCGATTAGATCCGATTGAAAGTTTTTATGCATTTTCGCACTTAGCCTCAAATTAATGTTCGCTAATCTCTATGCCGTCTTCCTCGTATGGTTGACTAACGTTTTCGTCGAATGGATAAATCACGTGACCTTCGTCTTCCAATATCATATTGTGTAATATAATACAAGCGTGCATACTTTAAGTATTTCTATCCGGGAGCCACAATCTCGTCGGGTGTTGTATCACGTGCCACCGTTGATTAAACACACCAAAATCCTGTTCAACATCTTTCCTTGCCCCTTCTTGCGCGGTAGAAAACCTTACTCGTCTTTGATGAAGATGTGCTTTAAAGGTTTTGACAAAAGTAGCACATTCGGTGTACATCCCATCTGCAAGATAGTAACCATGTTTGTATTATACTCCGTTTACTTGAAACGGGCACTGCGTTGCTCGCCCGTTGTATACATCGTTGGATAACGGCGATTGGTTTAGCACATTTATGTCATTGTTGGACCTGCCCATCCCGAAAAATGCATGCCAAATCCAAAAATCTTGTGATGCAACCGACTCTAGGAGAAGAGTCGGTTAATTATTATTATCACCTCTCATGTACTGCCCTCGCCATGAGTTTGGGCAGTTTGTCCCACTCCCAATGCATACAATCTATGCTTCCTAACATGCTGGAAAACGCGTGCCTACTCTCATGTGCGGTGTACAAAGCTGAATATCATGGTAAGAAGGTTTACGTAAGTATCGCTTACCATAAAGAGTGATGATAGCTTTGCAGAAGTTTTGTAGGCATAGCCGTGCGGTTGAATCCGCCATCTTCAAGTACTCGTCAAAATCCGTCAGTGGACATCCCATACGCCATTTGCCGAATTGCCGATGTACATTTTTGCAAGGGAGATAAATGTTTTCTTCCTCTAGCATCGTAACCCTGCTAAAAAAGTTATGCCATCCCCCAAGATCTGTGACGATCAGTGTGAATAGTCGTTTGTTCATGAGGAAATGTCGCCTAAACATGTCGTCGTAGTAGTTGCAGTTGTCCGCAAAATTATCTGCAACAAGTTGGTCATGTGCAGCTTCATGGTCTCTAACTTGATCTGGTCCTCACTGTCTCGTTGGTTGACTCGAGCTAACTTCATCATACTCACACAGCGCATCGATAACCGCCGTGGGTAATCCAACAAACAAATTGGTTCTCGTTCGACGATAATCGGTGAGAAAAGTTGTCTCCCTTGGATCGAATGCCACATCCGAGTCATAATAATCTGACGAATTAAACGACGAATTAGAATTAGATGACATATTTTGATGTATATAAATATTTGATATATAATGATATGAAGTTTGAGAGAAGAAGAAAATAGGTGTGAAAAAAATGATAGATAATGGGTTGTATATATAGGATGAAGAAAAGGAAAAAAAATAAAATAAAAACATTTAATAAATTTACAGTTGGAGTGTTTAAAAAAAAAAGGAAAATTACCTCTCACCCTCGCGATGGTGGTCACATTCGTGATCGTGAGGGAGCCATCACCATTTGGGGCGATGGTGTTTCGTGACTGTGAGCACCCCCTCATGAATGGCCTACGCGATAGATGCAGATGGTCTTAGTTAATGCCACATGTGACACTAACACCATTACCATTTCTATTAATAATATTTTTTTGCACGGCGTTATTGATATTAATATTGTCTTCCGCATATACGTTTTAATTTTTTCCTATAAATTATAATGTTTATTTTACTAAACCTTTAGTTTTTAGGGGATGAGCATATTTATTTATGTAAATCAATAGCATTTTCTTGTCAAACATAACATATGTCTATTCTAATTCAATGATATTGTTTGTGAAAATTTTAATTTAATTGAAAAACTTTCTTAGTTCTTACAAAAAAGGGAACTATAAGAAAACTAACCAAGAGAAGAAAAAAGTTAAAAAAAACATTTATCAGAGAAAGAAAAAGTTTTGCAAAATAAATACGCAAGGAAAAAGCATTATATATATAGTTAGGATCAAAAGAGAACATCTTATAAGAGAGAATAAAGAGAACAATTTACAATCCTTGATTAATTAAATCAAATGGGTAAGAGTTGTCCATGTTTTAGATCGAGGTTTATGAGTTTAGGGATATAACAAGAATAAAAAATTCTTCTGCCCCGCGTTCTTTTCCTCTGTTCCGCTTTCTAATGTGTGCCGTCTGGTTTCCATTATCTCTCACTGACGGAGAAATCACCAGCGACTCAGCGAGCCCAGATGCGGCGGCGGTTATTGTTAGCATTGTTTAAAAAGAAAGCTGCAACCACAAAGAAAAGGAAGAATGCAGCAGATGAGGAAGAATGTCAAAAAAATGTAAGAACCAAGAGATCTACTGCTTGGAGAGAGTTCACAATTGTAGATAACAATGGAGTAAAGAAAGCACAGTGCAATCATTGTGGTTCATTGTTAGCATACAACAAAACTGCAACCACTACAAGTTTAATTTGACATCTCAATGTGCATTGTTTAATACTAGTCATCCTGACCTTGCACCAGCTGTAGTTGATGGGAAATACGATGCCATGAGGATGCGTGAATCTATTGCCCACTGGATATTGATGCACGAGCATAGCTTCTCTATAGTAGAGGAGGAAGGGTTTAACTTTATGATGAAGATAGGAATTCCACAATGGAATAGGATATGTCGAGTAACCGTAAAAAATGATTGCATCAAGGTGTATGAGAATCGAAAAGAAAAACTAAAGGAGCTGCTTAAAGATGTTCAATCGATTAGCTTGACAACTGATATGTGGAAATCAAAAAATCAAAAGATTGGTTATATGGTCATCACATGTCATTTTGTGGACAAGAATTGGAAATTGAACAAGCGGGTACTAAATTTTGTACACGTTCCCCCTCCACATCGTGGAATTGACATTTCTGATGCTTTATACAAGTGTTTGAAGGAGTGGGGAATTGAAAATAAAATTTACAACATTTCAGTGGATAGTGCTTCTTCTAATGATAGTGCCATAAAAAATTTAAAAGACACTTTTTTAGTGAATAGGAAGTTGTTATGTGATGGAAGATTATTTCATGTAAGATGTTGTGCGCATATACTTAATCTCATCGTCCAAGATGGCTTAAGTGAAATCAAGTACGTGATTGAAGATGTGAAGGAAAGTGTGTCTTACATCAATTGTGGTGATCGAAGCAAGGTTGAAGGCATTTAGTGAGAGTGCACAACAAATGCAACTACCTCACAAGAAACTTATTCTCGATTGCAAGACACGTTGGAATTCAACGTATGAGATGCTTGTTACTGCTTCAAAGTTCAAAGACGTTTTCCCGAAATACAAAGATAGAGAAATCTATTATCATTCTTGTCCTTCGAAAGAGGATTGGGTAAAAGTAGATCGACTTTGTGAGGTATTAGAGGTATTCAACAATGTTACAAATGTTATATCCGGAAGTGACTATCCTACAGCTAATTTATTTCTTTGTGAGATTTACAAGGTAAAACAAATTCTTGATAGCAAGGCAAATGATGAGGATGTTTTCATTCGGGACATGATTAAGAAGATGAAGGAAAATTTTGACAAGTATTGGGGAGAATGCAACATACTAATGGCTATCGCAGCCATTTTGGATCCGAGGTTGAAGAAGAGGTCGATTGAGTTTTGCTTTTCTAAAATATATGATGTTGAAGATGCAAAAGCTCATATTAAAGAGGTGGAAGATACATTATCTACATTATTCGAAGAGTATGTGACAATGTTTAATAAATCTATCTCAGAATCAGGTGGTGAAAATGGTTCTTTTTTGCACAAATCTTCAAAGGCGAAATCAGTTGTTTCTTCCGGTTCTGGCTTTCAAGAAGTTCAGAATTATGTGAAACAAGTGGAAACATTTCAACCATAAAAGACAGATCTTGAGTTATATTTAGAGGATGGGTGTCATGTATGTCCAGATGATACAAACAATCTATTTGACATATTGGATTGGTGGAAGGGCAATCAAAGTAAGTATCGAGTTCTATCAAAGTTAGCATGTGATATTTTAGCAATTCCCATTACTACAGTAGCATCTGAAGCTACATTTAGTGCTGGAAGTAGTCATTGACGCTTACCGTGCAAGCTTAAAAGTTGAGACTGTACAAGTGTTACTATGTGGAGGGGATTGGGTTAGAAACATTCATGGTGTAAAGAAGAAAGACAAGGTAAGCTTTTAAATTTACAAATTTTTTAATTTACATTTATTTACTAAATTTTCAAAGTAGTATCTGTTGCAATTTTTGTAGAGAACAAAAAATCCAACTATAATTGATCACACATGCTCTTGATGGTGTTATCCCTTATGAGGTGTGTTAGTTACGTTTTTGTATTCTCCCTCTAATGCTTAATGGAATTTATCATAGCCTGTACTTGATATATAAGTTATAAATAAGTAGACTACACATTATTATAATTAGTATTAGGAATGTATATGATTATCATATTGGATATGTAAAAATGCAATTCCAATATATGTCCATTTATTTAACTCGTGAGTTAGTAATTATATTCTTATACAATATATTTTGTTTCAGGTTTTTTCAAACAAGCATACTGAAGGAAGGCATCGTGGATAATATTTTGCTTTGTTATTTAAGATTCTCTTTTACTCTACGTATCATGTTTTATCGTATCTAAGGATGTTAATGTTCAAGAACTTGCAAAAGATATTTTGGTTCAATTTTGTTATTGTTTTAGTTGGATTTTTATCTATATTGTGATTAATTTGGATTTGAATATTGAATTTTGTTTATATAAATTCGAGCTTTTCGAGCCGAGCTCGAGTTATAATGTATCTTTTTCGAGCCGAGCTCGAGCATGAAGTATAAAAGCTCGTCGAGCTATCGAGTCGAACTCGAGCTTAACAAAAAATTTCGAGTCGAGCTCGAGCTCGGCTCGACTCGTTTACACCCCTACCAACGAGCCCAGATGCGGCGGCGGTTATAATTAATTAGGGCTTCTTGCTTGTTTGGTTTTATATTGTTGATACTCTGCTACACACTATGTCTTCTTCACAGAATGGGTGCTCTTCCCTTCATTAGATTACAGATATACTAGTGAAAACAAGATTAAATCTCAACACCATCGATTTCTTCTCTATCTAAAATCCCAGACGTCATCTACATCCCTAAAATCAGGCACCCACCAATTATATCCACCTTCATACCTCAACCTCATCTTTCAGTCACCGAGATCACAGAAAAAATCATAGGGTTGCCACTTGCCAGAGTTTTAAAACAGCTTCAACACCTGGTAAGATGAACGAAAGGGCCTTCGTGGAAGCAAATTTGCACTGTTTCCTTTCGGCACCCCACTACTTCCCGATATCAACCTACGTCGGATTTCATCTTATGTTAGTGTTCATTTCCATTTTTCTTTCACTAATTACTTTGTTACTTCAAATCGTCTAACAGATCACAAAAGCAGAACTTTAAATCCATCAACTCTTTCAACCCAAGTTTCGTCGCCGGCAGATGTTCTATATTCTCAAGTTTTCTTTGTTTTTTTAATAAAACGGGGTGTTGTGTCATTAGGCCGATTCATCTTACTTCTTTTTTTATTTACATCGTGTAGATGATTTGATGCATCAAATGCATACAAACTTTTTCTAAAAAAAAGTGTATGCATTGATGCATCAAATCATATACACAATATACACAATGTAAAAATATTTGTATGCATTTGGTAGATTAGTAGATGTGGTATAATAAGGGCACACTTCTCTAGAAGATCTTTTGTACAAATATTACTTGTACAAAATTCAAATGTATATAATTTTTCATTGTATTAATCGCTATGTAACTTATGTATCAGTTATGAAAATTGTATGCATTAGCTTTGAGTTCCTTGGTTTATATGCATTAGTTTCAATGCGTTTAACATTGATTTAATACTTTTGGAGCACATAGTTACATGCAGAAACATTTGATGTATCTATTTTCATGCTGATATACATCTAATACATGTCAATGTTAGTTTATATGATGCATCCAATTACTTGTCAATTTGTGGGTATCGGGATGTATTCCTTTTACTTCTACCGTTCTTTCTTCCACTTCTACTCCTTTTTTTTATTCCATTATTTTTACATTTACTGTTTGTCTATATGGTTGAGATGTATCAATGCATACAAATATTTTCTTAGAAAAATAGGCAAAAACTGGTTTCTAATCAATGAGAATAAAATTCTGAAATTCAATTGAACTGTTTTATTATTCAAAAATAATTTGATTTTAAAGATTTAAGATGTAAACTTGACTTTAGTCTGAGATACAGATGGTGAACAAGAACGTATGGAAGAAAATGCAAAATTTCATTTTTATCCATGTTCTCTCTATAGTGTATATAAAAGGGATATATTAAAAAGAAAAAAAACTACAAAAAGTTAAGAGGAATCTCAGCCATTCAAAATTTTGAATGTGTTTCTACAAAATGGCTTTTTTCTCTTAATTATAAAAAGATAGTTAAGAGTATAATTGACCATTAAAGTTTCAAAATTTCAGTTCTTTATATGTAGGCACTGTTTTTAAATATTATTTACATTCTCCGAAATTTCTGATTTGCTTTAAAACTACTCTCGAGGACTATATTGATGCACATCGTTCTCCAAAATTATTTTGATGCGTATTGTACACAATATGATGCTTAACACACACATGCTTCCCTAGATTTACAAAAGATGTACAATCAACAAAAAATACATCATATATCGATGCACAATCCATCAAACCCAACACTGATTGGACAAATTGAATAGTGAATTAAGAACATATCGATGCACAATCCTGAAAATTACACTATCAAACAAATTGAACAATGATTTACAAGCATACTGAAGGTTGAATGTTGAATAAAAACTGATGAATCAGTAATAACAAATTTAACAGATATAAAAAGTGATACATAAAAGCTTACATTTGAAACAATCAACGATTGTGCATTGCAAACGTTACAGGCAACAAGCGGCCAACGGTGAACGACAATAGGCAGTCGGCAGGGATGAGGGCAACAAGGGGAAACGACGATCAACCCAATCTGATATTTTGAGAATGGTCTTCACAAGTAAAGGCACGGTAAGCGTGTGAGACGCAAACGCCACGCATCCTTCCGGCATAGAAGCTCCGCTGTCACCGGATCTCTTTTGGCGTCACATTTTTCAAAATCCGCCAGCCTGTAGATAGCGCCGCTACCGCTCCAGCCTCCACCGCCTTGTGACGGTGTTGCTTCACCGCACATAAAGCAAACATACGCTTTGATTCCAACTTCATCGCACACGGATAAGTGAACGTATAATTCAGAATCCTGACGATCCGGTCAAAAACCTCGTCGTGACTACTAATCTCCGCCCTATTTTAGATTCGGTTTTAGAGGGGGAGGTTGAGAGCTGATACATGAGAGATATGAAGAAGATATTTTAGGGGAGATGGAGGTTATTATTATTTTCTTTTTTACTTTTATTTTGTTTTTTAAAAATGTCAAATACCAAAACCACATTTTGTTAGTTATGTCACATGTCAACCATACTTCTTCTTACTTTTTTTACATTAACATTTTTTTATTTAAATCCAGTTCTATATATATAATATAATTTGGAATCCCTTAATCATTTTGTACACTTAAGACTAATAAAAGTCCAAAAAGTTAAAAAGTGAATAAATGCCAAAGAAATTTGAAATAAAAACGAAGTTGATAATGTAAAAGATAACAATGTTTAATAAACACATTAAAGCAGGCCCAACGAGAGAGCCTTACAAATTGAAAGGTCTGGTTGTAGACCAACAACCCAAATGGCTTCGCAGGCCTGGCCCCATAAGAACTAAGGTCCAAACAATACTCAGTTAATTAATTAAGGAAAATGCTAACCAAAAGGCTGTGGATAAAAAATTAAAAATAATAAAAATGGTATTCATTTTTAAAAATAGTAATCGGATGTCATATATGAAAATTTTGAATACTAATTAAAAGATAATTTAAGTGGATTTTTATATAAACATTGAAGGTTGATTATAAAACATGAGTCATTATTGTTATTTTTAAAAACTAGAAACATGAATTAACTTTTTTTTTATTGTGTATTCTTCTTCAGATGTTTTTATTTATTTAATTTTTCATTCATAAATTATAAATAAAAGAAAAAGAATTACGGCGGAAACGAAACGAGGGTTTATGTTTATCTGTCTGAGATTTCTAGTCTTCTCTTGTCATCTCTTCGTCCGTCTGTCTGTTGGGAGTTTCAGATTGATGCAGCTACATATCTATGGAGATTCTAAAGCCATTATATATCATCCACCCAAAACCCTCAATTCTTCTCCTCCTCCTTCTCACTCGTATCTCCCACCACCCGCAAATTCTTTAAAAACACAACCACCTCACCAACTCCAACTCCCTTCTTCATATTACCACTTCGCAGCTACACTCATTTTATTCGAGTTTCAGCTCAATTTGACAGACGCAGACCATCCAAGCGCACCAGGATTAACCATCTGAGGAAAAAGCTCATTCAACGACAACAACAGTTAAGTCCTGCTCCTCCGCTTCCTAATATTCAACATATCAACGACTCCCAGTCAAATTTGTTTGATAATCGTATTCTACCTCACACCAGGGATGCTACTTCTTCTTCTTCTTCTTCTTCTTCACTCCTGTGGAATCAACTGGAGGCTTGGGCTAATCAACACAAGGTACGTGTTTATCAAGATGAAATCTTAACAACAAATAGCCGCACCTTTGAACCACCCCAGACCCCGCTACACAATGTAAACATAATTTCTCAACCCAATTTGTTGCCTAAACCAATTACTTCTTTTGTAAACTCTTGTCGCCACTCTGGTTTTCTTACTGCTTCTTTTCCCAAACTCTCTAAAGTTGGGATATCAGTATTTTGTCTTCTTCTTGTGTTTATGGCTTTAAACAGTTTTTTTCCTAAAGAAAATGGAGATGATAAGCAAGACTATTCCAGTTTAGACAAGGAGATGTTGAGAAGAAAACTTAAAGCTAGGATGGCAAAAGATAAATCCATCAAGGCTAGCAGCAGCGTGGAAGTTATTCAAGACAAGCCACAAGTAGTTTTTGAAGAAAAAAAGGCCCTCACTAGATAAGGAAGAGCTTATGAATAGCATTGTGAAGGAGGTAAAGGCATTGGATGATGATACTTGTTTGGATTTTGATGATAAGATCCAAGAAATTAGAGCTATGGCAAGGCATGTACGGGAAAAAGATGGGAAAACAAGTAACGATGTAGATGATCGTGATAAGGAAGTGAAACCCAAGAATTTTGATTTTCCACAAGATGATGACAGTAGAGCTTTCAGGTGAATTCACTAGTCAGTTGAAGGGAGGCATAGAGGTATTACATTCGGATATTGCAAATATCGATCAAAGTGTTGAGGAAGACAATAGATCAAACTTACTAGATACAGAAAGACTAGTTTCAGTCGGATCAAAATTAAACATCATTACTTCTGTTAAGGAAGCAAGAGAATATCTTCACGGGAAAGGGAGAAAATTTGACAAGAAAGAGAAAAGACAAGTTCTGGAAGTCAACAACTCACATGAAGTTCCAGAGAGGGCTAATAATGATGTTGCTTATATGTTGTTTGATGTGCTGGTAATAGTTCAAACAAGTCTCAGAATGATACCAATCTAGAAGATAATGGAAATGATTTGAGGATGAACACCAACTCTAAAGATCCAAGTGTTAAAGCTAGTGATGCCAAGGTGAAGGAGGATTTAGGAAGAGCGAATCGTGAGAATAATTTTCATGAATTTGAGCCACTGGTTGAGAAGATTAGAGGTGGATTTAGAAACAATTACATGGTAGCTAGAGAGAAAGTGAAAGAAGGTGTAAATTTAGTGTCAGAGCTGAAGTTGCTTGAAAGTGATGAAAATGAAAGCGAATTTGAATGGATGAAAGATGAGAAGCTTAGAGAAATTGTGTTCCAGGTACGAGAAAATGAGCTTATGGGCCGAGATCCTTTTTATCTTATGGACACTCAAGATAAGGCCTTGTTTTTTCAAGGTCTCGAGCAGAAAGTTGAGAGAGAAAATGAGAAACTACGTGATCTTCATGCGAATATTGAAAACCTTGATTACGGGGCAGGTAGGCTTTATATAATAATATATTAGATGATAGACAAAGAGACCTTCTATATCTAATTAAATACGCTTTGCTTTGTGTCTGATACGATAAATACTGTGAGTATGGTACTTACTTTATTTTTTCTTTTTTTTTTTAGATGGGATTAGCTTGTATGATCCTCCAGAAAATATCATATCCTGATGGAAGGGGCCCCCACCCCCAGCAGCTACAGCAATCCTTGATGACTATTTAGATCAAAGGAAAGCACTTTTTACTGAAACCTTCGGGAATTTGAATCCACAAAACTCGCTTCAAAGTAGCAATGAAAAAGTTGAAAGTAAGAACTTGGAACGTTCAAAAACCGTGATAGAAGGGAGTGATGGGTCTATAAAACCTGGAAAGAAATCTGGGAAAGAGTTTTGGCAGCATACAAAGAAATGGTCTCGTGGGTTTATAGATTCTTATAATGCTGAGAATGATCCAGAAATCAAAGCTGCTATGAAGGATATCGGGAAAGACTTGGACAAATGGATCACCGAGAAAGAAATACAAGATTCTGCTGCTGCTGCTGATAGAGTAATGGATAAAGTTCCTGATAAAGGAAAAAAATTCATTGCAGAAAAAATCAATAAGCTAAAGAGGGAAATGGAGATGTTTGGACCACAAGCTGTTGTGAGCAAGTACAGCGAGTATGGTGATGAGGAGGAAATAGATTATTATTGGTGGCTCGATCTCCCATTTCTACTGGAAAATAAACTATGATGCTTCATTCCTTTTAGTAACAAACACCAATAATGCTCCCTCCATTGACCACCGCTATTATTGTAACACCCCGCAGTTCAAAGCCATGAGCTAGCCCAATAACTTCGAAATCAACTAAAAACCATGGTGGAAGTTATTAGTAGCCCACCATAACTTTGAACTTATAAGGTGCTTCAAACTTCTTTCATCTTTCTATGTGGGACAATGAGTTGTTACAATTATAATCAGTTTTTACGTTTACTTCTACGTACGTTTGTGGTCTGTTACAGATATATAAATTTTCAAGCTCGAAACTGATAGATTCCATTAGAAAAATATCAATACCAATGTTCTTTCTTATATATGTTATCTTTATAATATGATTTGATGCAAACACAAATCCTGCTTGAGAAGCCAAAGAATCATTTATGTTTCTTATATATGTTATCTTTCTAATATGATTAGATTCTACTGACATCTTTGACCTCAAAGGTAAAAATATTGATGGAGGGAGCAAAAACATAGTGTGTGATAAAGGGGGAATTGAAAGAGGGGGAATTGGACAATGACATCTTTGCATGTGAGGAATACATGGGTGGACAATGACATTGAAAGAGGGGGAATTGGACGGTTCAGATTGGTTTTCGCGGTTCTCACACTAAGAATGGTTCTTGCATGAACTTATATATATATATATATTATTAGACATTTAGTGTGTGATTTTATATATTAATATATTAGAGGGATTAGAGTGTAATTATGTGTTCTATATATTTACATATTGTAATCGTGACTATCATAATACAAGAATACAATTATGATATCTGATTATTAAGTTTAACTTGGTATCAGAGCCAACCTGCGGCTAGGTTTTTTTGTCGTTGCCGATTCCTGCCCTACAATCGACCAGCCCTACAGGTGCTTGCTATTGTCAATCGATTAGTGTAACACCCCAATTACGTGGGTATTATTTTCGAGCCTTTGGTACAAGTGAATATAGAGAAAACTAAAACTTTTTATTGATTATAACTTTAATACAGAGCTTTATTACATCAGATGAAATGCGTAAGATAATATTACAAAAGTTCTAATTTAATAAAAAATAAGCCTTCGATGGTCCCTTACTCCTAGTTTCTTGAGATACATACATGAATGATGAATACATATTCATGATAAATATTTTTCACAATTACTTAGCCAAATTAAAGGCTAAGTACAATTTTTCTTGTAAACAACTTTCAAGTATAAAACATTTCTTTGAGATCTCATGGTTACATGTTAAGTATGTCAAACTTCTCATAGGTTCTTTAACCTCGGGTCCACACAAGGGCTGCCCAATAAGGTCCGTTTGCAAGACGTACCTTCTTTATATATCACGTACGTTGGATATCTTAATGGCCATACTTAATATGTACAAAAACTTGTATGTAATATATGTAAATATGCATGATAACATTATGTTATAAAACATATACTTTGCCACATAACCTACTTAATCATAGTATAACTTTTATGCAAAGAAAACATAGTAATATGTCATAATAAAACTTGATTCATGCATAAAACATTTATATAGCACATATATATCTCAATGAAGCACATAATATACTCACTTTGCTTAGTGACTTGCTAATCTTCTTGACTCCTTGAGTTACTACTAATTCTTCCTTTTGAGATGTTATGAAATTTTAGGATGAAGAAAATGATATGCCATTGGCCTCTATTTATAGTGAAAGTGTATTGCTTTAGGGTGCTTGTTCTTTAAGCTTTTGAACTTGTGACTTTATAAGAATAAGACACATATGTACTTGCTTCACCACCTCATGCTCATAGTCTTGAATTGTCATTCTTCTAGCTTTGCCTTATCATCCTTAGTTGGCCAACACTTGAATCTACTTGTACAACCCACATCTAGTCTTGATTTGTCATGTTTGTAGCTTTGATTTATCATGGAAAGTAGTCTTGCTTTGTTAATAAGAATGTGTGGTCCATGTTGTATATTTGTAAGGAGCTTTGTATGCTACTTGTGAGCTTACTTACATATTTTACATTTCATACCTAAAGGTTTTATCTATCTTTCTTTAGTCCTTATAGTTTGTATATTAAGTATTTTTTTAGTAAATATGGATACTTACCCAAATGTTTTCTTTAAATACATAATGATTATATATATACACACACACACACATATATATATATATATATATATATATATATGTATGTATGTATATATAAATATATATAACTTATATATATAATTGAGTTCAAGTAAAAAAAGTTTTAGGATACTAAATGTAAGGAGAAACCAGAACTTGACACGTGGCATAACCATTAAAAACCAACTAAAGGGTAAATAAGGAATTTTGTGAAAAAATAAAAAATTTCTCTCTACTTATACTCACTCCTACGTCTGCTTATATTATGCCGCCCCCTCCCTCAAGAACCCTAATCCCGTCGCCTACCATTTCCGCCGCTTATCACGACTGTGACCATCTACGCCGATGATTCTCTCTCCCCTAAATCTCTCACCCAGTTCCGCCGCTCATCACGACTATTCGCCTCATATCCACTGGTCTGCGTCGGAACCGTCGCCGCCGTTAGTCTGCGTGGAAACTGTCGCCACCGCTTGCAATACCGTCGCTGCCGCCGTTAGTCTCCGCTTGTGCATCACTTCTAGATCTACCCCTATTTGATTTTGGTAGTGCATCACACCGCCGCAACCTCTGATTTTTGGTTGTTGAAGGTCTGATTCTCCCGTCAACCACCGGCGCCGGGGAAAAAAATCAACACCTGTTGTCGCCAGGAAATGAGAAGAACACCTGTTGTCAGATTCTTCATCTTCATGCCGATGAGACGCCGAGTACCTACACCAATGGCTTCTACTTCTTGTAAATATTGCATTTGCGTATTTCTTTTTCCAGTATTTTTTTGTTTATAGATCATAAATTTTGTTACAGATTGTTCATCAAAAATATCTTTTGAGTATTTATATCTGAAATTCTTTTTCTTATCTTCTATATGTGTTAATAATACTCGTGTTTTATTCATTTGGTGAATTTATCATAAATCTATCATCTAGATGCATTGTGACGGTTATTACATGGTTTTTGAATGACGTGCATCGCCGACCACCACAGCCCGTGCACCTCTCTTTCTTGTAAATGGTCAAGGTGCATCGCCGACCATCACCGCCGGTGCACCGCCACCGCCGCTGCCGTTTGATGTCTTATGCATCAGGTTACCATGTATTTTTCTTATCCCGTGCATCAAATGGTTGTACCTTGTGTATTGAATGTAGTCTGTGAATCAATGTATTTCTGTGCATCAGATGTTTGCACTTTCTGCGAAATGGTTGTACCTTTGCATCAGAGAGTTGGCCGACAGAAAAATAAAAAGAAAAAGAAAAACTTTAAAACTTTAGTGGACGATTATACCCTTAACAGTTTTTTTTTTATGTTTAAAAGAAAAAGAAAAATGCCTATTTTCTAGGATCAGATTTAAATTTTTGGATGGCTGAGATTTCACCTTACATTAAGTACCATAACTTTCTTTTTACCGGATCCCTACCCTATATATATATATATATATATATATATATATATATATATATATATATATATATATATATATATATATAACTGAAAGTAGGGCTGTTACAATTAGCCTACAAGCGCTAGTCTTCTAAGTGATTACAAATTTACAGTTGCAATCATGGCAATTACAGCCTTTACATCAACCGAGAAAACCCTGCATTGTCACCATAAGTTTGGTTTTACCTTATCTCCTAACAATCATGGTTACTAGAAGGCTATGGTTCAACCCTTTCTTGTTACCAATAATCTGTTTGGATATATAGATTGCTCAATTCCTTGCCCTTCGATCACATAATCTGTCTCATCAGAGAAAGACAAGGCACAGACTCTGCCTCACAAGATTACCGGGCATGGATTTCCAATGACGCTCACGTACGAATGTTACTTATTCCTACCATCTCCGATACATCTTTTCAATATGTTCAAGGGAACACCTCATGTGATCTTTGGCTCTCTCTTGAGCGTGCTTATGCTCCTCATACGTCCTCGAGGGAATATACTCTGAAAACCCAGCTCCTAAAGTTAGAGATTAAAGATGATGAAACTTCCTCTGCATATTTGACGAGGGCTCAAGATTATTCTAATGCTCTTGCTAATATTGGTGAACCTGTTAAAGAAAAAGACTTGGTGATGTTGGTTATATTCAGTCTCCGAGAAGAGTACAATGGCCTGAAATCCACCCTCCTTGGCTGCCAATTTCCGATTGCTTTTGCTGAACTTCATGGTCTGTTATCAAACCATGACTACATGTAACATGAATAAGAAATCAACTCTTGAAATCCCACCAGCCAAAGCATTTACTGCTGTTGTTAACACCCGTACTTCCACGGGATCTGGATCAACCTCGTCTTCTTCTCAACCGGATCCATTACAGGCTGTCCAGCAACTTCTGTCACAACTTGGACTTTCGGTTCAGCCCGCTACCCAACAACCTACTCAAGCCTTCTATACCAACAGATCAGGAAACAATCGTAGCTGTAGACGTGGCCGTTAACCAATAGAAATCAAGGAGGTACCCGAAATCAGTTTAGTTAGGCTTCTAATCAAAATGTTGTTTTTGGTACTTGCAACAGGTATAGGATTGGTCATATCCCGTCTCAATGTCCTAATCGTGATCCTGCTACCATCATATCGCGACGATCACCTTCAACAAACTTAACCCGGCCTATTATGGTGAGGACAATCTTCATGTTGGTAATGGTAAGGGTTTACCCATTTTACACGTTGGTTCCTCTCGTCCTTATTCTCCAACCAAAACCTTTTCTCTTAATGACATACTCCATGTACCTCAAATAAAACAAAACTTGATTTCTGTTCAAAAATTCTGTCTTAATAACCATGTATACTTTGAACTTCACTCAACTTTCTTTGCTGTGAAGGACACGTCTACACACACTATCCTCCTCACGGGTCCAATAGTGGCGGTCTATACTTATTTCAGCTGCCTTACTCAGTCTGTTTCAAACAAAGTTGCTTTCCCCACAGCTCGTGCCTCCACCACATGGCATCAACGACGTGGATATCCCCATCCACAACTTTTGAAATCTATGTTATCTAGATATAGTTTACCTTTGACCAATAATTTTCCGAGTAATTTTTGTGATTCATGTTCAGTTGGAAAATCTTCTAAATTGCATATGTTACCTTCTACTTATAAAAGTTCTCATATTCTGGATTTACTTTCTGTGATGTATGGGGCCGTGCACCTGCTACCTCCTTTGATGGTCATAATTATTTTCTAAATTGCATTTGTTATCGCTTTATGTGGATTTTTCCTCTAAAGTTAAAATCTGATGTCTTTACAACTCTTAAGCGATTTCTGGCAATGGTTGAACGGCAATCAATCACCGCCTTTCTTGCCCTCATACTAGCGAACAAAATGGTCTTGTTGAATGTCGACATCGACATGTAGTTGAAACTGGTCTTACTTTACTTGCTCAATCTCATGTTCCACAACATTTCTAGCACTTCACCTTTGACACATCAGTCTACCTTATTAATGGGATGCCCTCTAGGACAAACTCAAACACCTCGGCTTTTGAACATGTCTTTCATCGTCAACCCGATTTTTCTTTTCTTCGTGTCTTTGGTTGTCGATGCTATCCTCATCTTCGTGTCCAGGGCGCAGCCTCTCTCGATAGCAAAATGCTATGAGCTAACTCACAGAGAATCTCTCTATTTTCTGTCTGACTAACCAAATGGACTCCCCTACCTTATTTATAGTTTTATATCTCTAACTAACTACTAATTGATATTACAATAATAACCCTTCTAGAACTAACTATCCGTTTCCTATCAACATTCATCATCATAAATACAACTACGTTACCACGCAGTCAAAACGTCTTAGATAAAATATCTCAAACACTTGTAAAAATCCACCATAAGTTGGCAAAGAAATAAATAAATAAATATAAACTACGCAGTCATCTCTATCCAGCAGCTCCCACGCTCACCAGGCCTCTACCTCCTACACTACATGCAGTAGTACGAGACACATTTCAAGAAACAAGTGTCAGCTTTCGCCTCGTGAGTTAGCAATTGGTAAAAAAAAATCATTTGTAAAACACTCTGTTTACAAGTTAAGCCATTCACACAAGAACCTAAACCGTATCTTGACTCACCCGTGTAGCATCATTACCTCACATGGTAAAGTTTCGTCTTTTAACATCGTTTATACGTTGTTACACATCTTTTTCATCGTATGCATCGTTTACATCAAATAATTCTTCAGAACAAGTCAAGTAACTTCGTATAGCATCTTTTCATCTCTAAGCATCGCTAACACATTGTATCCATCGCTCTTAGTTGGGGTCTATCATCGTACATCGTTATCATACCCCAAACACCATGTGCGTGCCCGACAAGCGCTAGGGTTCCAAGGTCCATCCGCACCGGCACCACGTGCGTGCTAGGCAACTGCTAAGTCCTGCACTCTGTCAGTGGCATAGGTTCACTATGCGTGCCCGGCAAGTTTGGTACCAATTGGGGTGCAACTCCCTCTCGTACATAAACCCCCTTAGTTTGTCCACTATAGCTAATCCAACATCTGTCGTTTAAGTGGAAGTACAAACGGTGCCCCATCTATGCCCTCCTCCCACCAAAGTGGTGTTATGCGCGTTGACCTCGTCATTGTCGGTCAAACACCACGCTAGTGTATAACCACACCATGTGTTGCCAAGGTTGTCTAGAAAACCTGACAACTAAACATCGTTGTGCTAGCAGAAACCTAGAAGGCACACTACCCTACTAGGCATCATCTCTACTTCTTAGGAGTATGTCTACATCCACTCGCAAGTCATCATATCATCACTAATCAATCATAAGCATCATTAGAGTTCATCATATAGCATCATTAAATAATTAATTAGACTCATTGTGTTCATCATAAAATATTATCACACATTAACATCTTTAAAGGTCATCTTAAAAGTTGTTAAGCCTTTCGAAAACGATTTTTTCTTCATATTCGATTTTAGAAAATACTGAACTCACCCGTGATTACGTGAAGCACCGAGTAATCGGCGCAAATCTACTATGGAACCTAAACACATAAAATAACGCTATTAAGTAAACACGAAACGAGTACAACACGCGAAAGTAACATGAAGATAAAACGCTATGGCTTGAAACTCTATACTTCAAGCCATCCTTGGGCCTAACTTAGTTGGCCTCGCCAATGTTGGCTGAGCCATTCATCAAGTCAGCGAAGTGGGAGTTCGCGAGAAGCAAGAAAACAGCGAGACAAGATTGCGAGGCTTCATTGGCGGGTTAAAGCAAATGGCGAAGGGTGAAGCCATCGTCACCAACCCTCACTTCACTACTAGAGTTGGTGAACAACAACCTCCCCTCCTCTCTACGCACGAACAGGAGACCCAAGGCGTCAATTGATCATCACAAGGACCCCAAACACATTATTCAAGTTCCAATAAATCTAGTTTACATCACGGATCAAGACTCCAAACAACAAATTTCAAGGTTAAAAGTCATGTCCCTAAGCAATTCATGGATTCAAGCCTCAAAGCTATAAACCCCATGCTTCAATCTTGATAGATTGATTCAGCCCTCCAAACCATCGAGATATACTTACAAAACCAATCTATATCACACACCTAAAGGTTTGATTACTTACTTGATTGATGATCCTTCGTTTTTGCCCTCAATGAGATGATCAATGATTGTCGATCGTATGAATGCCCTCAAGCCCTCTCTCAGTTTAGAAACTGTCGTGAATGACTTCCTTGGCTGCCCCCAAACGTGTATTAACCCTAATGAGGCTTAACTCTCTCACTGAACACTAGTTAATCCCTCAAAGTTCACATATTTACCCCTTAAATCCCTACTCTTGTTCGTATTTAATTACACATTTATGGAATTCATTTAACACTTAATTAAATTCCAAAACAATTAACGAGAATTAAAATATGCATTAAATGATTAACTACCTCAAGATTTCCGGTCGTTACACTCTAATACCATGATGTTGGCTTCAAGATTGAATAGATGACACACTATAAAGAACCCATCGAATACATATAGGAAATAACAGCGTTATTTCAACCAACATATTAACCATAAGTAACTATCTAGCTTTTATCTTAACAGTAAAATCCCTCTAAAATGTTGGTTGGACTACAAGTTTTTGACAAGGCTATCATCAGGACAAAACATGGGTAGAAATAATATCCAGAATTTGCTTCCATGTATAACTTACTAGTATGAGTTACATATGACAATGGTACGAAGGTATAAATTGAAGTTGTGACATCTCAATAGGAGGAATTTTGCTTATTTTATGTTTGAGCGGGTTGCGAAATAGTGACCACCACCTAATAAGGCCAAAATTATACCCTCCCATCTCTTTCCATTAAAACTTTGCTACGGTTTTCATGTGGTCTTTATTTGTTGTTGATAGTATCAGAGGAAGAAGACGGAGAAGGAATTGAAGAATCCTACTGAATACCAAGTGTAAGATGTATTTATAAAATGACATGTGGCAGTTATTATTAAAGGGTAATATAGACATTTTAGAATTCATTCTCTCTCACATCCTTGAAAATCGCCCCACACATCTAATTATCATCTTTCCCCAAATTAGGTTTCCATCATCTATCCACGTTTCTCTCCTCAAACCTGTTGTCATTTCATCTGTTCAAATCCCGCCGACATTTTCTCTTCAGATCTGCCGACGTATTCACCTGTTGAAGCGAGTATGGAGTAGAAACTCCATCGCCGTAGTAGTGCCCGCCGGCTACAACCCTCGAATTAGCCACCGTGACCTTCATCTATATCATGTATCCTTCTTGATATGCCACCGCCATCTCCCTTTCCGTTCATCTTGTCCGTTTTGGAGACTCACCAACGACCTATGACTCGATTCTTGCCGCCGATCTTACTCCCATTCATCATCGCCCTCCTTAAAAACCTAGATTAGCCGGCTATTATTAAAGAGAAGCAAGAAAACCTATGTTAGTGACGCAAGAAACCATCACTGCCGCCGCACGTTCATCACCGCTTCCAATCCGCTCTGAATCACAAGATGGTTTCGTTTTAGGGTGTAAGTTCATCAATTTCAAACGAAGATAATGGCAAATCGATGTTAGTTCAATTTAATGGTGAAAAGTTGGATCTGTTTGATGACGAAACTGTAAGTTCATCATTCGGGATTCACGCTATTGGAGTTGGATCTCTGTTTTTTCATCTGTTTGTAATCTCAGTTTTTTGTTCATCAAAACAATTGACCTCTGTTTTTGTTCTCAACCTGTTGTAAGTAAAACTTTTTGTAAGTTGTGTTCATCAAAAAAATATGTCATCAAAATCTGTTCTTCTCTACCTATTTTTGTTTTTGGGTTCTTTTAATCTCGAATGAGTACATTGGATTAAGATGGTCTGTGCTTCACCTACACTTTAACTACTTTTTTGTTTTTTAGCATCAAATTTGAGTATGCGATGTACATCAATTTTGTAAACCATTCTATACTTTTATAGTCTGTAGTAGTAAATGAGTAATAAATTAAAATGGAAACCTCTTGATTTGATGATAGAAACTTAAAAAAGTGATGAAATTTAAGTTGAAAGGTTGAATTTGTGAGTGATGAATTTTAAGTTGAAAGGTTGATATGCACTGGACTATCTCCCTTCCTTCTTGCTCTGGAACTTTTCCTTGTTTATGTAATCATGTTTCAAACATTTTTATCATTTATCTCTAAAAACTTAATATTGTATGAGACATTGTCAATTAATTCCCTTACCTTGTGATCGTTTAATCTTTTCTTTCCCTTTCATCGTTTCAGAAATCAAAGAATTTTGAGGAAGATGAATACTAAATGATGTTTCAAAATATGCCGCTAAAAACTTTTTAATGGTTTTTTGAAAATGGTGAAATTATATTATATATTTCTGTTTCCAATATTAGGAATTATTGTTCCTTAATTATCGCAATTTTTTAATGAATTAATTAATGATGTATTTCCTAGACTACCTATAATACCCTTATGGCTCCTATTACTTGGACAGTCTTTCAATTCATCAACAGATGCAATAGATCTCACGGCTGAAAACCCATCTTACACATCTTACCAATATTCACATCTTACAATAACCCTACTATATATATATATATATATAGGATAGAGATCAGGTAAGAGGCCTTTAATCGTAAAAAGCGTAAGAGGAAAAAGGAGCCGTACGATCATCGCCAAAGTCAAGCAAAAAATTCAAATTTAATGAAGATGCCGTTTCAATTTTCAAGTGGTTGCAGGGCAATTTTGGAAAATCAAATTTAGGAAGAAGACAACGGTTAATTTCTGGAAAATAACAGTCAACATTAATCTGAATTTAATCTCTGAATTTGAAATTTGAAATTAACTCTTTCGTCAAAATATATTCAAAACATTAAAAGCTTCTACAGATTTCCAAATCACCATAGCCATTTAAAACAAAAGAAGATTTAGAGCACCAGCCAAGGATGGCGACACACAGCAAATCTGATAATCCAGGTAGCAAACATGTATCATTGATGTAACAAATGGCGGTGGGAGCACGGTGGTCGGCAGATGTATGCAATTGGGTGTAAACAGGGAAATCTAAAAATTGATGAAAAACACATATTTAAAAGAAAGAAATTCAAAAGCAAAAATTCTAGAATGAAGAATTACATAATCACTATTAAGAGAACGAATAAATTCATCAAAATAAATATACAAATTCAAATTTGGTATATAAAAATTGATGAAAAACTCAATATTGATGTACAAAGTCGATACCTACACAAATGAAATTGATGAAGAACGACCTAACATCTAAGAAATTGCCATTTTTTAAACTTGCTGCATACAAACTTGATGAACCAAACTAATCTGTTCCAGATTTCAAGCACGATTACAAGGTTTCATAAACCCTCTTCAAATGACGGTGGATGTTGCGTGCACCAGCAGCGGTTGTAGTCTTGATAACAAACACGACGGCAGAAGTGTGCACTGGTTTATTTGTCGGTCAAAGTTGTGTGCGCCGGTAGGAGTGAGCGGCGGTTTATTCACCGGAGAAAAGGCGGACTTTTTGAACGCTGCAGAGGGAGAAACAAAAGTTGCAGATGTATCTTGAACGTGGGGTATTGGGGGACGATTGGAGATTTAGGTTGTAGATTAATTGTCTAAACTACCCTTCATAATTGAAGTACACGTGGCAATTTCTGGATCCCTCTTACACTTTTTAGCCAAAAGTATTTTTTATTTGATCTTAATCCTATATATATATATATATATATATATATATATATATATATATATATATATATATATATATATATATATATATATATATATATATATATATATATATATCTGTCAGTTTACTCCCTCCTCTTATTAGCATGCAAAGCAGTATCAAATAGCAATAAAAGAATGGGAGAATATAGATGAATCTTCAATAGACCTTGCGACTCAACATGGTTCAAAGATCTCCATCACGACTCACGAGTAGCTAGCTAGCTAGATTGATTGATCTGCTGCAACATAATGCAATGCAGGAAATTCTGTTTCAAAAAGTGTTGCTTTTGTTTGTCCTAGCTTGCACTTGGATGTGAAGGTGCTTCGGACCAGAAACTCGTTGATGTGACATTTTATTGCGAGATACAGAAATTTACCAACCAAGTTTGCTTTCATTAATAATTATCTTTGTGAAACTATTCTCAAGGTAGGCAAAACTTCCATGATGGTTGAGTATCATAAATCCTTCATTGCAGTTATTACTACATAACATATATACAATCCTGAGGAATGGATCGTCGTTTTCTTGCTTTCTTTTTATATTAAATTAAATATATATTTGATTTGATTTTACTGTGGATAAAAGTACCAAATTGATTTCTGGCATGCATGCATTTTGATCTCTTTTTAACTCTCTTTTTTCCTTCGTCATTTGCTTCCTTTCTTTTCCTTGGTTTTTTTTGTTTTTGTTTTTGTTTTTCATATATTAGTTACAGAAAGAAAGAGTTATTAATTATTTATATGTACTTATATTTCATTAATTGAATGTAAATGTATATTTGTTTATTAGAAGATCACTCTTGTTATTGTTATATTTTATTTACTTTAGATATTTCGTAAAGTATGTTTGGACGAGGATGGGAGGCACATGCATGTTGGAAACCTTTATCCTTACTTTTTTGCTTCTTTTTCTTCCAAAGGCGTTTAAGCATATTTTATTTTGTTTTTTGAATACCATGATCATTATGTTAAAGCATTCAATTGTATATGTTAAATGTTTATCTATAATAACTTTTAACATATGATGTTTGATACAAATATAATCAAAAGTGTGTTTTCTTGTATCCCATATATGTAAAGTTTAATTAAATAAAAAATATACATCAACTTTTAATATTAATGAATGATGTTTCTCACATTTTGCCTGCGACAAATTTTGTTTCCAACACTATCTTTTTAAAGATAAAAACACACGCTACAAAAAATCACAAATCTCCATACTTGTAAATGAGAACGTTAGGGTGGGTTTGTTTGTTTTAGAAAAGTCTCCAGTTCTAAATGAAATCTCAAAATTTTATTTTAGTAAAACATTTTTTTTTTAAATTTTCATTTCTTATGAAGAAGCTATGGTGGCCAATAGAGAACCACCAGTTTTTCCTAAAAAATTCGTCTGCTTTTCTGCAACTAAACACACTTAACAACAAAGGTAAAATAAAAAAAGAAAAGTATATGCATGCATGCAATTAAAATTTGTTTGTGGGAGTGGGATTACATAAAAACATCTTTATCTGATATTAAACAAATACATAATGAATGAATAGGCCTATACATACTCCCAGGAGCAAGAGCAGCAACAGAATTCAGAAGCAAGCTTGACAACAAAAACAAGCAACAAGAATCCCGAGCAGAGCCCCAGCAACAACCTGCGAGGGGGTGTGTCCAAGCAGTTCCTTAAGCTTTCGTTTACTTATGGGATGCCCTTGGAACAAGTCCTCAACTATCAGATTCAGAACCTGCACCCAAACAAACCGCACCACTTAACATTTTTTTTTCCTTATATTAAAACATATGCACAAGAGACTCTCAAATGAACCCAACACAAACACCACTTCTTACATTATTTTGTTTTCGGAACTCTGCAAATGTCAACTATCCTCCTCTAAAAACAGATCATTTATGTCTCTTCATCAATACTTATTAATGGATTATATTTCTATAACATTTTCTACGGTAATAAATATACTTGTAGATAATCTCATTATGATCGAGTTATATAATAGACAGGATCACAAACTACAACTACAACCTTTTTCCTTCTTATTGCAATATAAGAAAGTATTGACGGTTTAACTGGTTTTGGTTACAATAATCAACCCCAGGTTAAGTTTAAGTTTTGGCAAACTTTTTTAAGTAGAATGAGAAGAAAACTCATTTACTATGGTGAAAGATGATGATTCCAAGGAAAGCAAAATCAACCTCTAGACTGTCTTCTATGATGACTATTCAAAGGATCCAGTAATCAATAAACTTAATTGTTTCTACTCCATTTCCGTTGTTTGTTTTGAGTTCTAAGTGAAGTGCATTATGCTTGTCCCTATGTCCTGGAAGGCGTAAACCATTGAGGATCACGTGCTGCTTATCCAGCCCTGAAGCTAACAATACAAGAACCAAGCAATTAATTTGTTACTACTCTCACTTGAGATGAATCAATAAGGGAAACGGATACTCCTGTTGGATGCAAATCTTGGAGCACACAATCACATCAAGAAAAAAGGGAGGACGAGAAATAAAATCTACATTTCCAAGTAGGACTAATGATCATAAAGAAGGGTTGCTTTTACATAACTTCTATACTTCAAGTCAAGGGAAGCACACATTCATATAGTTTCATTTTCATTTCATCAAGTCAAAAGTTCACTATCAAGTTAACTGCTTATGGATACAATCAAGCTCCAACAAACATTTGATACACATAATAATATGTTGTTTGTCTCTTAAGGTCAAATGGAAAGTTCTTGAAACCTGATATGATCAATATTCTAGAGATCTTTAAAATATAGTAATTATTATATTTTAATTATATAATCTTTTATCTTAGAAAGGTTGTTATTTATTTAGTATAAATAAAGGTTTAGGGGTGTGGAGGGAGAGTTTAGAATTATTTTGTTATTTCTTTGTTTTAGAGATCCCCCAAGTCTCGAATATCAGACCCCTTTTGCATTTACAAGCATCCGTTTACAGGTATGTTTAACCTATTATTGATTATCAATTTGATTTGTATCAAAACCGTATGTCTACCTTCATTTCAAGAGTTGATGTAGATCACAAGACTTAACCAAATCGACACGCTTCATCAAGAGGTATGATCAACTCTCATATTATATGACAAGATTATACCAAGATTCTCACCCTTTTAGGAGTTTATCTAACTGTAAGTTGGGAATTTGAAGATGCAAACTAAAACATTCATAGACATATTTAAACTTACGTCAAATAGCTGAGAAAAGTAACATAAATATCAAACTGTCAATAAAGGTAACATGTAATTTTTTATGCTTAGAACTAACTGCATATTTTAATTTGTCATAAAAATGATTGTAGAATTGAACTTTGCATATAAAAGGTTGTAAATTTCTAATTGCTATTTAAAAGGTATCATAGCATGGCAAAAATCAAGGTTATCAGGTTAAGATTCTGTTTTTTGTAACAAACTGACATTTACAATCCTTTCTTGGCCAAAAAAAAATGCATTTTGGCGTTAGAATTCTCAACCCTCTCAACGTGAGAATTCTCAACCCTCTCATGCTGAATTTCACACTCCCAGGCTCCCAGCCCCTTATTGGCAATTTTTGGTTTTATGCTATTTCTCTCCACAACGTCCTTAATATTACAGTCTAAAATTTGGTTATAATTTGGGTTTCTGCCGGGGATCAAATAAGAATTGATTTAAAACGATAACTCGATTAAACCTAGATTAACCGAATAAGTGACCAGTAATTACACATACACCGGCGACCTAGATGTGTAAAACTAAAAGAGATAAAGCTCACAAGAGTTTTTCTATAATAAAAAAAATCAGATCTAACCTGAATATGAATTCCATCCTGACCCAAATCAGGAGGAGCAAATTTAACCTAATTCGCATCAATACTTCAACTTTATGATCAAACTAACCATGCATACATTAATCAGACTAAAAGGGCAAACTGTTTGAGTAAAGTTTGTAGAGTCTAACGTACGGTTCCTTTGAGAAGGGTAGGGTGTTAAGTGAACCATTTCCTTTAGAAGCTGATGATCAAAATAGTTTTGACTTTGAAAACCAGAAAAACTACCAAGGAAGTATAATAAACTAAATGCAATTTTCACCACTTGAATTTATCAGAGGAGTAATGTTTACCTCTGCTTGCATCCCAGCATGGCGCCGAACACCGATAGCATCATACATAACGATCAAACTAAACCCCAAACACACAGGAAATAACGAGTCTGCCACTCCATGACATATTGCGACTGAAGTGGTCAAAGCTGTGCATAGAGCTGAATGTGAAGACGGCATCCCCCCTGAGGAACACATTATTCGCACGTCCAATTTCTTTTCAAAGTAAAAATGCAAGACAACTTTCAAAGATTGTGCCATCAACCACGCAAAAAACCCAGAAACAAAAGTTGGATTTGCAGCTAGTGTAGCAACAAATGGGCTAATTCGAACCTTCAAAAACCATAGATTCACAACAACAAGATCCATAAACCAATTGCAGACGTAACTTAAACAAACCCTATAAATTAAATTAGTTTATTAATGAGTAAAAAGAAAGAACAAAACCCAACCTTTGCAGTTGAAGTTACACTCAGCAGAGCCATACCAAGCCCTCCGTTCTGCAAGCAGAGTCCATCTGGTATTTGGTCTGGATGAGAAACATACTGTTTCCTTGAAGTTTTTTTATCTAAAGTCGTTAAACCATGTAAGATTGATCTCAAAATTGGAACCTTTTTCATGGATGAAGTGCACCTTTGCCATAAAGAGGTGGTAGGGTTTTGAGGGTTTGAAGAAAGAGAGATGTAAGACGAATTTCTTGATCGTTTCTTGAAAACTACTGTCTTTGATTTGATGGCAGTAAAGGGGTAACAAAATCTTGATAGGGGAATGTTGAAGCTAAAGTTGGACGGGTGTGTTATCATAGGGTCCATGTAATCAGGACTCTCTTCTGCATCGAAACAGAGCACTGTGTGTTTTCTATAAAGGAGGAGGAGAGTAGAAAAGAGAGAGACAAAGAAGAAAGGAAGGGAAAGGAAGGGTGAATCGAATATCCTGGAATGGTTCGGTAATTATGCTTGCAACTTTGCAAGAGCGAGCGAGCGAGCTCATCTTCGGAACAAGAGCCCACAAACAAAAGTCTTCCGAAGAAAGAGATAATCTTTTCATATCCAAAACAAATATATGTTTTATCAGTTGTATTTCACCTTTAAATTAACTTTTGCTATGAAAAAATCAATTTTTTTAGACAAGAATTTCTGCTAACGTAAACTAACAGGCCAACAATACATCGCTTTTTTGTCATTAATTATATCTGCGTAATGCTGAAACGGTAAATAATTTCTATTTTATACAATGTCGTTTCAATAATGTAACGATATTTTATTCACGCCATTCAATAGCATGAAAAAAAATTCTACGAAAACGTATCAGTTTTTTTCAAAAAAAATATTATTTGCATCAACTATTTTATTAATTTTAAAAAAAATTCTAAAAGACATTATAATAAAAAAAAATTATATTTATGAAATAAAAAAGAAAGAAGATAATAGGATTTTAAAAATTATGTTAATGTGAGTGGATAATTGTGTTTGTGTAAGAGAAAGTTTTAGTGGGAAAACATGTTTTAAATTAATAAAAAGTTAAAGTAAATTATGAGAGAGAGATAAATGGTTAAAGATTGAGTGGATCTATGATAAACAAACTTAGATAGAATGAAAAGTTAATATTTTGTCTTAATTAAATTAGTAACTCTTAAAGTTAAGGATGAGGGGGATATTTAAATGATTTATA